>JBBMFX010000101.1:5158193-5168197 GCA_037832545.1 Rhabdalestes septentrionalis
TCTCTCTCTCTCTCTCTCTCTCTCTCTCTCTCTCTCTCTCTCTCTCTTTTTCTCTCTCTCTTTTTCTCTCTCTCTCTTTCTCTCTCTCTCTTTCTCTCTCTCTCTCTCTCTCTTTCTCTCTTCTCCCCCTTCCTCTCTCGCTCAGAATAGAGGACCAGAGAGATTCCTCTGTGAAAGGAAATTAAGACTATGCTAAATCTGTTTTGTAAAGGGTGAATAGGCTGAAACGATGGACCCAGGATTCTGCTGTTATCTGGTGGCTTGAGCATGTGTTAACAATTGTAGTTATTTCAAGTCATGTCTATTGAAAAGCTGGTGTAGTTCATAAAGCTGCTGTAGACTGAAAGGATGCCTAGCGAGCCATGTGACCGTTTTCCATCATCCACATGTGTGTTTGTGTGCGTTGTCAAAATACATGAGATTTCAGTTTGCATGGTAACAATTATACAGGGGACACATTTGCGCTTGATGTAGGTTTGATGCGAAGTGACGCGTTGGTTTCTGCGGTTTTGCTCTGATTCAACCCAAATGCTTTTGACTGCAACATTTTGCTATTGGCTTGGCTTAATAAACAGCAGCAGACGTACTTCAAACAGGCCTGTCATTTTTATTTTTTAGTTTCAGGGCCCTGCGAATGGATGGAAAGCCTCATAAACAGAATATGATGCATCCTAAATGATTCCCATCAAAATCTGTAAAGAGAGGGGACGCAGTTATGAGTTTGCCTGGTTTGAGCTTGGTGGAAGAAAAGCACGCTTGTTTTTCTCTTAATGTGACTACTTACTCTTTCATTACAATGAGTAGACAATGACTATGACGCTAGTCCTGCCTGCTAATTCTCCTTAGATGCCTTTCCAGTTTGGCTACTGCCTTTGGATTTTACACTGACTTCGGGATGAGCAGTGTCCTTTTTTCATACCATCAAGGCAACCCCAAATATTACCTTGGTTTTGCAAAGGCAAAATAATAATGGCTGTCACATCTGTTAATATAATGTATTTACTCACTCATATTTTTTTATCTTTATCCTCTAAATCAGTGTAGTTGGCCAGAATCAAGTCTGTTCCTGTAGTGATAACAGTGAAGGGCATATAGAGTAAATCTGTTCACAGGTATTGCATATTATTATTATTGGTTATTCAAAAAGATAATTTTGTTACAGCCCTACATGCACAGAAATCAGTCTGTACCTGGTTGGTTTTCATCAGTTAAGTGGCCTATTCCTGTCAGTCTAGGTGACCCTAAGAAACCAAATCCTATATCATTAGTAACAACACTGACACATAGTGGATTCAAGGGGATTTGGTCGCAGATATCTGCGAATTTAGAGTAGAATTATACTATTCCTGATACTTGACATTCTAAGTTAACACTGTTTAACATTTAACTAAACTTGTTAAACCAGTAATCTCAACATCTCAACAGTGATCAGTTTATTATAAAGAATCTTTTTATACTTTCTGGCCTTCTTTATGATTCCAGAACTGTTCTTAATCCAGTGACTCATACCTTGCTCTTCTGCACCGGTGTATGGGCCTGCAGATAGATAGTGAAAATGTACAGTATAGAAATTGTTCATTGTTCTATATTAGCCCTGGCAGAGCTGCCATATCGTGAACATAGGGACTACATTTTCAGATGAGTGTGTTTTATCGAAATAAGGGGTTCAAGTAATCTAACAAAAGACCATCCCCATCCATCCTTAAAATGATATGTTATTAATTCATCAATACATTTTAAAAACACTAATTTAAAAACACTCAACAATATACCACAGTAAAATAAATGTTCTTGCACTGCAGTGTTATTCACATCACACAGGCCAAACTGATAGGATTCTTATAGATCTTTTCTTTCAGCAAATATTTCAGCATATAGGAGAAGATTTGTATTACTCTGTGATTGGAGCATGTAAGCCTGTAAGACAGGTTTTGGTCTATAAACTAACTTCAGATTTCAAATTAAAGCCATGGGGGGGAAACATAACTGTTAGTTTTAAAAACAATTCTATTTTTTCTCCTCATTCATGGTGTGATTTATTCTCAAAAACTCAAGTGTTCTACTTTGGGTTGATATAGATGCTCTCATGTTTCCAGGCGTGTTGCCGGCACTGATGCACCAGGACAGTACGTCCAGTCCATGTAAGTCCAGCTGTGGGTGACCAATGCACAGGCAGATAAATCGCCAGCTGCTCTCAATCAGTTTATTACAGCCTCATGAAAATGTGCCTTTTCTTCTGGAATAATTGTGGGCCTTTCTGATTGCACAATAATCTGGCTTCCCATCCTGAAATCTGTATTTGTTTTCCTTTTTTTCTTCTTCTAAGAATTAAGGAAAACTGTCTGGTCAGGATTATGTTTTTGGGTAAAGTTTCCAGAGTATAGGTTGTTAGACTGCATGCCTAAATCCTGACACACTTGTTTTGATCTGTGCTGGGTTCAGAAGTCATTTCAAATAGAGGTGCTCGTGTGGTTTCTGTACAGACAAAAGTCGAAGTTGGAAATAGCTATTAATGTTGTTTTGTACAGATGGATGGCAGAATCAGTAATATTTGCTCCATAAAAATAAATACTGTCAGGTAGGTGCACTCTGACGGTTTGAATGCTACTTCTACACATACACCAAACCATGATTATGCATGACTCATGTTCAAAATCAGTTGCCGTTCACTTTTGCTGTAGCACTTTACTTGATTGGTGTTAATTAAATGGACAACTGTTTTTTTTTTGTAAGTATTTAAAAAAACTAAAAAAAAACTATGTTTGGTCTTTCAGGACACAAAAAATATTTTAAAAAATAATTCGGCACTAAAGAAGTTAGAAAAAGCCACAAAGATTCAGGTCTGGTGTATCCTTAATTTTATTTGTGTATCCCTAGTAATATTTGTGGAATTATAGTGCACAACACTCCAAGCTGTTTACGGACTATACAGTGCAACCAAGGATAAAGGATTGAAGTCAGTTGGAAATGTCAGGAGACTCAAAGAAAATATTAAATATTTCAACAAAAAACTGTGTACATGAGCCTATGTGTGGTGTTGGCCTAGAGGGTCAAACATTTGCCTGTGAAACCGATGACCACATAATTTAGGTTCAAACCCACACTTTCTACCATTGTGTCCTTGAACAAGACACTTGACCGTCAGTGTCTCTAGGGGGACTGTCCCTGTAACTAATGACTGTAAGTCACTCGGGATGAGAGTGTCAGCCTCATACCCCCTTTATGCAGTGGTATGTAACTCTGTAACTCTTAGTGTTTTAGGCGTTATGCTGGGAGCAAAGGTAGCTTTTATCTCAGATACTGATAGTCTGAGTGTACTTTTGTTTACCTAATTTTAATCTGAATTTTAATTCCTGTATAGTATAGAGCACTATTTAGGGCATATGTCAATTTTGTTCAGATTCATCTCTCCTGTAGTGCTGGGAAAGGGCAAGGGACCTATAACTCATACAGTATTTAATATCAGTACATTGTGTGTTTATTGCTTTGGTTATTCCATTATATTTCCGAATAGCTATTGTGTGACAATTGATTAATTGTTCCTATTATGTAATTGGTTGGATGTTTTGAACCAAGAATGTGTGTGTTCAGTGTGAAAATGGCTGGAGGTAAAAAGAGAGAATGCAAAAGGGCTACCGAAAGAGAGACAAAAGCGCATTGTCCGTAACATGAAGGTGACAGACTTGGACCAGATTGTCGACAGCAAAGCAGCCTATTGGGACAGATAATGATGACAATAAAACCACCAATTACTCCCAGGATAACAGTTCACAAAGCTTTTTATAGTAGTTTCCGAGATATAAAAGTTTATTGGTTAAGTGGAAAGGGCGACAGTGTGTTGCATGGTCTCCATGTTATGGCCCCTTTGTGACATTTTAAACTTTTATTGAACAAGACCCTCAAATCTGAGAGAAGTGAAGAATTTATGAGCTTTCGAACGAGTTGTAAAGCCAGAAATCTGCCTTTCGTGGACCACACCCCTGTCTGTTTTCATGCTGCTTCTGTTTTCATAGTTATTTCTTTACTGAATTGTACCCAGACTTTCATGATTCTTATAAAGATGGTACTGGATATTATAACCTCTTAACATTATGGATTTTATACAGCATGTGTCAATGTTCCTTGTAAGAATGTTTGCAGAAGTGATCTAGTCACTGTGCTATTTACTTTTTAGGACTTCTGTTAAGTTGGAACATACAAAAAAGAACCAATACTGCTACATTAAAAACACCCCAAAATATTAATACAAAGGTTTTTTTTATTTTAACATTTCATGCAATGTGCTGCACAACATTTAAACAGCCCTTCATTCTAATGAAGCAGTGTTCAGTGCTCAGAAAATCTGTGGCCACTTCCAATATTCGGAATGAGTTCCATCCTGTCACACTAACACCATCATCATGAACATGCTTGTCCTGAGGCACATAAAATTACAGCTGCCCCCACCACTGGACCCCTTGCAGTTTGCATATGGTACCAACTGCTCAACGAATAAAGTCATCAGCACCACCCTTCACTTGACCCTCTCCTGCCTGAACAAACATGACACTTAAGTGAGAATGCTGTTCATAGACTTCAGTTCTGCATTCAACATTCTTCAACATATGATAGGAAAGCTGTGACTGCTGGGCCTTTGCAACTGGATCCAGGACTTCCTGACTGGTTCATGCTGCTGACCCATGACTGTGCAGGGATGCTCAGTTTTAACGGCATCATCGGGTTTGCGGAGGATGTGACTGTGGGGGCTTTGATCAGTGCATACAACTAAGCATGGAGGGGCAAGGTTCAATGACTAATGGACTGGTGCGGATCCAACAACCTTTCTCTAAATGTGGACAAACCAAAAGAGATGTTCATTGACTTCAGGTGAACATGCCATGCACACTCTCTGCTGAACATCAGTGTTTGCTCAGTGGAGATAATCCAGAGCAGAGTTTCTTGGAGTTCATATCATGGAAAACCTCATGTGATTCCTCAAATGCACGCTTAACACCAACTCCATCACCAGGAAACCCCTGCAGCCTCCTCATGTCCTGCAGAGACTGAGGAGAGTCCAGTGGCCCCAATTCTCACAGCATTGTGAAGAGGGACTGTAGAGGGTTTTGTCTGTAGCTGCATCTTTGCATGGTTTGGATATTGTGCTGCATCAGATCACAAGATTCCACACAGGACAGTAAAGACTGCTGAGTTCGTCTTGCTTTCTCTCCACTCTGTCACTACCTGGATGGAGAACATTTTCTTCCCCCAGACCATCAGACACTTAAATCAGAGCTAAATAACAAACTGTACATCACATACACACTCTGAGATAAACTGCTTCCTTTCTCCCCTTCACATGGCACATACACACAAGGAAAACTTACTCCCTAACTCCCACTGTAAAAACACCATATTTCTTTATATACTCTACATTGTGGGGATTATGACCTCAGTGTTTGCATGCCTTGTTTTTTCACACACTATGACTGCTGCTAGAATGCAGTACGTCATAATACTTTCATCACTCACACTGGTACTGTTACTTCTCGTGGCAGGGTCCCTGTCTGTTGTCTTTTCCTGTTACTTATACTTTGTGTTGCACTGTGGTCATTCCCTGAGCATTTGGTGGAAATTATAAACACCTTCTTGACTTGACTTTATCTCCTATTATCAACAATATGCTCCATGCTGTAATGTAACACATTGATGTCATATTGCCCAGCCCTAGCTCTAATTGAAGAACTGTTACTGAAAACAAGATAGCCAGACATAGAGACTTTGGACACCAAACATGCCTTGGCTAATTATTTGATGTAATGGGAAATATTTCAATTGAATATTTCGATTGAGTTTTCATTCTTTGTTTCATTTGGAGCAGTAAACCTCCTACTATAGTTTTATAATGATTTGTTTTGCTAAGCTTTATGGAAATCCTTTTTAGTGTGAGTGTAGTCTTAGTCTGTGTTTTGCCGCAGCTGGAGTTTGGGCATACTTCCTCAACACATGAAATAGAAACATGATGACGGTGCCCCCCAACCCCCTTCTCATTAAGCGAGTTGTGTTGTTTTGCGGGCTGGGGAGGCTCTGTGAGCGAAATGCGAAAGCAGCCTGGGTGGGAGAGACACTGCAGGGGAAACTGAACGTGGAAGTCAATAAAGCCTGAATGTTTTATGAAGGCAGAGAAATTCTGATCACAGCAGTGGCTGACAGAGCAAACGGCCCCACGCTTATATAAGGAGGCACAACAGAGGAGCGCACAAGCCCCAATATCTCTCCAAAAGGGTGTTTTTTCCCCTATTCTGTACACTCCACTCATTAATGCTGGGCTGAGATTTTGGCACATTCCCAGCCTGTACTCATCTATCAGAACATTCCATTCACTGTCTTAGAAATGCACACAAACAAACCGCTCTCTGCCTCTGCTATCGGGCTGGATTCCTGATTCTTATATGGAAGAGCTATTGATGTAACCTGCAGTTTCCTGTTATAGCACACGCTGTTTTAGAGTTCAAATGTTTTCCTTCTGCTGAGCTTGAATGATGTGTTACACAGATCCATTTGGCTCAGGTGAATAAAGTTCTCTAATAAAACATTTTTTTCAGTAACTGTCGTATGATGGAATGCACAAACAGTGATAAGCAAGAGAGGCTCAAAAGAGTGAATAGTGTATCGGTGGTACAGTATTAAACGTTATGCCCCAGTACTGTGTTGATATTGTTACACACTTAATTGTATTACTCTCAGTTAACTAGGGCTGTAACAGTGCAAAAAACTCATGATTCGACTTGATGATTTAGAGCTTAGGGTTCAGTACCCTCTTGATATTCAAACAGTTCAGAATGAAATTTGAATGAAGTAAAATGATAACAGTTTGTGGTAAAATTTCCAAATTAAACTAGAGAAGGAAGAACTGTGGGGAGGGAGGATGTATGACGTGACACTGCAGGACTGGGCTGTTGATTGGAACTGGTTTAGCACTATAACCAATACACTAACATCAAAGTTACATTTGATGTAGTTGCATTGTCTCATATCCACATCAAACAATCATGATATTTACATTGCAATATCATGATTCTTTGATGCATTTTTACATCCATAGTGTCTACTGATGTTTTAATTGAATGACACCAATCTCTTTTTAAAAATAGAACAGTACAGACAGTTCATTTGATCTTTGGTTTGCAACTTAATTGAAATTATTATAGTCAGAATACAGCCATTAAAGCATGCATGTTTTCAGGCATCTCTACTGAAATTGTTAGATTAGTAGATAGAAATATCCCAGTAGAACACAGAGATTTCTTCAAGGTGTGTACACGCGAGTGCGTGTTTCTGTTTATAGCACCAGTCGAGTGTGTGTCCCCTCTTGTGTCATTAATCTGGGGGTAGATGCTATTTTTTTTCCACAAGGCTATTAAAGCCCAGAGTGCAACACAGGACAGAAATCTAGTGCATTAGAGCCTGGGTCACCTTAAAGACATCCAATATCAGAGTTTCCTAAAGTCAAAACTAAATTGGTTAACCGGTAAGAGCAGATAAGGTTCTCAAAACAATATGGATATAAACAGATGTGTTTCAAGTTAGGACTGAAATAACACAAAGTCCAGTTGATGATAATAGTAAAGTGTATGGACGCATGCAGGCCTGAAGGAAATCCGAGGGGTAAGAGGAGGCAAAACTCTGTCTGGCTTAAATGTGAAGCAACAGGTTTGTAAAATCGGCCAGTATTGTACAGCAAGCCAGTGAAAATAAATAAATGTACAATCATGTACAGCTTATCATGCTAAATCAGGGTTCCAGGTTTGTTGCCTTACTAGATTTTTTGGTTCCCTTTTAAATAGTGCACTTGGAACACAAATATGCTCCATTTAATGTAGAATGGAGAAAGTGGTTCTGTTTAAGCTGGACCTGAATATAAATTGTGTCTGTGGTTTGTTGTAGATCTATCTGAGTGACACAGCTCCACTGCTTCAGTCAAATACTCAGTGAAATTAAGCATGGAGTCCACTCCTGTGAGAGAGAAGGATGTCAGGCATGCAAGCTGAGAAGAACGTACCTCTAAATGTAGGGCAAAACAAACGAACATCTAGATCCCAAAACTGAAAACCAAATACTTGCACAATGAGCAAGTGTTATGAGTTTGATTGCAACAACACTTCTTCTTAGTTTCTTCTCAAGTTTTAAGTTTTATTTACATTTTTACTTTTATAGCCAAAAGAGACACCATTTCTCATCCAAGCTCGTGTGGAATCTTGGAACCATTCCAAAATGTGTTAACAAACTAATCTCAGCTCATTGATCAGATGATCAGGGGCCGCTTATTGATAGTTTAAAAAATCTATTTTTACAGTCGTTCTCTTTGCAATATATGGGAAGAGACAGACGAGTGACGTCATGGGTAAAAGCACAGAAACAAACACAGAGAAACAAACTGAACAAAACACACAGCCGGCCCAAAAAACAGACTTTAAGACACTAAAGCTCAGGTCAGTTATGAAAAAAGAGGCGTGTGTCTCTGTTTGTTGTGGTTTATTAAAAGAAAACCAGCCTATGAATTCGACTGCTTCAGCTTCAACTGTTTTTTTCCCCATAAGACGCAATGTTTGGGGAATTTTCTGGTTTTATAGCAACCAAACACACTCTGCATTTTCTCGAGAAAATGCATCTAGTCCTTATTCAGTTTTATATTGTGTATATCAACAAAACTGGTAATCTCAGTCACAATCTCTCTCTCTCTCTCTCTGTCTCTCTCTCTCTTTTTCTCTCTCTGTCTCTCTCTCTCTCTCTCTCTCTCTCTCTGCTTTGTTTTAGATTTTTGTCTCACTGTCTGTCTCTCTTTCCCAGTTTTCACTCACAGACTCCATTCCACTGTTGAGGTACTGCGAGACTGAATCCATTCGTGCTGCTGTTTGTTTGCTTCTTTTGTCTATGAATACTGGAGTTGATTTTGTGTAACTCACTCTGCAGTATATGTGTGTGTGTGTGTACGCATGGATGTTGCCGTTGTTATTGATTAGCTTGTCTGTGAGTGTCACTGAATTGTGTGAATGTTTTTTTTTTTGGTGTCTTTTTTTTTAGCTCCTAGTGGCAACGTCTTTCCCTCCCTGCTCTCAGCTGACAGTTCCTCCTTTCCATTAAATTCATTTTCTGCATTGTGTTTGTGGATTCATCTAATTTGCCATGCAGATAAACATGAGAGGCATCGAAAGGCAAGAGAAGGAGGCAGAGGCAGTGGAAGAATGAGGGAACACAGTAAGAGTGAATAGGCAGTGGGCTCTCTGCCGGCTCCCAGCTCCAGCACTCTGGGCCAGCAACAGCAGGTGCACACACACACCGAAAGGTCAAGGTGTGTGTGCGCATGTCTTTTGATTTTATACATTTCGAATACAAAGACACACTGGTGTGTGGGTAGGGGCGGGTGAGGGATAAATCTAGGTGTGTAAATGTCTTTGGGTAAATAATACTTTTGTGGGTTACATGAACCTCTTTATAAATCAAAACACCAAAAGAAGTTCATCTGGGACTCAGATCAGGTCAGGATGTCCACAGTCCACAGTGTGAACTCATCCCTTACCATAAAGGTGCATTTTTTTCACTGTGGCAGACTGTCTCCATCATTTGTTAGCCCTCTTTACTCCTTTCTTTCAATGGTCAAGACCCCCACATGGCCAAGTATTATTTGGGTGGTGGGTCAACACACACACCCACCCACACTGGTGTCACTGCTGTGCAAACAGCACCTGCTCAATGGTTTCCCTATAGGAGTCCTTACAATTGAACCAAGGGCTTACTTTCTTGCAATATTGAAAAAAAGAGAATAGAACGATACATAGATTTGTAAGGACAGCGAATGTGTGTGTGTGTGCGCGTGTGCACGCACATGTGTATAAGGCTTTGTATTTGTGTGTCTGATTTCCATTCTGACTGTGTGTGTCCATCAAAGACTGTGTATGTGTATGTGTATGTGTATGTGTGTGTGTGTGTGTGTGTGTGTGTGTGTGTGTGTGTGTGTGTGTGTGTGT
>JBBMFX010000101.1:5188250-5216751 GCA_037832545.1 Rhabdalestes septentrionalis
AGAGAGAGAGGGAGAGAGAGAGAGAGAGAGAGAGAGAGAGAGAGAGAGAGAGAGAGAGAGAGAGACGGAGGAGGAAATGATGAGAGAGAGAGAGACATAGAAAGATGGGAAAAGGAGAGAGGCAGAAAGGATGAAGGAGAGATGGAGAGGGAGAGAAAGAGAAATGGAGAGAAAAAGAGATGGAGAGTAAGAAGTATAGAAACGAAGAAGGAGAAGGAGAAACAGAATTCCAATGTGCTCTGTGTACGCTCCGCTTTCTGTTGGATTTTCGATAACATTCTTTATTAAACTCTAACACACATCAGTCACCACCCACCCTATCACCCTCAGTAGACCTCTAGACTGGCTCACACACTGATTTCATATGGCTGCATCTCTTGGTTTTTTATATAATCAATTAACTTAACAATTACTTCCTTAATTGTCTAATCTCACAGTTATACCTTTGTTTTTTTTCCTCTATTTGCACAGTTTTGTCAGTTTGATAAACATTTTCACTGTTTATGGTGCAGTGAAAAGACCATATTGGCCCACATTTTCTTTACTATGTTGTAAATGAACTCCTCTGTACTGCACTGTACTTAGTTGATAACTGGACTGTTAATCTCCTGAGTAGTCATGACACAGAGAACCCCGGCCGTACATCGTAACCTCGCCTGAGTTGAATTTGTGGCTCGTAAACCTTGACGGTGTTGTCTAGACGAGCCAGACAGTTTGGAGCATTTTGCCCAACTTCTTCATTTACTTTAGCATTTGCTGTTAAACTGTTGATTTGTACTGTTTATCATGCCCAAAATTGAAATACATATGTGTGAATTTGCCTGTGTGTTTGTGTGTGTGTGGACTCATGAGTGAATATATGTGCACGTGTGTGAGGGGTATGTATGCCAGCGTGTGTGTGTGTGTGTGTTTGTGCATGTGAGTGTATATATGACTGTGCGTCTGTGTGTGTGTCTGTGTGAGTGTATGCGTGCATGAGTGTGTGTGCGTGTATCTGTGTGAGTGTTTGGTGACCCCCGCTGTGTGTCCTGCTTTGGGACTGACACGGTCAGTTCCCCTCCTGAAGGAATGGCCTTAACAAAGAGCCAGAGGGGAGCTTTTAATGACCCGGCCGACGCAGCCATTCATGGCCTCGGGGGCGGCAGTGGATGCTGGCACCAGAGACACAGGCATGGTGTCTAACACAGATATGTTTCACATCGCCCTCTGTAGCACTGCTTCTTTTTTTGTTTTTGGTTTGTTTATGCACACACATTTTAGGTATTTTTGGGCTTTTTTTTTTTTACTATCGCAGGTGCTCTTGGAATGTAACCCCTGTGATTTTCTGGGGTTTACTGTAGATTATTATTATTATTATTATTATTATTATTATTATTATTATCATTATTGTTATTGATATTTTGTAACAAATGTAACAATGTTTAGGTCCTCGAAACCTTCTGGTAGCGACTGTGTTGGTCAGGCCTACATACACATTTTGGATTTGCTTGTGAACTTACGGCTGTTTTTACCAGGATACAGTCATATAATTTAGTTTAAAATTATATTCTGTATATATAAGACATATGATCTAAAACTTAGTTTCAGCACATAAAAACTTACTTTGACCTAAGTACTTTGGATTCCTCACTCTGAGTCCATCAGGGTTCAGCACAAATGTGTGTTAAGGAGCCTCCAGGCCTGTTCAGCTGCATTATTAGTCATACATGTGTAACACAAGGCCTTATTAGCTGGAGCGCGCAGATAGATCACATAATATTTAAGCCTGCTCTCTCTGTAGAGACACGGGAGGTTTCGCTGGCCTGAGGCTGCGTGTATTGTCCTTTCTGAAACGAGGAGCACCATTTTCTTAATGAATGGCTTTTACTCTAGGACATCTCTCTCTCTTTCTCTCTCACTCTCTCTCCATCCTCCAGCCAGGTCTGTGTCATTACCAGCTGCCCTCAGGCCTGGCTAGCCTCTAATGATTGTAATTAGCATTATTAGAGCCGGCTCTAGAGGAGATGGGGTGGTTAGAGTGGTCTAACGAAGAAAAGCCTGCTCGTGCTGGTCCATTGCTCTGGGAGCTGCTGGTCCTACACTGAAAGGAAAAGCCACACGCACACATTCGTATTCACATTTTTTAAATGTACATGTATGTGTGTGTACATTTAATTGTGTGTGTGTGTGTGTGTGTGTGTGTGTGTGTGTGTGTGTGTGTGTGTGTGTGTGTGTGTGTGCATATGGAGTTCTAATGCAGAAAGCTGTCATCTCCAATCTAGCCACTTGTCAAACCTTTAATGCATGCTGGGATTTTACATGAATTGTTTGAATTTATGATACAAAATCTCTACTTTTTTTCTTGAGTGTAATCCTTTCTGTGGGCCATTTGTACTGGCCAGAAATAAACATATTATTATTTATTTATGCACACATTTTGCCTAACAATGGTTTAGTTCCTTTTGTCAGGTTAAAGGTAAGAGCTGCATGAAATGGATGGATTTGAATTAAATTACTGTGGATACAATATGTACAATATACTTACAATATGTTAAAAAATACGTTTCTACTATTTGACCTTACTTAAAATTATTTGTTGAAGTTACAATATGTTAAAAATGCATTGGAGACATCTCTACTATTTTAAAATAAATTGTTGAAATGTATACCTTGATTAATAAAAAACACCGATTGAAACCGATTGGGAGCTGAGGTTGGTGGAGAATAGGGATTGATTGAGGGCTCGTTAGCCTTTGATATAAGTATAACATATAAAGGCCAACATTGCAATAAAAGATTCGTTGTGCAGCTGTAGTGAAAATGTATGTATTTTAGGCTGCGTTTTTCGGTTTAAACTGTTTTGATCACTCGTCGTCTGCCTTGAGCAGGCATCACAGCAGGGAAGCATCAGCAGTTTAGTTGCGCGAGGTGGCCTGGATTTAACAGTTAGAAGCCTGTCGTTCTCTTCTCGGTCTGTGTTGGTTCCTTTTCCGTTCCACTACACCCGTGACTGTATAATGAATTATGCTGCTGTTGAATTAGCATGTAGCTGTCGCTTCAACTCTGGCGCCTGAGTCCTGACAGGACCACCACCACGCACACACACGCAAAACACGTACCCGAGCCCGACCCCTCCTGATTTATCAACTGCAGAAGCCACACTGAAGTGCGCCTACTGAATCAGCAATGCAAACAAACAGGGCCAGAGCTGTTGGGTTAAATCAAAGCGGACAGCTCGGCTACAGGCCAACCAGAAAGGGTTAATTATGCAAATATAGCATGACTCCGACCCGCTTTCCGTTGTTTTGATTCTTGCTGTGAAAAGATGTTTCACTCTGGTAACGTTTTTGTGGTCAGATGGAAATAAACACTCCACCTATTTTAACATCTACATGTACATCCCAATAACACTAAAATGTAACTGCTCTACAATGATCAGCCAAAATATTAAAACCACATGCCTAGTGTCGTGCAGGTCTCCCTCATGCCACCAAACCATCTCTGACCTACTGAGGCATGGACTCCTTAGGACCTCTGAGGCTGTGCTGTGTTTCTGGCACAAAATCATTAGCAGCAAATCCTTTAAGTCCTGCAGTGTTGCGAGATGAGGCGTCCATGCATCAGTCTTGTTTGTCCAGCACATCCCCAAAATGCTCGATTAGATTGAGATCTGGGGAATTTGGGCAACAAGACAATATATGTCATGTTTCTCAAACACTTCCTTAATAACTAGTGCAGTACAGCAAGGTGCATTTACCGGCTGAAGGAGGTCACTGCCATTAGGGTATTCACTTACATTTAAGGGGTGTACAGAAGTCTGCAGCAGTGCTTATTTAGATCAGCAGTGGGCAAACAACGGTCCGTGGGCCATGTCCGGCCCGTTGGTCTTTGTAATCCGGGCCGCCGAACATCGGTGTATCATCCGTGTCTCGGGACGTGCAGGGTGGAACTGGGCGGGGTCGAGCACGCAGTATGAAGTTCCTCAAATTAGGTACGCATTTGCACTGTGAATCCCATATTCACCAATGCGTACGGGCGTACTGCTTACAGCAATGGGACGTTTGGCTCTTTTCAGAGGGATGGCTCCCAAAGAAGAGCCGGTTCTTTCAGCTCCCACCGGCTCTTAGTTCATTATCGTCTGTAGAAACATATTTTAGCCTAACTTGCCGATAATGAATGCTTTGTGTGATGATAAACCCTTAGATTCTTTTACAATTGATTTTTATAGCAATTTATGGATTGAATATTTTTATTGTTGGCTGTTTTGTTTTCTTATTGTGTTTGTGATTTACAGTTTAGGCTCACACTGAATGTTTCCTGCCATGTTAGTCTTTAACAAATCTGAATCTAAATCTAAAAAAATCGAAATCTACATAAATATTTACTGAATATTCTTATACTTCGGATTATCACCAGCAGCTTATCAAAATTTAAAATGTACTACTTTTTACGATGGGAGAAAATGAATATTGAGCAAAATTTTGTTTAGGTTCATCGTCGGTTCTTGCCTCCAACACAGTTCAGACTTTTCATGTGGCCCCCTGTAGAAATTAATTGCTCAGCCCTGAGTTTGATGGTACATGTGAAAGTAAATTCTGCATGAATGCATAGCAAAACATTGCCTAGAGCGTTAGAATGCCACCACTCCTTCTTCCTGTAATGCAGTCTCTTCCTCCGGTAAGCAGAACCAACACACACACACACACACACACACACACACACACACACACAGGTGCTTTTTGCCATGGACGGGTGTTAGCATGGACGCTCTGGACAGTCCGCTGCTATGCAGCTCCATGCGCAGCAAGCTATGATGCTCACAACTTTCTAACACAGACAGTGTTGCTTTTTTCAGAAATCCATGCTACATCAACCCTTTTGTGGAGGTGGACTAGATTGCCAAGCCTTCGCTCCCTTTGCACACCTATACATATCGAGTGCTAACTTTGGTCTCGCCAGGTCATCTCTTGTCCTTCCTTGCACTTCTTTTGATAGTTACCCACCACTTCAATCCTGGAGCATCAATCCTGCAGCATGCCTGTACTGATCGTTTTTGGCACCAACAGTATATTTAGCAAGTCTGTTGGGTTTTCTTACTAATTTTATGATTCACAAAACATAACAGTTTTTGTTGCCTGTGGAATTCTGTTAGAGACAAGGATATTCAAACAGCAGCTTTTAAGTAGTTGGTCCCTAAACAGAGCCATTTCAGAAACAGCTTCTTGACTTTTTTCCATTTTCACCAGTAACCACAGAGAAACAGTGCAGTGGATGTATTTCACATTTCATGTTTCAGAGAGTGGACAGGAAAATTCATTTCTATTCTGGAATTTTTCTATGCTGTGGTGCCTTTAAACATCACTCTCACCGCCATTCCAGCCTTCCCCGTCAACGTGCTCGGGGGATTTGGAGGGGATTACTTGTTGTTATGGAGTTTGACAGACTTGTGTTATCCAGCACTAATCTGATATGATACATGCACTGCTGAATATCTTGCTCTGATACTAAACCGTCAGAGTCGGTGTAGGATGCAGGTGCTTCAGGTTGGAAATCAGTGCTGCCCCCCACCCCCACCCCCCCAATACTGCATATCATAGTATCAGATACAATGTTTAAGTATCTGTAGCTAGACTGTCTTACAAACCAGCCATAATTTGTTTTGATTGAGATCCTGTTTAGGTATCTTAAAATTCTGCTAAAGTGAACCTTAATCTGGGACTGAAAGATAATTTTTTTGTGTAATGAAATTGCAGTTTAAATAAGTGCCGTGTTTAAATTGCAGGAGCTGCATTTATTTAAAATTGCATTCGTTTTAGAAATAATATGGCTTATATTATCAACAATGTCAAATTTAAATGAGAAATTGCAAGAAATAACCTTGAGCTTGTAAACTGTATGTAGATGTTTTAGACCAATCAGAATCACCCAAACGTTTATGCACCCATGTGTAGTACATCTGACAGTGTGGCTACGTTCAACATTTTGCTGAAGACAGAAAACAATTATAATCTGGGCATCTGGGCCAAAATAACAAGCCTGAACCTTCATTTATATATTACTTATACAATAAAGGTCTACTAGTGTTTCTACCAGTGTGAAACAGGGACACTGTTATTTTGTAGAACAGAATTCTATCTTATTACATGTATTGGTTAGTTACTATCTATTCCTTATTGCATTGAGGTGCGGACATGGAATGGAAACTTCAACAGCTCCCACAGCTCCTAAATCTTTTTAGGAATAAGAATACTGGAAATAAACACATATGAATCTGTTTTGTTTTAAAAGTACCAAGTAGTCACACTGTGGGGGGAAAGAAAGTTGTATAGATTGTTAATTGTTTCATCATCAGCCCTCTAAATCGTAATTGAAACATGAGGTGCCCAGAAACTGGCAACCCCATCAGTCAGAACCACTAAAACAAGAATAATATGACACCAATACCAATACAAGTGAATATAGTACAGCTCTACTGGAGGAGAAAAAATATAACTGAATATGTTTCTTAAACCTTTTCACAGTGAAACTCTCAAAAACCCATTGAGAAAAACAAAATTGCTGTTGCCGCAGCTGAATTGCTGCATTTTTCCTGGCACTTCGCCATTTTGCCTGGTGTAAGTCAGCTGGGTTCTTACTTTGTCGGTTGCTGGCACTTTGAGATGAATGCTAATATTTGCTCAGTGCGAAATATTTAACGCAGTGGTAATACAGATTAAGCTTTACGAGGCGACTTGCTGCGAGTGTTATGAGACTACAGTGAGTGCAGCAGTTTGAATTTGGTTGATATTGAAGCTGTGTGTGTGTGTGTGTCTGTGTGTGTGTGTGTGTCTGTCTGTGTCTGTGTGTGTCCATTTGGCTTCCCTTTCCTCCTCTTGGACACGGTTCAGTCACAAAGAGACACTAGTGGCATTTGCTTCTCATGCTTGTTCAATTAAAGCTGGCCGCAAAAGGAATGTTAAGCTGTAGTGATGGCCAACTCTGTTTATAGCACTACAATTAATATTTCAGGATCCAGGGGAAGCCTGCCATGAGACTGGCAGCCATGTTGGATGTTTAGTTAATGGAAAATGCAGCAGACTCTGAGCACTGCACATTCAGCCGTACACAACACCACATGGGATTTGAAGGGGGAGGAAACTAGCAAGGGTTTTGGAACGCAGTCATCATCTCGGGAGGAAAAAAAAGTTCATAAATCCTGCATGCGCCGCCACCCTCCCCCTCCCCCCACCACCACCCATTCCTTGCATGTTCCTCTCCCCAAAAAAGCTTCCGGAGCCATTTCTGGGAAATTAAATGAATAGCCGCCAATAAACAAGAAGACGGCAAAGAAATCCATCGTTCGCTAAGCCTGTGGCCCCGAGTTTTTATTAAATATTGATTTGATTTGTAAAAGGCCAGATGCTCAGAGGTTGAACAAATGTCACAGACTCCCTTTTATTTCGGTTTAGGTCCTTTAAAATTCTACCCAATAGATCACCAGCTCAGGAGTGGAAAACAAACAAACAAAAAAAACCTGGGCTGAGCTCAGTATATACAGCCATTTCGCATTCCAGTGTGACAACCTCATAAATATGGTACAGTGGTAAGCATAACAGCAAACCAGCTGAGTCAGGATTTTCCAGTATGATCAAAATTATGATTGCGATTATATAACTACACATTTTCATGCTTAAATATATTTGGGGGGCAAAATAATGTACTTCTTTTTGGATTGTTCATTCCTTTGGAATTCATTCTTCCAGACACTCTCATCTTTAACTCATCTGGAAGTTGCTCACATTGCGATACATTTAGTGGTTGGTTCTCATTTTGGTTCTCGTTTGCATATTGCCACTTTCTGCGATATTGCGGCTGGTATTGCGAAAATGTGCTACAAGTGATCCTCAGCAGTTTGATACCAGAACCGTCCCAGAAGAAACGAAGAGAGGAGGAGAAATGAATGGATTTAACATCGTGACCTCCTCTGTGTTGTTGTGTTGGAGAGAGAATGTGGAAGCCTGCCTGGATCACATTAGGAAGAATCAATTAGCCTGCCATTACAGAGTAAAGTGTCCCTCACTGAATCGTGTAATTATGACCTTCAGCAAAAGGCAGTTTTATGGAAGTGAAAGACCCCCACTCCCCCTCCCATTCATTCTTTCGCTTCCTCTCATTTGCTCTTAATTGTATTTATTTAAGATAATCCATTCTGTGGTTTTAATTATGTGCTTTAGGTTAAGAGAGAGATAAATAAATCATCATTTGTCTTGGTTAGGCATGGTTGGGAGGTCACATGTACAAACAGCGGTGCAGCATATGGTCTTCTTTGTGGTTTCCTAAGCTGGTTCTTCAGTGAAGGAAATGTTGGACTTAAAATGAACCAAAAAAGCAGGGACACAAGTATGTGGTTAAAAACAATTTTAGCAATCTTCATGAAACCTGAATATCTGGTTATATTTTTGTTTATTTTCATAGATAACAGTATGTCACACAGAATCCACATAATATATCAAAATCCACAGATTAGTTCAAGAGAAAATCCTTTTTTGGGTTGTGTTAAGAGGTAGGCAGGCAGTTTGTAGTGACCTGGATTAGTGAGATCTTAGCCTTTATCACTTGTTAGCTACATTAGAATCAAAGCTCTACTGTAGAGAATTAAATGCCAGACACTTCCCTGCTAAACAATATTTAGGGTGAAATAAAAGAGAACGTTTTGAAAGAGAACGTTTTATATGTTACTCTGATTCTATAATATATACAGGTTTATCCTTGACTTTGCTGCTCCTTATTTTAGTTGCTCAGTTTCCGCCGAGGACAGGCTTGGCACCATTTTTTTTGCTGCGCAGTTGTGGGGAGACATTAAAAGCAATTCACACCATGGCCTGAATGAACATGACTTCACATGCTCAATAGAAATCATATGAAAGCTGGTGGATAAATAGAGCTTTGGCAGCAGCTGTGCTCTCGCAGGCTGACGACAGTGCTGTGCACCAATCAGTTGTCAATGAAGGATGACAGCAGAGCCCACATGACACGGTCCTGCTCTTTGTCGGTTTGTTGCTGGCTGACAGATGCTGCCTAGCCTTTCCAGTCCGGCGCAGGTCTGGCGGCTTTTTGGCTGCACCGTCTTACTCCACTACCTGCCGTGCACTCACCTTTATATTGTCTACAGGTCAGCCGGCCTCAGCCACTTTATATTATCTGTAGGGATCGACTAGTTTGGCACTTTTGAAAAGCCATAATTAATATTTGAAAACCCTATTGTCGTAAGGGGTATACGGATCCTTTAAGCTCCTTATTTGATTTGTCATCCAAGTCTAGACATCTGTCACTCGGAAGCCCCCTTCTTTTATAAGGTACATACTGCTAAGTACACTTTACACTTGTTCTTGAACTCTGTCTCTGAGTTTCTGTATTTTTCCTAGATTGATGGTATAATTATTAATATGTTATAAATATGTTCTTATTTATTTCGAACTGATCTTTGTCACATCTGCAGCACGAAGTTACATTTCCAACGTTGTTGTTGTGACTTAAAATGTGAAGATGTGGGTTGTCTGTAAAGAATGTGCACTTATTCTTTCAGAAAAATACATAAATAAATAAACATGCCTTTCCCAAGGTCATCCTAACTACAACTGAACATTTTAGAATGTAGTGCTTTTGATATAAAGCATGATTAAAGGTTAGGTAGTTATTGTGATGTTCAATGTTTATGTGGACACATGCCTCTTATCTTCCAGAGTGGAATGAGAACGAAGCTGAGTTAAAGTGAGTTAAATCAGCTATAAACTGCAGAGC
Organism: Rhabdalestes septentrionalis; assembly: GCA_037832545.1. Taxonomy (NCBI): domain Eukaryota; kingdom Metazoa; phylum Chordata; class Actinopteri; order Characiformes; family Alestidae; genus Rhabdalestes; species Rhabdalestes septentrionalis. The sequence continues at coordinate 5,198,010 of JBBMFX010000101.1, forward strand.
TGCTTGGAGAGGTTTTCTGTCTGGCAGAGGCAGACACAGCCATGTGGAGGGATATTAAACCTGACTGAGTTTCATTCAGTCACCCTGCCAGTGCACGGCAGGCTGGATTTAGTTTCAGACGTGTGGAACCTCTTGTAGATCTAGGCAGTGTTTTTACGGTGCCAGAAACACGGCGGCGGATGACCTCATAAATTCTCCACCTCTCCAAGTTGATTCCCATACATCAGCGCGCATCAAGTCTTTGATTCGTTCTTTTGATCCAGTCCTGTATTTTACTTTCTTTTTTTTTCCGACAAGCATATTGGATTGCACGTTGTGTTCTTCTGGCCCACACTGGCCAAACAGCTTTTCTTTTTAAGAGGCTGATGGTGGAGGGGAATTCCAAGCCAAGTAAAATAAACACCGGCGAACGCAGAGCGGCGCAGACTTGGCAGGTGCGGATTGAATCGGAGGGAATTTTTATGTTCCATTTTCGCTTGACAGTCTAGACGTTTTATAACGCTGGGAGAAATTCGGTCGGCCTCGGGTTTCTACTGAAGGCCTCGCGCTCACGGCCTTCTTTTCTGCTCCATCTGATATGACGTAAAGCGTGAGCCACTCACTGTAGGCGTTTGCTTCAAACACTCATTTTTGCTTTGGAGGCATCTTAACATTGAGTTCTTTAAAGGACATGGGTAGGTTTTCCCAAAAAAGAACAAAATATGAGTGTTGTAATTCTCGAGCCATATATAACACCTGCAGATACTCCTTACAGCAGATGGGACATGGCTTTTGGTCTAGGAATGAACACGTTTTTCAATGATTGATGTTAAAGTTAAATGTGACACTCCAGGCTTTTTTCTTGGCGAGGAAGAACAGCGTTATCAAATTTTCAGATTTGAAGAAGGACAAAGTGAAACATTCATGAGCTCTGCTTTATTAAATGCTGTTATTGAATTTCCCCTGATCAGAGCATGAATATTGTATGGTATCATTAAAACTGCAGTTTGTGGGACTGAAAAGTTGCATTTTTCAAGTAAACATGATGAATTGTTCAGCACTAATCTGGAGCCGCGATCGGTCCGCAGGCTCACAGAGCACAGTTGAAACCTTTGACTGATCAGAACACGCAATTAAAAATATATCTATGCATTGCAAAGGTCAGTAGTGTGTTGCCAGATGAGACATTTTCTGCAGGTGTGGCTGCCTGGAAGTGCTGCTACTTTCTTACTCATATTTCAGCCTCGTCTCGGTTGGGTTTTATGGCCTGTGCTTCTTGTTTGTTTTGGTTTTATGTGAGTATGTTTTCACACATTGTGGTAATTATGAGGTGTTAACTGTTTCACGTCTTGCTCGTGTCTCTACACTTGCAGGCTTGAACTGGCTCGTACACTTGCTGAGGAAACTGCACTTCCAAAGGGTCTTAAAAAAGGTTGACAGTGGTGTTTTTTTTTTTTTCTTTTAATCCAAAGAAGTCGTTGGTGAAAACAAGCCTTGGTGAAATGATATCTCGCTTATAGCTCGTGAAAAAAGCAAATTCAGCTGCCAATGATCAGTTCATCCCACATTTTTTTGTAAGCAAAACTGTAGATATTTTGTTTAAGTCAGAGTTGTCTTTATTTTTTCTGAAAATGTGCAGATTCAAACCAGTTGATATAGATAAAGAATATAAAGTGATGAGTAATGTAACAGTGTAATAAATGATAAATCTAAGTGTTAATAGCCTGTGGCAAGAATTGTGCCACACTGTACTATGCGGTGAAGCTGCTGAAGGGATTTCAGTGTAGTTTATTAAGTTATCTGGCTGTTTTAGTTTACAGAACATTGGACATAAGCCCCATTCACGCATGAATTTATCAGTAATTAAACAGGATGGGGTTAAGTGTGTATTCCTGCACAGGACTGAGTAGTATACCCAAGAAATTACAAGGAGGATACGAGTGTGAACAGAAGTTGATACAGTGCCAACTAGATTAGAGCTTGAAGATGAATTTATTGGTTTAGTAATTAATGAAAACATCATGATTTTACCTGATTTTACAAAAGTCTACCCTGTACCTTTGCAATACAGAATGTGTTTTTATGGTCAAGTTTTCTGTTTGTAAGTTTTTGTTAACAGTTCAGAAATGATTCTTCACCTCCTGTTTCGCCGTATTTTCGTAGCATGTTTGAAAACAATACCATTTTTACCAATGTGTGAATGATGAAGGCAAGTTGAATGTATCTCAGTAACATTTCTGGTTTTATGATCATGTCAACCTGCTATCAGAAGTTCATTAAACTTAAAATCTTCAAACCAGCAAAAAATATTTTCTTCACTACAGGCTGAACTGCAGCCTTGCCCCAGACACTGACCTAGTTGCCTTATCAGGTTGGATGAAGTTTGGTGGGTAATGAAACGGGATGGGTTTGCAGCTCTTCTCCCATGAAGCTCAGTCCCCACGCTGTAAGCGTGACCTTCTGACCTCTCCCACTCGCCAGGAGTCTTCGCATTTGCATGAATTCACTTTGAGTACCCCTTAACCCCCCCGGCCGTACAGAAGGACTTTTTCTCACCAAGCTGACCGTGGCGTCCGAAAACCCGGCCTGCTGTCTGGGGTTAATGCACCAAGCACTCGTCTTTGTCTCTGTATTAATGAAGTGTTCTCCCTTTTCACTGCCAGACAATGGCACGCATAATGAGTGCTAATGCCCGCGACTGCTCAGTCAACTGGCTTTAAGCTCTGGAGTCTCAAAGTCATATTTATTGCCAAGTGTCAAAACTTGGGCTGAGTGGGGGGTGCAGGGATGGCGACAGTGATTGTGAACATCTTGACTTGTGCTAGATTGATTTTATAAGGGATGAGAATGGAGGTGGCTAACTGAAATGGATGAAAATACTGTAGGTTAGATGAAAAGGACAAGCCTCTGAGTGAGTGAGTGAGTGAGTGAGTGAGTGAGTGAGTGATTGAGTGAGTGAGTGAGTGAGTGAGTGAGTGAGTGATTGAGTGAGTGAGTGTGTGTGAGAGTGTGTGAGAGTGTGTGAGAGTGTGTGAGAGTGTGTGAGAGTGTGTGAGAGTGTGTGAGAGGGATAGTGATGAGGGACCTCTAATGGTGCAATACAAAATTACAGTGAAGCTTTTAACTGCAGATGTACAGTTGCAATGCATCACTGTTCAATGAGTAGTTCATGAAACATATGCATTGAAGCTTTATTTAATCATAAGAAAACTTTGCAAAATTGACCATGGCCATAGTCTTTTTACCCACAGCAATGTGTGATCAGACATGGAGAGGTTCATGGTGAAGCCACAGTGTGTGCCTTGGTCTGCTGGGCCAAGTCTTTTTTTTTGTAATGTACGAAATACGAACAAAAACATAACCAATAGAGATGAAAATGCATGTTGCAAATTATACTGTCTCATATACTTTTACTCAGATTTTCAAATCTGTATAATACTATATTATCATCATTTCATAAATCATGTTATGATCATCTTTCCTTGTTATATCAACACTTTTAAACCATTTGTCAACTGCCATCAGTGGCAATTCAACCAATTTTCCCATCATCTCTTCTTATCTTTTTTCAAACCTTAAATTAAAAGAAAAAATGTGTTTATAACTTTTAAACATGCTGTACTGACAATTTCCTCGTATGTGTTTGTTTAAAAACCCAAGGAAAAAAAAAGTATTTCATAAAACATGACCCTTTCTTTTTTGTTCTCACCCATTTTTAACAACTTCTCTGGTTTATTTCAGTGCTGAGTATCCGTGGAGCGCAGGAGGAGGAGCCTCCTGATGCCCAGTTGATGCGACTGGACAACATGCTGCTGGCAGAGGGTGTTTCGGGCCCGGAGAAGGGCGGAGGGTCAGCGGCGGCGGCGGCTGCGGCTGCAGCTTCAGGTGGAGCCGGGGCCGATAACTCAGCTGAACATTCCGATTACAGAGCTAAACTGTCACAGATCCGCCAGATCTATCACACAGAGCTCGAGAAATACGAACAGGTGAGCAGTAAAAATTATATTGTGAACTCTGACACATCTATATTAAAAAGAAGCATACATTTTCATGTTCATACATGGCAACCCTCAATATGACAATTTGCAATACAAGACAACCAGAATAGATCAGGATATTTTTCCAGACTACAGGCAGTAAACACCATTACAATACAGTAAATTCTACGTTCATTTACACAGCCTGGAAACTTACAATACAATAATTACCAAGCACAAGTAACAGCAGAGAGGTACCATGCATATAATTGTACGGTGGTGGACCAGTGTAGTGGATAACCTTGCTGTCTCCATGCTGGAAACACAGGTTTGATTGCTAAATTTGGCAGCGCACCGCACGACACCAGTAAGTACTAGTGGTGCGAAGGATCACTGTTGATCCGTGATCCGAACCGAACTCTCTCCTCGGTTCGGCTCGCACGTGATACGAAGATTCGACAGAGAAAAAAAAAGTTCCACTGTATGGGGCGCGTGTCAGTGTGTCGAGCGATAGCGGTCCAAGTGGAGAAGCAGAGGAGCTCGAGAAACCTCCAGCATCACATAGATCTCATGTATTCCCATTTAAATATATTGATGGGGAAGGGTGGTGGACAAATGGTTGATAAAACCATCACAGTTTGTGGACAGTGTGGTACGAGGAAGCCACATGAGACAGGGCAACACGTCGGGCATGGCCGCTCATTTTAAACGACATTATCCTGGTGTGACAGTGGCTAAGACGAAGGCTGCGCAACAACCCCTGATATCCGCGGCATTTAAGCAGCCCTTTGCTGCCCAATCCGACCAGGCTAAAGCTATTACAAAAGCTATTAGGGTGTTTATAGCTGCAGACTTGAGGCTTTATTCCATGCAAAACATGGGGATTAAACATATGATGAATGAGCCCCGCTATGATATCCCGCTGTGCACCCACTTCAAAAGTCTATGGCTAAACTGTCACAGGCATCTTCTGTTGCCCAAACTACAAATGGGTGGACCTCCAGGGCAATGGAAAGCTACGTGACCGGGACCGCTCATTACATAACAGTGAACTGGAAGTCACGAACCCCTGTACTGCAGACATGCCCCCTTTGTGAGAGTCTCCCCAAAAATGTAGACATCAGTTATAGTCGCACGTCTGCTTTGCTTTTTTTCTTCTTTGTTGATGATGTAGATATAATATGATGTGGTTTTTATTTAATTCCCCATGTTCAAAGTAAGAAGCATTGATACCTTAAATTTCAGAGGAGCAAACATTTTGTGAAATATTTTCTGAAATGTCCAGATAATGTAGCTAATGTATGTAATACAGACAAAACATGTTCAACTGTGTTTCTAAGTAGGTGCTAAATACTTGTAAAGACCAGAACTAATATGGCTGTTGCTGCTTCAGAATTGACACAAGGATTTTCTTTACAAGTGGGCAAATGTAGAATGTATTGGTCGAAAGATTGTGTGGGTTGGATGTGATCTATGTTTCTGTCCGTTTAATAAAAATCTTCCTTCCAGTTACGCTATTGGTCATAAATGCTTTTCTTTCACTGTTTGCTTAAACCAACATATATACTAACTGCTGCCCTCTTCATTTTTAAATGAACTTGCTCTGGGTCGGACTTTACTTTAAAAATTTGAAGGAAAAATCGGTAACAGAAATGTTTTACCGGTGTAGTTTTGTAGTTGGCACAACAGTATATATTTTTTTTCAGTCCTACTGAGATTGAGATTTGAATGGTGATACTTATAACTAACTTTTGCAATGATGACACAATTATGATGAACAAGAAAGCAGTATTATCACCTGTAGAAGGCTTCTCACCAAGGACTGACCTGGCATAGAACAGTAGCCTGTTTCAGTTTCTTAGTACAGCAGAGAAACTTCAGAGTGATGAAGGGGATAGTCAAGGAATTCCTGGCTTGCAGAAGTGCATGCTGGGAAGGGGCCAGCTGTCCTCTGTGTCTGCACAGAGGAAGGAATTCATACCTGTCACACGCAGAGACAGCAGACAGCCCTACTAACACACACACACACACACACACACACAAACACACACACAAACAGTACAAACATACACCATCCTGCAGCACTGTCCCAAATTTTCTTTCCCCCGCCGTCCTCTGAATCATGACACCATCAATAAACTATCGTTTGTTTTGCTCTCTGCTCTCTGTATGATAAAGCGAAGATCTTGTGCCAATAAAGCCATCTTTTAATTGAATTTCCAATAGTGCAAGTGGACTCTGCGTACAGTTAAGCCTAATGGGTTCATGGACAGGAGCCTGTACAAAAGAGGTTGTATTATATGTGACGTAGAAGAATGGCTTGGCCATTACTAATGCACACATCACTGCTACAAAATGTAAACAATGCAAATATACTGCAGCTTTTAAACACTCATAAAATGTAAAATGGAGTTGCTGTTCTTTATGTTGACACTGCAAATTTGGCTCAGGTTGCATTGCGGCACTTACATGTATTAAGAAATTGTGTGCTGCATATTTATAAATAAAAATAACTGTACCTGGTTCATGTCGCCATTTTTATTTTTGGTTTAACTCTATAGATAGATGTCTGGACCGATTGAAGCTTTGAGTAAGGAGGCGGACTTTAAAGTGTTACAAAACCCACAACAGTGGATTTTACCTTTTTGTTTTTGACTGTAAGTGTAAAGTGACCATGTGAACACAACACAGCACACAGTGTGAACAGCACAATATTTTTCCTCTGTGTTTAACCCATTCACCAATTGAAGCAGCAGGCAGCCAGGAGCACAGCACCCATGGAGCAGTGTGCGGGAGTACTACAGTGGTGCCTCTAGCAGGCTTGGGATACGAACCTATGACTTTCTGATCACAGGGACGAAAAGCCTGAGCTCTAAGCCACCACCTGCCCCTGTACTGATCACTATCCTGTGTTCTTCTCTCTCTGTAGGCCTGTAATGAGTTCACCACTCACGTGATGAACCTGCTGCGAGAGCAGTCCCGCACGCGACCCATTTCTCCTAAAGAGATTGAGCGCATGGTCAGCATCATCCACCGCAAGTTCAGCTCCATCCAGATGCAGCTCAAACAGAGCACCTGCGAAGCCGTCATGATTCTCCGCTCACGCTTCCTCGATGCCAGGTCTGTGTCTGTGTGTGTGGATGCGCTTGTTCTCATTTGTTTTCAGAACAACATCTAAACAAAGATAAACAGATACAAATATACAACTAACATGTTGCTCCTGCAAAGTGCTTAAAGTGATTCCTGTCACAAAGTTATACTCAGTTTAGGACTAGTCTTAGACAGTTCTTATTACCCAGCCCCAGATAAAGGTTAAGCCTGTATGTGCTGCTGTATAAGTTACCAATAAGTTACCAGCGGATCCTTTAAGTCTGTAATATGTGTGGTGTGTCTAGCACAGCCAACAGATGCTTGATCAGATTGAGACCTGGAGCGTTTGAAGGTCAACTCAGAACCTTTAGACCACTGATGTGGAGTGTAACAGGGCACTTTATCGTGCTGAAAGAAGACATTAGGGAACACAGTTGCTGTTAAAAGGTGTACTTGTGAAAAGTAGGTGGTGCATGTCAAAATAACATCCACATGAATGGACCCAAGGTTCCTCTGAGCTTCACGCTGCCTAAACCAGCTTGCCTTCTTCCCCCATATTGCATCCTAGTGCAATCTCCCACCGTCCACATGATGTAAAAGAAAGCATGACTTTACCCAACCGGGCCACCTTCTTCCATTGTTCCATGGTCCATTTTCTCACATGCAAATTGCAGGCACTTTTGGTGGTGGACAGGTGTCACATGGGCACTCAGACTGGTCTGTAGCTATTCAGCTCCACACACAGTGAACTGAAGCTCTGTGTGTCCTGACACCTTTCTGTCATACTCCGCATCATGTTTTACAGCAATTTGTTCTGTAGTAGCTCTTCTGTGGGACTTTGCTCCCTACACACATCAGTGAATCTTTTGAGCTCCATATTCTGTCGCCAGTTCACTGGTTGTCCTTTCCTGGAGTACTTTTGGTAGGTACTTACTGCAGAGCCCGGGAATACCCCACAAGACCTGCTATTTTCGAGATGCTCTGACCCAGTTGTCTAGCCATCACAGTGTGGCTTTTGTTTGCAGTGCACAGATACTTACACTTTGCAATTTTCCTGCTTCTAACACATTAACACCTGTTTAACTGCTGCATAAAATATCCCCCCTTAATAATGGCCAATGTAATGAGATAACTAATGTGAAAAAATACCTTAAAATTCCTTACTGGAACTAAAAAAACACTGGACCCAGCCCATTTTCAATTTTGTGGAGCCAATTCAGCAAACGGCAGTTTACCCGGCCCATGCACAAGTTACCCCTAGTCTCTGCGTGGACTCCTTTGAATGACTCCCAGCACAAAGCATATTTTTAATTTAGTTTCAACTAAACAGTAACAAAAATGTTTTTTTGTGTATATAAAATCCCAGAAATGTCTTAAAGGGTACTCGGGGTTAAAAAAAAATGTAGAAAATGAGTGCTTTAATGTGACACAATTTTATTTGAAGTCAGTGTGGACCGAGTACTTACAAATAATAGTACAATTTATATAACTCCTATAATTGTGTCCTATGAATACTCATACATACAAAGCACATGGAGCGTATGAATGGGGCCTGTTTTGGCAAGGTATAAAAAACAAACCTGTGAGCATCGGTTTATTCTTTGTATGTGTGTGTGAATGTTTTCTATGTGTGTAGGTGTTGCTGTCTGTATCTGCTTACAAAGATAACATGTAACAATTGTTCCGATTCTTTTGTCTGGTTGGCGCGTGAGGGTTCGGAACCATGCGCACTCTCCTCCAACATTTTTAGCTCATTGTGTCCTCTTTCCTCATTCGCTGCATTGCTTTAAGCTTGTGACAAGCACGTCCATGTAAAACTTAACACTCATGCAATTAAATTGTGCAGATTTGCGTCCCCTGACACACCATAGCATTACTGATCTCTGAATTTTTATTTTATATTTCCCCCCTCTGTGAGTGGTTCAGTAGCAAAGCCACACAGACCCAGGCCCGGGCTCTGAATTTTTGTTAGACCACATACAAGCCTCCACACGCGGCAGAGTGTGGAGCGCTGCCCTTATTTAATGTAATCGCTTGTTCCCTTTGATACATGCCTGGGATTTGCATACATTTCTTTGAGGATAAATCATGCTGGAAGCCTTGAGTCGGAGGCATAACATTTAAATGAGCCTCTCGCTCCCTTTCACCACGCACTATCCATTCTGCTGCAAATGATGGTGGAAAGAGACTCTCTATTTTCTCCCTCTCTCGTTTGTCTGTCTCGCGTGCATGCATTTTTCTGTCTGTCTGTCTATGTCTCACTCTCCCTCTCTCTCACTCTCCCTCTCTCTCACTCTCTCTCTCTCTCTCTCCTTCTCTCACTCTCTCTCTCTCTGACTCTCTCTCAGTGCTCTTCAGATTAATTCTTTTGCAGGCTGAAACCATGCTGTGCTCATTTGCATATGGTGAAGAGGGGCTTTGTAGGTAGGAAATCGTCTGGCTCTGTGTTCCGGGAAGGATCTCCCAGGGTTCAGTGTTGCATATGCAAAGCCTCTGCATTTTGCTCCTCTGAGACATGCCACATTCACACACTCTTAACCCAAAAGATGAGTAATGCTGAGAGCGGGTCGAATTCACTGGCAACACTGCTTTTCTCTCTACTAAAGCTTTTAAACCTTCCCTAGCACATGTGTGTGTGTGTGTGTGTGTGTGTGTGTGTGTGTCTCTGTGTCTGTGTATATGGCTCAGTGTCTGTGTCTGTGTGTGTGGGGGGCCTGCAGTATGCCTCCTATTGAATATAACACCTGCAAACAGACTATTTAACTCTTTATGCAGCTGTATCTAGGGCTGGGCAGTGTAGAGATATGGATACTTAAATGCCTTCTTGACCTGCAAACAGGAGACGCAGTTTTTATTCCTCAGTCAGGCAGGAACCTTGACCTTGACTAGTACAAGCTCCATTGTAGATCTTGTCTTGCTGGATGGCAAAATATATTTAATACACTTTTGCACTACACATAAACGTCTTAAGCCTCAATAGGAATTCGAAACACGTCATCTCTCTCTTCCTGTGCTCTCTCCACAGAAGGAAAAGGCGAAACTTCAACAAGCAAGCGACAGAAATCCTGAATGAGTATTTTTATTCCCACCTCAGTAACCCGTACCCCAGCGAGGAAGCCAAGGAGGAGCTGGCCAAGAAATGCTCCATTACTGTTTCCCAGGTAACTCCCCTTTATTATAGAGATGCAAGTAATGATTCACTATAACCAATGTAACCACAGACATGAAAACTACTTTCATTGGTGGTATATACTACTACTTGCAATATCATAATCCAAAAATCATTCGTATTACTGGTAAGTCATTTAACAATACATTATTTTTCTGTAGTATTTATACTCCAGCATTTGTGTATGACGCACACACTGTTTCTGATCGAGGTTTTCAGTAGATTTGTAGAATTTATGTTTTATACTCTCTTTGTCTGTGTCTGTGCAGTCATAACATTTGCAGGAACAGTAAAAGTTTAAAACTTCTAAACTTGTCCTATTCAAACTAATTGCTAATTTGATTCCCCGGTGAATGAACCTTCAAAGGATTATTCTGTATCGATAGGTTCATCAGATCCTTTTTTGTTCGTTTCAAAAGATTGCACAATCAAATTAATCTTTTATGTAAAAGCACTAATGTTTAACTTTTACATGAGAACACTAATGCGTTATACATTGAATGTGCTGAATCTAGAACAGAACTTTTTATAATGAAACATCTGAAGCTATATCGCCCTTGTGTAACTGTCACTCTTTGATTCTATTGTGAGAATGGATTTATTTGTTCCTCATGGTGACTGTACTGTCTTAATTCACATGTGATTCAGTTTTGAGCACCTGTGTTACAGTACAGGGCTACTCTGCACCTGCTTGCGCTAAATGGATGATGCACTTAAACACGCTTAATGAATCTGGGGTGACATAATTTCACGATGCATCTGGATGCCATTCTCAAATGGACTCTGGAGCGGAATGATTGGTTGAGTGTGTCTGGTGCCATTTTGTAATAAAGAAACACGTTAAGCCGCTGCCTGGGAGGGGGAAGTGTTGCTGCAGGATTGATTCGGTTTTCATTTTAATGTTGTTTATCATTAGCGTGAGCCTTTATCCACGCAGCTTCATCTGGGAGTGTATTAGCGGTAATGGGTGTTAGTGTGTGTGAGGACGGATCTGTGCCATCGTACCACTCGATGATAGCTAGCTGCAGACGGAGTGACTTAATGAGATTGTTATTGGCAATCTTTTTATTCTGACAGTAATGTGGAGTTTGCTCTGTTAGCACGTGTATCTTTCACCTCACACAGGCAGGACTTTGCCTGTGGAGAAATCACTTATATGTGCCTGTAGCCTTCTTTGTTAGGCTTAGAGACAGACGCTTACAGTGGTAGTTCGATGAAAAAAATAAATGATTTTAGGTGATTTTTTCTTCCTTTCACATTCTTTTTATTTGCATTTTTTCATCTGCTTTTCCAGCTGTGTCTGGTTGCTCACTGTATAGAAAAGCTTTCACTTATTTAGCTGTAATATTTAGCACAGCCGCACACACAGTAGTGATCCTGCAATTCTGACACGAGCGCCCGTGGTTTCTGACCATGTTAAGTCAATGAAGAAATAAGACACACGTGGAAAGACTGCATCGCAAAATAAACACTTCAGTTTGTTTTCTTGAGCAGGTGTCCAACTGGTTTGGAAACAAACGGATCCGGTATAAGAAGAACATCGGAAAGTTCCAGGAAGAAGCCAACATGTACGCTGCCAGAACCGCCGTCAGCGCCACCAACGCCTCGGCCCACGGCAGCCAGGCCAATTCCCCCTCCACCCCCAATTCAGCAGGTGGGCAAATCAACCTTTGTGGTGGACCATTGTGCAACCTCTCAGCTGCATACATTAAATCATGATCATTTTCCAACCCACACTACCTCGGTATTGCATTATTTCATTAGGTATCTCCAGGAAGGCACTGGATTTGCATACCGAGTTTTATTGTTACAGCCGCAATGGGATTTTGTACACTTCAAAAAGAGTAATGTCCTGTCTAGTGGCAAAACTGGCTATTTAGGGCTTGTAGACACTTTTTTGAGTGGTTTTATACATTTGTGTGCTAAATGTTTAGCACTAAGTTTGCCATAGCATTTTTACACTGTTATTACACTGTTATTTATTCTCAGAATTTGCAAATCTTGGTGTTATATGGCCTCCTATCTGTCTTGTCGACTGTAGAGTGTAGGTCAATTTAAGTCTTTGAGGAACTTATTTTACTGGCTCATTTTATCACCGTTTTTCTCCCTAACAACGCCCAGACTGAGACAGCAAGATACAGAAACATGGCCATCATAACCATCATAGCCAAAATATGGCCAATGTTTAAGTGTACCTGGAATATAGCTATGCTGGAGACCAATGGTGTAGTTAGACTGTTTGTCAATAAAATATTGGACACTGAAGTTGAATAAAGTGACCACGCTTCAACTGCAGGGTCAAAGCGAGAAGCAAAGCACTGCAAGACTAATTGTGTTCCTTATTTTATTATGGATATGATTCTCAAAAAGCAACTGTTTGCAGCTCTGGAAAGGTTTTATATAATGGGCAAAAAAAAAGTGATTTAAGGTTATTGTTATATAGATGTGCAAGATTAGAATGAAATCAGTTTCTCTGTTAGTCAATCAGATTGCCTACATTCCTGTACTTGCAGTTGACTGTGTACAGAGAACGTGTGTACTCCTAACACTACAGCTGAACTTGCTTTAATTTCCTACAGTTTTAACTATTGCTTGTCCTTAGTGAGCTGCTTTCTACATGATGCTCATCCTGTCTGCTCTGTCTTGCTTATCTAACTCCTTCTGCATGTGCTTTTTCCCCTCCTCTCCCTGCTCTGTGGGCTTTCTCTTCTTTACATCTTCTTGCTCTCTCTGCCCTCCCTTCCTCTTCTCTCTCAGGTTCTGCTGGCTCTTTTAACTTGTCGAATTCTGGGGATTTGTTTATGAGTGTGCAGTCTATGAATGGGGATTCGTACCAGGGGGCTCAGGTGGGAGCCAACGTTCAGTCACAGGTATGGAACACAGCAGGTCCTTTGCTTCAGCCTATTGATTATTTACCTAATTAATCACTCTACTTAAGCAATCAGTTCCTACTTTCATTTCGTAACAGTTCTTTAGTTTGCTGTCTCTCTTAAATTATAGTCAGCAGTTCAGTTTGAAATCAGTGTTTTCAATAAAATAAAAAGTTAAAATACATGTATACACTTATTGTAATTAGGGACACACAGTTGGAATCTGCGTAGATCTGAATTCATTTTTTTTTGTTCACATTGCAGCAAGTATAGTGTTTTTATATTATCTGTCGATATGAGTAATATCCAAAAGCGGCTGAAAATCCATATAAGAGGCAGTGCCAGGAGTCTGTTTGTTTATCTATTTGTTTGTTTGTTTGTTTGTTTGTTTGTTTTGTTTATTTTACCACTTTCTGTTCTCAAATAAGTTGATATATTAATTAAAACATCTTCTAGTGTAGGAGCTAGTCATAGTCCCATAAGCACTAAATGTTCTTGCTCATTAAAACAACAGTTTTTAATCTAGTGATTCCAGACTTTTGAATGGTGGTGTATGTAAATGCACACTTAATATGTAATATAACTAATAGCAAATATGAATAAATATGTAATAGATTTGAGTAGTTTTACCATATTTTTCGCCGTATAAGGCGCTCCGGAATATAAGAAAATCTAGAAAAAAAGGTCTCCCAAAACTTTAGTCCACTCTAGATACATTTCATTTACATTAGAGCCCAGATCGAGCCCAAAAATTGAAAACCGACATGACCCAAACCCGTGTCCGAAACCAGCCCGGCCAGACAAATTGACTGTAATTATTTAGATTTTATACGTGGGCCGTTACAACACACGCTCTGAACTGTGGGTGCGTTTATAAACTGACACCCTGCGCTGCTGGAGCTCACACAGCATAAAAAGAGGACTGCGAGCAGCACCACACAAAGTTAGGTGCAGTTTTAATGCAGGCATAATGTGTATTCGTCGTATAAGACGAACCAACTTTTCCCCCCCAATTTTGGAGAAGAGAAAGTGCGTCTTATAAGGCGAAAAATACGGTAATTTAAATGCCCTTGAAGTAAAGATATTTATTTTTGTACTTTAAATCCGTGTAGGTTTATTTTCTTTCAATCTATGCATATATAATCAATTGTATGGTTATATTTTCAAATCATTCATTGAGTTTTACCCTGGGTTAAGACAATAGTTTAGCTTTGCCTTGTTAAAAGCTTATACGTATTTGAAGAGCTTGCACGCATTGATTATTTTCTATGGCCTTCTCCTGTGATTTTTATTGTGTCTCATTGTTTTCTTTTTTATTTGGTCTTGACTATGTGTGCGGTTTACATTATGCTTTGTCTGACCTTGCGTTGTTTGTGTTTGCGTGTGTGTGTTTGGTGTGACCTTGATGCGTTGTGTGTTTCAGGTGGATACCCTTCGCCATGTTATCAGCCAGACAGGAGGATACAGTGATGGCCTCACAGCCAGCCAGATGTACAGTCCGCAGGGCATCAATGTAAGGAGAGAATTTTTTTTCCCTTGACATTTTGACCTCTACCAATTATTTCAAAGCCATAGGGCTCAGAACGCCACTTATTGGGACTTGTCTGCATTTCGTTGGTCACCTAGTTGATTGCCTATGTGTTGCTAATGCCAACGGGCTCGGCACTGCCTGGCGAGTCTCGGACACATGGCCGGCTGCCTCACACACCGAGCGTCTGTCTGAGCCCGTCACTTCCAATCACATCTTCCAGGGCACCTGCAGCCTCACAGCCCGTGCTGAGGGGAGCTTAGGGGGGAGAAAGTTGCCCAGAATCACTTTGTCCTTATCCCTCGCCATAGGCCAACAACAAAAAAACTCTTAAGACAAATCTTAGAACTCAGAACTAAAAATAAAACTGTAAACCAGTGGCGAAAACATAAAGCTCACTGTGTTTTTAGTTTTATATACTCCTACTGCTACTAATACTGCTACTACTATTATTACTACTACTTCTACTACTACTACTATTACTATTACTACTACTACTACTGCTACTACTACTACTACTACTGCTACTACTACTACTACTAGTAATAATAATAATAATAATAATAATAATAATAATAATAATAATAATAATAAACAAAGAAATAATACAATAAAATTTATGTTTGCAGTTCAACTGCTACTACTACAACTAATAATAATCATGAATGCAATAGTATTATTTATGTCCAAACAATGCATAATTTACATTACACATAATATTAATAGGATTGTATGTACCTGGAACCTAAAAGTCATTTTTTCCACCACTTAATTTTTTTAATGAATCCTATCAGTGATAACACTTATTTTGTTATTATTATTAGTAGAAGTATTTTTATTATTATTATTATTATTATTATTATTTATTTAGTATTTCCTTTTTTATTACTAGTATTATTAGTTTACATATATTCAAATTATATATAAAAACAATTCAGTAACTGTTGGTGCTAAATAAGTCTGGCCTGATCTTTTTTTTTTATTTATTCTCTTTAGTAAATAAATAATGCTTTTCTTATTATAATAATTATTATTATACACAATTACAAAAGAAAAAATACAATTTACAAAACAGTAATGTGCTCATATTAATAAAAAGGTACTGAGTAAAACATGCTAATAAAACGACGACAAACATTTCTTTACCTATGTAGTCATTTATTTATTTCCCTCCATTTATCTTGCGGGAGGGGTCAGACTAAGGGGAGGGGCTGGCTGCTGGCAACTCAGCACGGTAGGAAAATTCACAGCGACAAGCCGTGTGGTAAAGAGGAAAATCGATCAGACAGACAGGAGGAGAGCGGAGTGTGGACTTGGGACAGCAATCCAAGCACATTGCTCAGATCACGCTTCTGCCGAGCTAATGGCCCTGACAGCAAGCCAGGGAGACACAGAGAGAGAGAGAGGGAGAGGTGGAGAGGGAGAGAGAGAGAGAGAGAGAGAGAGAGAGGGGTGAATGGAAAGAAAAGAGAGAGGATGAGGAGGAGGATGAAGGTCAGCGACTTTGCTATTTCCCGGCCCGCTGCTGTATGATAATAAGATCAGACTTGTTCTGTTAGAAAGAACACGGGATGTATTCAAATCCCACCCAATCCCCCCGTCTCTTCCTCCTGCTGTTCCAGCGAGATCACAGGGACGCAAGCTTTGGTTTCATTTGGAGAAGAGGGGGAAAATCTGTGAGGGTTATTCAAATGTGTCCGTCATTTCCACTTTAATACAACAATATAACATCATTACATTTACTGCAAAAAGAAAGTATATATACATATATATATACATAATACATATAGCTCTGGGAAAACAATAAGAGACCACTGGTTCTCAGGTTTTAGGTTTTATAGGTGCAAGTATTTCACTGAATGGCTTTACCTTAGTTTTTAAGAACAGCTGACAAGATTTCTCCTAATTTCCAAATAAAAATATTTTTCAAAAAGGCATAATGTTAAAGGAAATGACAAAACATCATAATAAGGGAAAAGTGTTTACAGAACTTGAATAATTCAAAGAAAACAAACCTTTTATTCACAAATGGCAATAATGACCTTTGACTTACTTCTAATAGTGTTTGATAACAATGAGAGTTGATAGCAGTGTTTTTATATTTTCCTCATGAAATAAAATGTGATTCAGGCGATCACTAATCCGTTCCTTATAAAGCAGAACGAGGTTCTTGTGAAGGAATTTAATAGACATTGGCATGGAATGCTCCTCGTACTTTTTGTCTGGCGCTGTATGTGTCCATTACATACATACATAAATATTCAATGTGTGTATTTGTGTATGTATTTATATACATACACACACACTTCTATATTTATATTTTTATATTTGTATGTTGTATTTCTTATACCATTGTGCCATATAGCTTTAATTCTGACAGATATCTGATCTCATCTTTATAATATGTTTTGTGTGGGAATGGACAAAGTTAATTTTGTGCCGCCCAACCGACAGAAACATCCTTCCAACCAAGCTGAGATGTAATTTACCGTCTTCTTTAACACCAAAGCAAGACTACTAATTAAGTGTAATTAGAGGACTGAAACCAACTAAATGGAATCATCTCAAGATGTCAGCAGTTTGTTGCTTTTAAAGCCATTAAAATATCATTCATATGGCAGGGATATTTTATCATACATATACATTTATATTTTATCACTGACATCAGACCCTCATAAATCCATTTTTAGCCCAAAAATGATTTGTGGGTTTTCATATCCAACATACCTCAAAGAATCTTCTTCTCCATCTCCATTGAAACTATTATTTTGAAGACTTTTTTGTGGAGGAAGTATACTGTTTGTATTTAAATGCAGGGTTAAAGTGCAGAGATTTTGTGGTAAAGAGGCGATGACACCACTCACAAGAGGACTCTTTTTCACCAAAGTGATTTCCTTCCTTGTTCTGTGTGTCTTATGAAGCGTTTTATGGCAGACTCGAGAGTAATTATGCCTTCGGAAGAGAATAGAAAAGTGTCGCCCAAGCTGAATTCTCTTTAAGATCTTTTTCTCCTTTCCTCCATTTTGTTTGATTACAGACTGCCTCGGTTCTAAATAACAGGCTTGGAGCTGAGTGGCTGCCGACCACCATTTCCAGCCTTTTCTGATGGCATGAAATTTGCTGTTAATATCCCCAAATGCTCTTTAGCAGGCCTGTCTGGGAGATTAGAAATGGCTTGCACGTCTCGTATTGTATTTTCATTTCAATCTCCCAACGTCATAATTTTCCTCCACTGATTCCCTCTTTGTTTCTTGAATCTCAGGCCACTTCATCTCCTCTCAGTATTATTGTGTGTGTCAGTGAAAGCGACAGGCATTTAACTCTGTCCTGTATTACACATCTGCAATGCTCCGAAAGCAGATTCAGTACGTTCTCCGAACGGAGGATTTGCAGCACTCTGGAGTCTCTGTGACTTCACATTGATTGAATAACTGCATTTATCACACTGTACGTTCATCCAATGTGTGGATTCAAGAATTTTTTTTTAGACAGAAACATCACATGAACCACAAAGTGATTTTGCTATGCATTCATCTCAAAAGCCTCCTAGAGTATCTAGAACTCCCGAACACACATGCTTCTATAAGAGACAGATTGTGAAGAAATAGCTTTTTCTTAACAGTAATAGCTGCTAAGAAGAAACAGATGGTAATTTGAGTTGGTTTGTTTGTAAATACACACATTTTTATGAGAAACCTTTTGGCTCTGTGTCTCCAAACCTTTGACAGGCAGGGCATTATGCATACATGTATGCAGATATGAATTTATGAATTTATGCATGTATGTATGTACAGCAAGGGGGATTTTATAAAATACACTCAGAGGGCACATAACCACTTTAAATTAACACACATCTGTTGATTTTTATAAGCTTTTTGCGGCTGATCCTAGCTTCAAGACATCATTGGTCAGTATAATAACATTTCTGCACCATTATGGTTTAGTTTTAGGCCATCTTCATTTCCAGAATGTCATGAGGTGGCAACTAAAATTGGCAACAAATTTGCCAACAGCAGTGTCACGTTTATAAATAACACAGGTGCAATTTGCTAATATATATATGTGTGTGTGTGTGTGTGTGTGTGTGTGTGTGTGTGTGTGTGTGTGTGTGTGTGTGTGTGTGTGTGTG
>JBBMFX010000101.1:5240270-5252992 GCA_037832545.1 Rhabdalestes septentrionalis
CCCAGAATTACTGGCACCCTTCCCAAAAGTGAGTTTAAATCAATACAAGAGTACCGAGGGTAACATACTGAGCTGCATGTGGACCACCCTCATCGATTGGGTTCAAATCTGGAAACTTTGAAAGCCACTGCAGACTATGTGTGTTCAGCCGTGCAGTTCTTGATGCGTTTTTTGGAGACTTTAGCTTTCCCGCTGGCAAACGCTGATAGATTTTGGATATAACTCTACTAGTATTTAGTGGGATTTATTATGACATTGATTTTCACAAGAGCCTCTGGACCACTAGCAGCAAACAAAACAGCCTCAATCGATGACACACAGTCATATGTGACCGTGAGTATCAGATTCTTTGCTTCTGATGGTCTACATGTCCAAAGTGTTCAATTTCTGGTGACATTTTACAGAGTTGCTGCACATTGTGTTTGGCTCTGTAAAAAAAATAACTTGTGGAACTAATAGCTTCCAGTCATGGAGGGGGCATCTGACAGCAGATTCTAAAAATTGAAAACCAATTCAATTGTACAACAAACTGTACAAACCCAAACTCAGCCTGAGCATAGAAAATCCTATCGGAATGTTTGCATCCTTAAAGAAGCTTGCAGTAATGCATTTGCTGCCTGGAACAGCACTTTGCTCATTTTCAACAGCGCATTTACTCCACACCAGCTCATTTACTTTGCCGTAAGAAGGAAATAGATCATTTGTCCTGAGGTTTGGTGCACTGCTTTTGTATATTAATGAAGTATAGGAGGGTGTGGGCAACGGTAATCATCACTTCTAGATCTCATATTATAGTGTACAGGTGTATTCAAACTGTGCTGATCCTTGGCAGGTAACAAATTACAACTAGTCTTTTTACATCTTTTTTTTAGTAGAATTATTTTTAGGAATATTTTAAGATTCTAGTAAAGCACGTCAGCTTGTTCTGTCAGTGGACAGCTGATGCTTCATATGTTGGACGTGTGCTGCCAGGGATTCAAGGTAAGTTAATGGGCAGGCTTGTGAGTCACATATAATCAAATATGGCTTGAGTGTATAATCACATAATACATAATAAACACCAAAAGACCCCAAAATGAATTCCATGCAGTGAAAAATCTAAACTAGCGAATCTCGTTTTTGCCAGACCAGTCGAGAGGCTTGGCTAATGTATGATGCCTTTTTTTTTTGCAAATGATCACATTTATATCCTCCAATGTCCCAGGGCCAATGACCATGCTGCAATTCCACCACTGCACCCTGGTGCATGGATCTGGATATGACTTTCAGCTGAAGATTGTAAATGTCTATCCCTTACTTGAGTTTTTCAGTAATTACGTGTTTAAGTGAAGTGGCACTGCAGCCTTTTCTAAAGTTGTCATTTTCAGTATTCCCATGAAGATGACCAGGCAAACACAAAAGGGCTAAAATGGTTAAAAGCAGTAGACAGGAAGGATCAATACCTCTTGTATGTGGAAGAATGTGTCAAATACCCGCCTGAATCGTATTAGCATTTTCTTTGCAATAAGCAACAAAACATTGCTTTGGACATCTGAATTGACACAAAAGCCATTAGACTCAACAGGTATTTCTCTGTGAAAGTTCAGTGGCAGAGCTGAGAGTACATTACCCATCCTAGAGGGGCATACGTGCAAATACAGGTTTGAAGGTCACACACTTTAGCGTGAGATTTCAGAATGTGAAATGGTCTTTGGTGTATCTGAGATGAATTGCTACTTGTTGCCCACACTCTCCCTCCCTCCCTCCCTGTCTCTCTCCCTCCCTCCCTGTCTCTCTCCCTCCATCCCTCCCTCCCTGTATCTCTGCCCCCCCCCTCCCTGGATCTCTCCCTTCCTCCTGGTCCCTCCCTCCCTCCCTGGATCTCTCCCTCCCCCCCGGATCTCTCCCACCCTCCCTTCGTCAGGTCCAAACTGAAATGCGGAAGATGTGGCTGCGTTGGACACTGGCGTTCGACTGGAAGGGACCTGTGGTCCTGGCCAACTACCGCTATGGCTCGGTGCTGACTAGCCTGAACAGCAGCGGCAGTGTTCGCTCCCAGCTGCCGACCTCGGCCCGTGGGGCCATTCTGCTGTCCAGCCGGGTGTACCACACCTCCAGCCGCACCAGCAGCACCCGCACCTCGCTCTCCCACACCCATGCCCACACCCACGCCGCCCTCCCCGGCTACGTCTTCAGCAACTCGGACGTGGAGAGCCTGCCACCCTCCATTCCAGAGGAGACGGAGGACGAGGCCAAACGCGTGGACGACATCACGCTCAGAGAGGATGGAAATGACATCATGCGAAGGGAGAGCTTGGAGGATGCCTTCAGAAACCATGTCAAGCCTGACGATGACATCATGCTGGGGGGAAAAATCAACCTTGCTAATGAAGTAACCTTCAGAGAGAGCTCAAGTGATGTCAGACTAAAGGAGTCTGGGGCACTGAGGTACAGCAGTTTGGATCAGGAGGAAGAAGAGGCACTATAGGGCAATGATGTGGCAACACCAACACTAGATATCATTGTTTTTACTTAAATAGGATATTTCTACACATTTCTATACATTCTTTTGCTGAATTATTGAAGAAAAAGTACTCAAATACAATGTGGCAAAGTGCAAACAGTGGTCTCAGAGCTTATTTGGCTTATTTAAGCCTAAATCCGTTAGGAGTAGACGATTCCAGAGTGGAGTAAGTGATGGGACCCTTCAAAGCTCTCAGACAGCTCAAGTGGCTCATCGAAGTGGCTGACTGAGGATCTGAATCTAATATGGTTAATTCAACAAATAAATAAGCATTTACACTAAAGCGTGCAGAAATGAGTCATGTTTAAGCCCGTCCCTCGCAGAGATGGCAAAAAAAATTGCAATTTAACATGATGGGCTTAGACATTTGCATACCTCAACCCAAGCCCAGTTCATGGACTGTAGGCTGAGACATAAACATAATTGTTAATCCTGTGAAAACTGTGAAAAACTTGAATTGTTGTCAGTTTAAAAACACAGCGATCAAAAACACTTTGTACTTACTGTGACGGGTCTCGCCATGCACCACCAAATAACGACTGCTTATTCTGGACTGAGGATTGTAAAAAGTGAAAGTGATCAATCGGTAACATGTGAACACACCAGTGCACACAGTGTGAACAGCATGAAATTCCTCCTCTGCATTTAATGCTTTCACCAAGTTGCGGGCAGCCATGAATTCTGCGCCAGAATACAATTTTGTCAGAATAACGTATTCGTAAAAAACACGTTATTTGTGCCTTTTCGAATACCGTATTTGGATTTGGCTCCACCCCTAATATATATATTGGTACAAAAGCTGTCATGGAATACTAAGTTCTCTGTGCACATGTGCTTTGCTTTTTTTGCTACTATGAGAGACTGTGAAAGAAAAGGAGTGTTTCCCCTTTACTTTTAAATAGAATTACAGTCGTGAGTCATATACGCACATGCAACACTCCAGACGAGTGAGTCTTCACTCCTACACACAAGATCACCATCAGATTTTTCACACAGAATGTCTTACAAAGACCATTTCTACAAACTGTGGTGAACTGGACCGGTCAAAACTGACAGACTGACGTTTATTCTACTGCTTAATTCACCTTTTGAATGACTAGGGCTGTAGGATGCTAGTATTCTGGGTAGTTAGTGCTGATTGGTTGATGAGCCAAGCAGCTAATTGGCTGTTCGTACTCATTGATGTCATGAATGTACACAAGCCACTGTTGGAAAATCCTGTAAGTGAAGCTCAACAACTTTTAAAAAAATATCACAGTGGTGTTGAAATATTTGATGATGTCTTGAGAAAATGAGTGCATTAGTCTGTATAAAACGTTACAATTTTGCACAAAAGCTCCATACGAAGCCATTAGTTTTGGATTTGCTAAAGAGCACCCACTAGTGTTCAATCAACCTGACCGACATGAAGTGGTGGTTCTCCTAATTACAAGTTCTTTGTAACGTCTTACAGTTTTTAATGTCAGTGTTCTTTGCTCATCCGGTTGCCTGACTGACAAATCTAATGTCAAGCTAATCTACAAAAATTGGACAAATAAACCTATAAGTTAAGTGGTGTAACAACACTGTTGAAATTTGCATTTGTGGATGTAAATGTGTACATAACCCTAACCCTAACTTTCCTTTGACTGCTAGTAATTACTGCTGTTAGTTAGTGTTGGTGTCCTTTTAAATGTGTTAATTAGGATGTCAGTGACAGTTTGTGCTCTGATGTGAACCAGTATCAAATGTACAGGATGTAATCCATTATTTGATGTCAGTACTATTTTGTATTGATTTGTATATATATATGTGTCTCCAATGTGAACCATATTGTGGGTTTGTTCTGAATATTATATTTGTATTTGTACTGAGGTTTTAAAAAGAAGGCACTATAAAAAACACATTCACTTACAAAATATTTGCATTTATTTTTCCACATGTTTTTAGTTTGTTAGCATATAGCCTTTCTTTCAATTGGGTGGATTGCTAAATGGGCTGCAAAGCATTGGCTGCATGAGAGTCAAGGATCAGCTTGGCTGTGGCATCCCTCGAGGGCGCCCTCTCAGATGGCCTGTTAGACCCAGCCAGCCGGGTCGCCCTGTTAGACTCCAGGATAGGTGGTGGTGCATTCTTGCCCCACTTCGGAGGCTGGAACTGTAAGGGGGATGGTTTAGTCACATCTGGGCCACGTCTGCCACGCCCCCAGCAGGCCACATCACCAGAGTTCTAACCTGCACAAGTCTCATCGTGTCTGTGTGGCAGACCAGCTTTTCCTGATTAACTCCCTACTCACCTTAGGCTAAGTGTCTCTCTTCTGTGTCTGAGTTTCTGTTTCTGTTTCATTGGTTTTTTGTTTTGATTGGTTGTCCATGTCGAGCCCTCTTGTGCATCTGTACACAAAAGTTGCCCGATCCAGAAGGCTGGCATGTGGTCACCATCGCCGTACCCTCACTCTCTCCTCTCTCCATGAGTCAGGCAAAACTATGTCAGGAACAAGCATCTCTCTCCATCTCTGACAAACTACTCCACACTCCTCTTGGGTTTGTGCTTCAGTGGCAGATGGAACATGGGCCGAATGCAGAGAGTTCAGGACGAGGCTGAGTGCTTCTCTGTTCTCACCCTTTCTGTTTTTCCTGTCTGTCCTCTGTTCCCAATCTGAGCTGCCCTGTACACTGGCAGGTGATCCCTTCCTGACTTCCCACAATGCAGAGCTTTTTTCTACTAGGCATCAGGTCCATTTCAGCAGCTCAGCTGAGCGTGACCAGTAGCCCTTGCTTGGCTGAGAGTGAAAGTACCTTGGTGATTCTGTTGGACTCTTTCAGTTTGTGGATTCTTTCTGTTTGTGGCTTTCTGAGACTGCTCTCTGTTTTGCATTCCTATTAAAACCTTCATTCCAGAAGTTTCCCGCAGTTGCATCCTCCTTACCCAAGACAAACATGACAATAATGGATACAATTAATTTACTGCTCTTACTGTTTGAAATCTGCACTCATTACAGCTGCAACTGGGATTCGCTTGTAATAATTACAGTCAGTTTACATGCCTGCAGTGCAGTTCTGATCAGAACGGTTAAGAATTGTCAATGTTTCAACAAGTGTGATAGATGAACAGTGTATTTAACACTGCAGAATACAAATCGACAAACAATATGGGATGTGAAATGCTTTACTGAACAAACCGCATTCAGGTAAATCTCCTAAAAAGTGAACTTGACAGTATCATGATTTTAGTATTATCAGCAATATGTGAGGATCTACAGCGGCTGAGTCACAGCCATATTATTCACCATCTCACCTTCTGTTGCTTCGACCAGAACACATGTAACATATACAGAACATACACACACAGTTTACATAACAAAACATAAATGTTCTATGAGTGCAAATCAGTGCTGACGTGGCAGGTCCATTGTGTGCCTCTAAATGAACTCTATTACACGCCGTCACACCCAGGCTAGAACACTATGAAATCCAAAAAGCCACTTCAGAATCATCTTCTTCTTCTCAGATCTTTTTCCCATGTCTGATGTAACTGACACTGAATGCATTTTCCTTGCCATGATCATAATCAAGCCACCATTAAGGTTATGCATTCTCTGGAGGACATCTCCTTTGGAGCAAAATAACAGAAAAATCACGTCCCAATTATACGCTTCTGTAGTGTAATTCACTCAATCTTTAGCAGAGTGAAAAGACAGCGCCAATCCTTCTGTTCACAACCAGTCACGACAAAGTATAATGGCATATTATCACCAAAATGTTACATTTTTTGAAACCCCTCCTTGATATCAAAAGCATAGTCACCTAATAGGCTTCAAGAAATAATTACAGCCTTGTGCCATGTCTTGATGAGCACAGAGGAAGTGAAGAAAACAGATTGGCTGTTGTTGTTAAGCTTAAAAGCGTTCCAGAGTCCCAAATGTGCCGGAAAGTGATAATTACAGGGAAGGAATCATGGAAACTCATCACAAAATGTCATTTCTCGCACTGATGGGGAGGAAAAATGAAATCTTTTCTTCTTCAATATACTCGGCCATGCAGTAAGGAGGGCCATGTGCCAATACAACAATAATTGCTTCATTGGATGCGAGCAAGTGGCAATGAAGACAAGAAATGAGGCTGAGGGTTTTTTTTATCCTCACTTTATCAGCCGATAATGAGGCTCTGAGCTTGACAGCATTCAGTCGTCCTTCCTCTGGGCAAAGACAGACGGATAAAAGGCGTCTATGTGAAGCCCGCTGTCACGAGTCTGCCTGGCCTGATCAAAGTCAGTGTGCAAAGGGTGGGTGTGAGCGAGAGAAAGAGAATAAATAAAGTCGAAAGCAATAAAGATAAGACATACAGAGAGACACGGCTAACTTTGTCATGTCTGTTTATCCTTTTCAGGACCTCTCACTCATCCTTGCTCACAAGCGGCCAATGATAATTATCTAGATCGTAGATTGTAAGTGTTTTTAATCTTGGTCCGAGTGAAATCCCAACAAGCCGCAGGGCTGAAAATCATTTATATCTTAAAACTGTAGTTTTAGAACAATTTTCAGAACAATCATTTTAACTAGAAAAGTCATGAAGGGTTTGACAATGCAAACAAATTATGTTAAAAAGTTGAAACGTTTGTTCCGACAAATTATTTGGGTGACTTCTAGTGGTCATTAGCCTTGTAGCTGCTGTCCTGAACTAATGATGCGGAACTGGGTGGCCACACATAATCAACTATATTTGAGATAAGTGGAAAACTGTCTGTATTTTGACAATTTATTCCCTTAAGGAGACGGTTTAATGCACACAAATAAATACAAACCAGCATTAGTGGTTATTTGCTTATTTGTTAAGACAGTTTCCATCTCAAGCAAAACTGTAAGGCTCTTCCCTTAAAAAAAACAAAAACAAAACAGTTTTATACCATTAACATTACTGTCAGTTGCTCAATATAGTTGCTGCACAGTTGATTCATTTCTTTTATTGTTCAGAACTGAGGCAACCTTTAGCACACAGCTGCTCCTGAGGGGCTGATAAGTTCATGGCCATCGGTAAAAGATCACTTTCTTTTACAGCAAAGGCCACTGGACAAAAAATATTAAAATTAGATCTGCTTTATTACCCCATCCACAAAAATCTGTTTGGTGTGAAAAGACCCCAATAAGAGAGCATTAACCTGAAATTAAAATACTGTGTCTGAAGGCCTTGGTGTAGTAGAGCCTTCTGTGATCATTTCTGAGCATTTAGACTGAAAGTTAAGATGTCTTTCATGTTTTCTGCCAAATTTTATGCTGGCGGAAATTAAATGTCTGGAGATAATAAAACATAAACGTGATTTTTTTCCAAATAAGATATTTTAAAATTAGCATTTCAGTTTAATCAGTTCTCAGGAGAGTGAAAATGTGATCATGTTAGGAATTCTCTGGAATTCTGTCCGATTTGATACAGAAGTTCCCACGCTAAAAGTTTAGACTAGATAAAAGTTTAGAAGATTAGCAGCTATTGGTGATCATTTGAGATCCAAATATATGATGAGTTCAAAAAGACCTGTGGCCAGAGTACCCAAAAGCACATCAAACTGTCCTGTCAGTGTAGAACTGCTCTTCTGATCCTGCAGTCCTGCTATTTATCACAATCAGAGTATACCGGCAAGCAATCAGGAGGGACAGGAAATTAGTTCAAATCGGATTATTCCCACTGCTTGATGTATTCTTATTAAGATTGGCTAAGATATATATCATTAATATTTCAATTTTTGTTCTTTAAGTTGGTATTTCCTTACTTAGTATTCAGAAATGTACTCATCACTATTTTAACCTCGTTTTTGCTGCCCTTTCAGCGTCCTCATGGCCAAAAATGGCCACCAACAGATTAAATTAGCATCAGTCCTTGTCATGAAAAGCAAAAATACATTTAAATTAAGAATTGTAACCCTTTAAATACCAGTTAGTTCACCTAATCCTAATGGTTTATCCAGGGAGAAAATCATTAAATACAATTTTTTTAACCAAGTAATACATGCAACCTGATTTATTTTTTAAGCATTATTTCAGATAAAGATATATCAATAATTAGCGGTATCAGTGATTTTTTTGCATTGTTATTTTTTTAATGCAGTGACAGAAAAAGCATAAAAAATCACACTCAGCAAAAATTCATTTAAATTAAGAATTTTAAATTAAATAAATCAGATGAAAATGCTACATGTATGTGATATTAAAT
The DNA here is from genome assembly GCA_037832545.1 of Rhabdalestes septentrionalis. Lineage (NCBI taxonomy): Eukaryota > Metazoa > Chordata > Actinopteri > Characiformes > Alestidae > Rhabdalestes > Rhabdalestes septentrionalis. The sequence continues at coordinate 5,248,956 of JBBMFX010000101.1, forward strand.
TTTAAAAAGCTCGGATACCATTGGCTAAAGGCTGATACACGGCTACATCCCCCAGTAATCCATTGTATTGGAAAAATTGAAGCAAGAACAGTGAGAGAAATATGTTACCAATGATTGAACAGAAAAATACACACTCACTAGATAAGAATGTTGAACAGCAATCGTGAACAAACTGAGCTCGTTCTCAGGCACTCATTTAGCCACAAACAGGGTTAGCAGGCAAGCTAGCCATCGCAAAAAGGGACGTATATAGTGCGTAAAACTATTTTAAGAGTAGTTTTTTTACTGTTTTTAAGGGTGGGATTACCTGTTTGCCTGTTACTGTCTGTGATCTACCCCATGACCTAAACTTTTCAAAAAGTGCCGAATAATCCAGAGAGACCAATGCACAGTTTTCACCTCAACTCATTTGATTTTGCTCTTTAACTGCTAATCAGGCTTTTTTGTTGGATCAGATGTGTTTTGACTTGAAACGAGGTTAAAAAATCACTGTTCTAGATTTGTGAAGAAGGTGAGTGATGATGAATGATAGCTCTTGAGGTAGGAGAGCACCTCTTCATCATCCAAATTCAGGAACAAAATGGCCCTATCGGCATACCGCCCTCAGTGGAATTTGCCATGGGTGACATACCAAGAAGTCTCCTTTATTATCTATTCCAGAATTTCTAGAATGACAGAAATGCGTGCAGGAGCCCCTGCACACAGATGGCCCTTTATTGCTGGACTTGGAGAAGTGTGCCTTTCCATAATAAGCCGTTATTGGCTGAACTGGTGCTGGGTTACGTACCCCTGATCAAGTCTGTGTGGGTGTTGGTGTGAGGTATAGGGCTAAAAAGCCTGATGGAATGTAGAAGATTGGACAAGAAAAGTATTAAACATGGGCATACTTCCACTAAAAGGCCAAACATGATTAGTTGTGTGTATGTAAAAACCTTTTGGTGCTAATATTTTCAAGACTTATCCTTGGCTAAAGTATACATCATATTCAAATAAGTGAATAAATGTCATTATTCCCGATTATACTGGGCATTTTTGTCCAAATGTAGTGCTTTCTGAATGTATTTGATGGATGATTTTATCCGGTCAGGATGATATGACTTGCACAGTACACAGTGCGCATTACAAGGGACATTAGCTAAAGCATGCATTCCAGTGTATTATAGTCATTTCTGTCAGTCTGGCTAACTGGCTGATTCTGTTTTTGTTCATATTACAGCCATCCCATTGGTATCTGAGGCTCCACCACTGCTGGGTCTACTATTCTTCCTTTTATTTGATACCAAGTAAAGTAATACTGTACATGGTATAAAGCGGGCACTCGAGCCCTGTCTTGGCATCTAGGTTCCATCCCTGAGGACTCTCCACTCTCCAGACGCAGACGCTGGTGACTTCAGCTGCTCATTGCACCACACATGACCCTCCACACCTCTGGACACCCACCAGCACTTCTCCACCCCACACCAAGCCCTTCTGTGCAACTATCCCCAATAAATCTGCACCACCTCCTTGCAGGGGTTGGTTGTCAACCCACTAGGTGTTGCTACAATAGAAAAATCTGCCACAGTTTTCCACAGGTCACCAACTGACTGCCATGAACTCAGCATGCAGCTCTAACAGAATCTGCAGAAGACTGAGAGAGTTTGATGGACAGCCAGCAGCTTCAGAACTGGATTAAATTTATACCACTCTTTAGGGCCGCTTCTGAATATGCCTCAAGAGATGAGAGGCTATGGGCCTGAATGAAAACCAGAGTTCTTGTATGATTTAGAATTAATGTATGGCACAATACAAGACATCACACACATTCTGCTCACGTTGCAAGAAAGACGATTGACACTCAGAAGGCAAGCTCATGATAAGAACCACTCGAACCAGTCTAAAGATGGCAGGCTGCTACTGGCCTGGTGGGTTGGGAGTTGACCCTGTAATCAGAAGGTCATGGGTTGGAATCCGAGGACTGATATTTACATTTAAAAAATATTCAGCCTTTAAAGGTTCTGTGAAACTGGAGTTTTTTCGGTATCTCAAGAATCATTGTGAAGATAAGATAGATGGACTCAAAATCCTTCCATCACTCTTTGGGAATCTGGAGGCTTTAGCACTGTCTCAAGTATACATTCGAGTGTATCAGCTAAGAACATGGTGGGGGTGTGAAGAGGGTTGCATCAATCAACCGACTCCAGGGAGAGTGCTTGAGGGCCTCCTTTTTTTGTAAAAAAAAAAAGGACCCCAATATAATACTGTGTCCCCACTCATTATTAGTCTCAGCCCCATAATTTTGAGCAGTGCAGAATTAGAACAACTATTCAGTTTAATGAACATCACCATCAGTCTGCTCAGGTGAAGCCTGCTGATAAAACCTCTCATCATTAATGCTTGTTAGCCTGAACAGACCTCCATTGTAATTAGCATTCTTTTAGTAGTGGGCTAGTAAAGTAGCGACATCATTTATAGTATGTTTTGCTTTTGAATGAATTTCTCTCTCGGAGTTTTCTCTCACTTAATGGGTTTTCCGTGTATTCAGTACTTAGCATGGTGGCAGTCATTTGTCTGTCATTGTTTCATACTCTCTTTATGGTGACATATACTTCACAGATTTCACCTATGCTTACTCCCAAGTAGTGGGTAATAATTTCTGAGTACAAGCTTTTCCAATTCAAACGTTTTTTCCACATGATAATGTACCCAACCCCAATCACAGAATTCAGTTTACCCACCTTTATTGTTTAGCTCTTGGTTGTATGGATAGAGATGTGGAATGTAATATTATTTGAATATTGATTATAAAAGGCAGCCTCATGTTCAAGTTAGGCAGTACCCCACCTTTTCGGAATTAGGTAATGGCTCAGATTCCTTCAAGCTGCTTTATCCCACCAGTCTCCTGAACATTAGTTCATAACCAACATACGGGGGCAGGATCCATGGAAAGATCGAGATCTTTCATGTTGCTGACCGGCTCTGGTAAAAGTCCTCCCTCTTCTGATACTGGCAACTCAAACCGTAAGTCATGGCTATGTTTATGAAGCCAAATTAAGACATTAACCCTCTGGCCCTCCTTGTCTTTGCTCCCCTTTCAGCGCCCAAAAATTCATTTAAATTAAGAATTTTAACCCTTTAAAAGTCAGTTAAATCACATATTCCTAAAGGTTTATGAAGTGAGAAAAGTATTACATTATTTTTAACCAAGTAATACATGCAACCTGATTTAGTTTTTAAGCATTATTTCAGCTAAAGATATATCAATAATTAGCAGTATCAGTGATTTTTATGCATTGTTATTTTTTTATGCAGTGACAGAAAAAGCATAAAAAATCACTCATGGCCAAAAATGGCCACTTCCTGTTTACACTCCCAAAATGATATAAAATTAATATATATTAATATTTGTCAACTTTCACCAACTTGAGTTCTTAGATTAGCATCAGTCCTTGTCATGAAAAGCAAAAATTCATCCAAATGAAGAATTTTAAAGATATTGAAAAGTCATAAAGAATAAATGGCGGTGGGCTTGGATTGAGGACGTGGGTAGCGACGGAAAACCCTTTGGAAGCTGGTGTCAAAAGCTCCAGCAACCAGGATCATGCTATTGCACTGTGTGCACAGGGAAACTGATGTATGGAACCAGCTGGGAAAAGTGCTGTCCCGGCACAAATGAGACCGAGACCCTGTTCATAAAGCAACAGTCAGAACGGTCAGAGAGATATTCCACCCTCAATGACCGATCGTGTGACTGATTTAAACATTTGCTTGCACTCCTTCATTGCTGAGCTTGACCTGTCTATCTCAGGTGTATCTGTCTATCTCAGGTGCATCTGTCTATCTCAGGTGCATCTGTCTATCTCAGGTGTATCTGTCTATCTCAGGTGCATCTGTCTATCTCAGGTGTATCTGTCTATCTCAGGTGCATCTGTCTATCTCAGGTGCATCTGTCTATCTCAGGTGTATCTGTCTATCTCAGGTGCATCTGTCTATCTCAGGTGTATCTGTCTATCTCAGGTGCATCTGTCTATCTCAGGTGCATCTGTCTATCTCAGGTG
>JBBMFX010000101.1:5271835-5285926 GCA_037832545.1 Rhabdalestes septentrionalis
TTTGAAGCTGTCCTGAGTCTGAATCATAATACAAACTGTAATAAAACTACTCTTTTATTTGATAGAACATATTGATCATTTTCCGCCCAAAGTAATGGTCAAGATGAAAGCAGCCTCAGAAATAATGTTTAGGCCCAGCAACCCCACCCCCAACATGGGCTATAATTACTTCTTGTTCTTGCCTCTCTGTGTTAATTTGCATTTGCCATTAATGAAATTGTAAGGCAGCCTTTGATGCTGGATCTAATTAAATAATGTACAATTATCAAGTTGATTGGTACAACAGATGCATACAACAGACTTTTGCTTAGTGCTGGTTTGGCCAAAGTGGTTGAGCTGTTAGTTCTGAAAATGAACTAATAAATGTTGGATCTTGGTCATCCATGAACATTAAGCTGGCACTGTTGAAATCTGTGGTAAATTTGTGGAGACTCTTTGAGAGAATAGATGAGTGGTCCTGGAGCACCCCCCTAGCCTGCACATTTTAGTGTTTACCCTGCTCTTACACCCTCACTTCAACTCAAGGACTTGTTAATTATGTAAGTCACCAGATGTGTAGCATGCCTGAACTAGAGCTTAGATCCACTTGACATAATACAGTACTGCTTATATGGGGTTGGTGTATTTTTTTTTATTGAATACTAGACTAAGCAGTAATGATTTTAGGGTTGCAAAGTTGATTAGTCATCAGTGATGGAGGAATGAAGTTGAGGAGTTGCTTATTTAAAAGCAAAAATGAATCTGTCACACATTGGGACACTGAATTTTCAGGGCACTATGATTTTATGAAGTGAGTGGGGTCGTCAGAGGTCATAATGGTTTGAGTATGTGATTGATTATTTTAATTATTCCGTGTTACAAATAACCCTCAGTTGCATTTAGGTATTTTTATCACCACCCCTTTTTTAATGCTTGGTTTCTGCCTTTGGGGTATGGCTGCCCCATCTAGGGATGATGCGTAGAGGTCCTAGATGAATAATTTCACAATAGACGGTTGTGATGCTGTGTCTGAATAGGTGTGTGTGTTTCTATCTTCCCCACAGTTGTCGATGCTGTTCACGGAAGAGTGTGATAAAGTGCGGGACCTCATGCACGTACACTCATTCAGCTATGACTTCCACCTACGTGTGGTGCACCAGTACCTATTAGGCTGTCACATGACTCTGCGGCAAGGCTACCAGCTCACCAGCTTCCTGGAGGACTTCATTTCCCATCATCCCGACATTCCCAAGTTTGGCCGTAACCATGTCTTCCAAGGTAGGAACTACATTAGGGATAATTTACGGAATAGAGTGTAACCCCGCAAGTTTGTGGCCTCAGTTGTTTGCAGATTTTTTTCTTAATACTATACAGCAATATAATTTTGTATGCATTTTAGTGCTAAATATAATTAACTAATTTTGTAACATAAATTTAAATGTAATTCAGCTATATAAATATATAAAGTTTTATTTTCTGGAACCCTTTTTTGAAATATCTATATTGTAAAATACCTATGATACATAAAATACTGTGCCGAGCATTTCACCTTGCAAGTAAATAAAAACGAATAATTAAATAATAATTATTTAAAAAATAATAAATTGGGAGAACATTGAAAATAACACAACATTTGCCTAATGGAAAAATACAGAACCCCCAAAAATACCCTCCAGCTTTTCAAATGAACTGCACTCAAAGCAAAGAACCCGCTACCAAAAGGTACTTATTAAATAAGCAATAAGCCTGCTTTAAGAGTTTACTGGTTTGATATTGTATTAGGTAAAGCTGAGACCTTATTGCCTCTGCAAATGCACACACCTATAAACACAAGTGTGGAAAAAAAAACTGATTTAGATGCTACTGGCATTCTCAGTCCTCATGAAGTCTAAGAGGGTAAACTCTACCAAACAGGGCTAGAAAGTCTGTTATAGAAGTTTTGTAACTTTCTTCCCAAGTGTTCTTGGGGATTGTTATTTCAGAGTGGAAATGTGGTTATATTTGGGATATTTACTTTTCCAGGCACACTTGATCCAATTACCATCCACTTTGTATGCAAATTTGAGGCGCGTTCAAATTTTCTCTCCGTTTTTTTTTTTTTTCATTCAAAGTGAACTTTTCTTGAAGCTGTAACGTATATAATGCGTACTGCATCGTAGTGGTAATGGTAAAAAAAAAATGGTCAGACTTTTCAGGTTTCTTTTTTGTGAATATTTTTTCATTTATTAGAATTTATTAGAATTGTTTCTATTGTTATTGAGGATAAGGTTAGAGTAAGGTTTAGAATAGTCTTTACATTTTGGTACTCTGGACTTTGAATTTCTTTTGATTCAATCAACATTTTTAACACAATGGAAAGAGTGACTGGTAGTTCCACATTAGGTAATAAATATATTTCTTACAAATCAGAGACAAGGTTTTGTCCTGGCAGTGATGATATTCAATATATGGACAAAAGGATTGGGATACCCCTGTCCTTTCAGGGTTTTCCCATATTAAAGTCTATGTTTTAAAATGCAATGTCATTAAAGTCACTGTTGGTGTAATGATAAGGTGTCCAATATTTTTGTCTGTCTAATGTATAAAACACACATGGGGGACATATGACAAACTTTTGAGTGTGTTTTTTTTATTTGTGTGCGTGTGCGTGTGCATGTGTGTGTGTAGGGAGTTTTTCTATTTCAACAGGAATGATAACCGCTCACCAGCTCTATAATTACATCACTGATCATGCTGGTACCTATGGCATGAAGCCCCTCCGCATGTCAAAGGCTGCAGCGACCACTGACAACAAGAAGGGGGCACCTAGCACAGACCTGCATGAGTATGCATTAGTGGCACTGTGGAACAGGTAATGCCATCTTACTAAAGCAGGTAATTGATATGGGAACAAGATGGAATGAAAATGCTCCATCAGGATATCAGTGACCATAATTATTCCATTTTTTGTATTATTGCAACACTGTTATCACATTCTAATATTTAAAGCACTGAGTATACTAGTACTTCTTAAGGATCCTTCATTTTAAAGTTGTAACACCAAACATTTAAATAAAAAGAGAGCATCTTTTAAGCATCTTGCTGTTGACTTTAAGCCCAGTACATTGTGAGAACAGCTCAGGATGGAAAGAATATCCAGTCTAATGCATTTCAATTTGTTGTTTGACAGCATTCTTTGCTGAATACATTTGTCAAAGAATGTGCTGAATGAAATTGTTAGGTCTCAGGTACTCAGGTAAGTATTTAACCCAATACTCTTCAGATTTGGCTGGAGAGAAAATTCTTGAGTTGTTTCTGGTTCTGACCAAAGTGTCATGCTTTGTCAAAGCTGTAATGATGATTCAGCAGGTTGTTACTAGTGTGTAGATGAAGCAGTTTAACTCTGAAATAGAGACACATAGAAGCAGCTTTGTTACAGAACTAGGCCACACTTCTGTATGTTTATTGTTTTATTTTCTCAAATGACCATTTTAATTTTTGTGGGAGAAGTGATGCACCTTTTTTCAAAAATAGAACGATATAGCAAAATTTGCACAGCATTAAATGTACCAACCTGAGTCATCTAAACATCAAGGCATTTTCAATATAAATAAACATTTGTTGTTGCGTGACTTAAAGCAGCGGTTTGGCCAAAAGCCAGATTCACAGTTTCTGCTTTATCTTAAATATAGTCAAGTAATGTTTGCGATCTGTAGTTTGCTTCAATAGTTTCTCACCAAAGCTATGAGACAAATGTGGCGAACAAGAAATGGACATTTGTTCTAACGATCATTAAGGAAACAATGGACCTAAATAAACAAAAACTTGTTTGCAAGTTGAAACAAACGTATGTGGTTTTTGACCTTTTGTGACATGCTTAAGTAGACACGTTTGTCTGTGGTATAAGTATAATTTATCTACATTAGACTTGGAGCTCCAATAAATTTGGACACCAAACATCAATACTTTCTGTGGATCACTGTTGAAAAAACACAATGAATTCAGTTTTTCATTGCTGGCTACACCCTCCCTGCTGTGAATAAGCATGCCATGTATTCTTTCAGCTCTGGCACATATAAGGACCTGGAGGGACAGCGACACCATGATGACTTTGACGTTTCTCTGCTGGTGTGTCACAACGCTGCTCCATTTGAGGAGCAGTCTGAGGGGGAGAGACACCTGCTGAGGTACATGCCGCAGACAGAGGGATTAGAGAGAACAAAGATGAGAGAGGGCTGTGCTAATCTGCTTGTTACAGGCTCGTTGTGTGTAATTAATGAACAGCAGTGATTCAGTGTGGGGAACTCAAACATTTCATATTGCTATAATAATCAACCCTATAATATCACAGCAGGGCTCTTACACAGCTCATGTTTATATTTCTAATCCTTAGATTTTAATACAAAACACACCTATTTAGCTATTTGCTCCTTTTGTAGCATCAGGGCATGTTTGTTTATCTGGAATTGAATTAAGTGAGCTGAATGTATCTATAGGGTTGTCCATCTTAATTGTTTGGCCATCCTAATTTTTGTTTGGATTTTTGCAGCATTTAGAACTGTTGGATTAATTGGATTCATTTTAGGTGGAGATGGCTTAGGTGATTTGATGTGCTCTGTCATTTAAACCCTGGATATATCTGTAGTGTTTGTTTTTAAGTACTGACAGTAATAATTGATTGATCAGAATCAGACTTAAAAAAGGTGTAAAGTGATGAAAGGCAGTGTAAAACTGTAATGTTTGTAGTTTTGCAGTCTGACTTATAACTGAGGTATTTTAATCAATAAAGAATCAGAGGTGGGTGTAGTTTGTACATTCTGATGGTAATAATTGTGAAATAACTACTTTTGTATACACCTGGACTGGGTGTAGTTTTTACAGTCTGACAGGCTGAACAAGAGCTACCTCTGTAATACAGGTTCCATTTCAATCCCCATTAAATGTATAGAATATCAGACCTGATTAATATACAGCCTTTCTCTGTGCCGTTATTGTTACTGAGCTTGGCGTCTATGGCATAATACTGACGTAAACATCTTGGCTATGACCATTTAATATGAGCAACTCCAGGGAATTTGGACACGATTCTATTACATTTTATTGCGTACTTTGTGCTGAGCTAAACAACCATTAAAATTCTACAAACTCCTCTGGTAAAACTACATCCAGTTGTGCTTTAAATGAACGGTGGTCATTTTTTGTCTTTTTCTCATTTGTGTGCTTATAGGTTACGTTACTACGTGATTATGACCAGCCAAAGAGAACTGTTTCCCCGGCTGACGGCAGACATGCGGCGCTTCAAGAAGCTCCCTCAGATTCACCGCGACCCCAATGACTCCTACCGTGAACTCAGCGGACGTGTCCCTCTGGAGCAGGCCGAGTCCGGCAGCACTGGAGTTCGGGAGCCTGAAATTGATTTATGGGAAGAAACAACCAGTTCAACTCCAACGCCCACAACTAGCCCTGAGCCTGAAACATCTGAGTCCCACCTGAATCAGGCAGGACTGGCAGAAGGTTTGGAATCCTCAGGTCTTTTCTTCTCATCCCCACTCTTCCCCCTGCTAAACTCGGAGGTAGTTACAGCACGCAGGCAAATCCAGAGCAGTGTGGAGCAGGCCATGGGCCACTGTCGGCGCGACAATCTGTGGAGACGACTCTTTCACGGGGAGCACCTTGCTCTAGACAAGCTCAAACTCAGCAAGCTGGCCTTTGCTGAACTGGAGGAGCTGCTGGACGCTGTGCAGAGCCAATCTGTTGGAGAAATAGATCCACAACTGGTATGGTCACAAAAAGATTACAAGGAATTGCTAGTTTATTCAGTGCATCACAATTATTATGTACATTTACCTTTTATCATCACTTATTATTAGGAGCACCATCTGAATAGGTGCACTTTTCACCCCTCTCTTATTCCTCCATGGGACCACCACTGACCAGATTTTGTAGTGTTTGTAGTTGTTTCTGTTTTATGTGGATTTGTTTTGGCAGTTTTCCACATTTGGCTATAGCCTACCAGCCATACATTTTCAGCCAGCAGTGGTCCAGCCGAAAGATAAGCTATGTTCTGTAACTGTATTCCAGCAAGATGGTGCTGCAAGGGAGGGGTTTCTAATACAGTAGCCAGTGAGACTATACAGTGTGTAAAAACCTCAGTAACAGTGATTCACTGCTGTGCTGGGAACGGTCGACCATCCAAATAATATTGGGTGTGTGGTGTTCCTGTGGCGATCTCTAGAATGGCACAGAGTAGGGCTGATAAACTGCAAACAGTGGGCTGCAGTCAGCAGGTGCACAGCAGTAAACTATAGACAGCAACTTAATCCTTCAGTATTATAATATTTAAAACTCAGGTGTCACAATGGGTTGCTTATTTATTTTGCATAGCTTATGCTTGCATTTCCAATATATACATTTAATAACAGCAAACACACATGATCAGCTATCCCATATATTTGTAGTAAGGATTTTTTTAAAAATATTCTTTAAAAAGATGTATAAAAAATCAGTTTTAATTATTTTTTTTTTTATTGTTACTACAAATATATGGGATAGCTGAACAAGTGTGTCCTGTGGTGATCTCTGGGGTGCCTGCTAAAGATGGTCTGCAGACAGTAAGTGCACATCTAGGTGCACCTATATGATTTTGGATAAAGCTCATTGTAGAATATTAAATTTAGTGCTTGAACTGAGACATGTGATCTGTCTGTCACAGCTTAAACAAAAGTGCAGTGGAGCATGCTGGGGAGTCTTTAGGAAACCTCTGGAAAATTACAGGGTTCTCCTGTCTTGACTCTGCGTGTTCTGAGCAGAGTGCTGGTTTTGATGGGTAGCTGACAGCAGCAGGCGTAAGCAAACAGAACTGTGGAAGGGGAAACTCATGCTATGCTCAGACATGGCAGTCCAGCATTACCCAACCAGTAAACTGTAGACAGCAAGTCCTTTAATATAATAATATTCAAAACCCCAATGTCACAATGGGCTCCTTTTATATTTTTCATAGCTTATGCCTACATTTAAACTATTTAGACTTAATAAGAACAAACACACATATCCTACTATCCCATATATTTGTAGGATTAAAAAAAAACCTTAATCCTAATAAAAGAATAAAAGAATAATGCTTAGGCACTTTAAGGTTTAAAAAATTGTTACCGTAATTTACAAAGTTAGCACAGTTTCATTGGTATTGTAGGTTATTCCTGATTTTCTCTGGTTTCCTTACAACATCAGGGCATGTTTACCCTGAAACATAATCACAACAACCCCACTATCCATCTTCACAAGTCGTGTATCTGATTTATGATGTGATAACATAGCTACTGCTAAAGCTGTTGCTTTGAATCCTCAGCTGGTAAATATAGTTTTCAAAGGCGTTCTTCTTTAAAATTGCATTAAAATGCTACAGTTGCCTCAGGACACTTCTGCTCTTCATCTTTTGTGTAGCTGCCCTACAGCTTCATGCTTCAACCTCATTATCCACCTGCAGACTGAGAGAGCCAGCAGCACTTTTATTCCTTCAGTTTCAGGGCATTGTATGACTTTAGACTCATCCCCCACTAAGGTTCAAGTAGGAGTCCTTTTGCCTTACTTTATTTATTTTTTTTTTTTACAGGTTGCCTTGCAGAACACTTCTGATACAGAAATATTCATAGGTTGTATTATATGCAGAATATATTTAGGGTCTAGCACAGATGTACATTAATATTCAGTCAAGGAATGATTTTACAATGTATTTATTATTTAATAGAATAGTTTTCCCGGTATCCCCACAACATTTCTTGAGCCACTGGGTGCCACACAACCCCAAAGCATAACAGATGCTCCCTAATGTTTAACAGCTGGCAACGTGTTCTTTTTTAAGTCAAGTGAAGTCAAGTAGAAGATTGTTTTTACAGCCATAACCATGGTACACAGTGAAATGAAACAACATTTCTCCAGGACCATGGTGCAACACAAAAGACAGAAACAGAAATAACCAGTACCTTCTAGACAGGAAGGCACAGAGTGCAAAAATGCTAGATTTGCACACTTTTGCAAAATGAAAACACATGCAGACAAACACACAAGAGCTAACAAACAATGTACAAGGCAAGAGCTGTAACAGGAATAGTGTAAATGAAAACAGAGTAATTAAATGTGCAAAAATGCAACAAGTGAGGTGGGAATAGCAACACATAATTGTGCAAAAACAGCTCAAAGAATTGTAGCAACAAGATAAATAATGTACAGCATATAGTGCAAAGGGTATTTACAGGAATGCTGTTTTTTGTTTTCAGGACAAACCTTAACATACCAGACTTATATATCCCACATAACGATCCGCTCATCTCTGTGTCAGATTTTTTCCCTAACAAAACTCACTCCAAAATTAGCCAACACTCTTAACAAAATCAATCACAGAGACCCAACTACACACTGTTCACTATACCACAGGCTGTGTTGCAATGTGATGGGAACTTAATTAAAAATAATTCTCACTGTTCTAGATACAGCTGTAGTGACACATAGAAGATATGTATCTAGAAGCACATATAAAAAGGCTCAAATCAGATTTGAAAAAACATATCAAATTTGTGCCACTTTAACCCTGTAATGTGAATGTAGCATTCCTTACCCTTCAACAACCCCCAGTGCTCCTTTTCCCCGCTTGAATTCAAACTGCAGTGCAGCTTCTCTAAGATGTGCCACTCTGCAGTGGGAGCACTAATGCTAATCTGTTCATTTGGATGATATACGCGGCTGTCAAATGTTGGTGGGTTCAAAATGGAAGGATGGATGTAGCCTCCGGAGGTGTCTCTGCGCACATGTGATAGCGGATCAGGGGGAACTCGCTGTGAATTAGATTTCTTTTAAACAGAATCAAATTTAGGTCATGGGTAGAGTGTGTAGAGCTGCTTGATGGTTCTGTTTTCTTGCTGAAATTCCTCATAGTGTTCCTGTAGCGTCTCTTCTAGGATGGTCTACAAGTGCCACCGGAGGGTCCTTTTAGAATGTATAGTGCATGATCATAGCTAGTGTGACTCAGCATTATTTGCTTATGCTTTAGTTTAAACAAGATTGATTTAAAACCTCTGATCAGGCATCTCTGAAAACTGTCTTGGTGGGAACTTATATTCTAATGGGCATGGTTGATTGGCATCTCACTGTCATAGGCTTCAGGTCACTAAAGCAGAACTAAATACAACACACACGTGGTGAGAAATTACTGAAATTGTCTGTAATTACATAGGTGGTGTTTTCGATCCTGCAGTGTCCATGGCTCTTTAAAACAAAATGTAGCTTTTGTGGGGCGATGCAAGGGCTATCACTAATTAATGTTTTAATAACTGATTAATTGGATGAAACACAAAAACTTTAATTCATATTTAATTTTACGTGCAAAAGATACATGCTATTATTTTAATAAATGACAGAAAGGTGTGTTATTGCTTAAGAGGAGCTAATTTGTTAACATTTGCATTTCTTATCCAGTGTGACATACATGAGTGCTTTGTAGTCCATAAGAAAACAGAAAAGCAAGGCTAGAATCAGAAACAGAAAACTGATGCTCGAAATAGTTACATTAGGACTGCACATACAAACCGACAAGTATAAAATATCTAAATAAATACAATAAAAACTCTGCAGACAAAGTTCTATATAAAATACATCCAGCTATAGACATAAGTAGTGCTATTCACATAGTAAGACTATTGCACATAATAAGATATTACATATAATTGCAAATACTGATAATATTCCACCGTAGAGGTGTTTGGTACTCCATCAGGGACCTATTAGTATTTTTCATAAAACACAATCTGTGTTAAGCTTTAAATTATTTATGCAGTAACACTTTCTCACACACCCTGGTGTCGAGCCTCCATCTTCCATGGTCCCCATGTTTTCATGTGCCACTTTACATAGTACACAGTGAATGCACGGTCATGGGTTCAAATCCCAGAACTTCCAGTGGCACAACTGAGGTCCCTTGAGAAAGATCCAACCCCCACACACTGCTCAAATTTCTTCACTTGGTGAATGGGTTAAATGTGGAGAAAGATTTTCACACTGTTCATACATTACCCATTTACCAACTTTAAATGGATAATAGTTTTTTTTATTGATTTCAGAGTTCTGTTGCTTCAAGACAGGAAACAATGCTAGATGTCCATCTAGGCAGTGAACACGCATGGAATTCTGGTTTTACTGATGGCTTGCTAATGTGCTTGACTCATAAAGAGTAAGACAATGGGGAGTACATCGTTTTTTTTAGGTGCATAGAAGGTCATGGTTGCATAAGTTTAAACCAAAAGCGAGACCGTCCAGTTTACATCCATAGGAAAAATGCTACATTTTCAAACACTGCAACTTTATTAATTGGGAATACTTAATGTAAAAATATTATTCAACCAATAATGAAGACATTCTTGAGTTTAATTGGGTATATTAGAGGAAGGAAACTGCAACATGTGCTGTGTATATTAGAAAGTTTAAGGTTTATTGCGGTAGAAAGTGACAATTGATGAAGGGTTAGAAAATGGCTAGCTTGAACTGTGCATGGACAGATGGACTTCTCTAACTGTACATTATTAAAGATGTAGTGGGGGTTTAGAAGTGTCTAGAAAACAAGTTTAGTACAAAAAACCTCTGCAATCTTGCTGTGCCTTCTTTCACACTGCTGTGGCACTGCTGTTGAGGTTGCTTGGTCACTTAAATAAAATGATCAGTGGTCTTATGGTGGTGCCTTTCCAGTGATAATTGTGGGGAGTGGATCAATTGTGCACCAACAGATGAGGTATAATGAGTGAATATCCACTTATATGGTTGGTGTTTCTGATAAAATGTCCAATGAGTCTTGATACAAGGTAGATGAGAGTAATAAACTGACAACTCACTTACAATTATTAACCACTATTAATGTTTACTAAATATCTGAATATATAGTCATGGCCAGAAATATGTTCAGCTTTTCAACTATTTGCACTGAAAATTAGAGCTTAAAATGGACAGGAAAATGTTTTTGACACCCTTTAGAAATCCATTCATCAATCCACTCCATTTCTGCCCCTTATCCGGATATAAATGTGGTAAAAGTCTGAGGATGGCTGATCAGTCGTTTCAAAGCCAGCCAAAACCATAAATCCCAGCATGTCCTGGGTCTGGACCATTGTCTCCTCTCAGTTGGTTGTGCTCAGAACACCTCCACGGAGAGGTACCCAGGAGGCAATCTGACTAGATGCACAAACCGCATCAACTGCCTCTTTTCATTAGGGAGCAGGAGTAGCTCTATTCGACTGAGATCTCTGATAAAATGTTCTCTTCTGTCCATGTCTGGAGGGGTTACAAATTTCTTGATGACACTGCATACAGTGGACATAGGAAGATTCAAGTCTCTGGAGATAGACTTCCAGCCTTGGTTTTGCCATTTCTTAAAAATACTTTGAACGGTGCAGAACGAAGTTGAACTGCAGAAACAAGGTACATCACTACCATGATAGGCGGCCCAGGAGGACCTCACTGCTGACATGGAAACATTTAAAAGCTAGACAGAAATTTGCAGAAAAGCCAAACTCCTGGGAGAATGTCCTGTGGACAGACAGGACCAAATATACATTTTTTTTTCTCTGGGAACAGAAAAAACAGAGACTTTAAAGAGAAGAACATGGTCCCTGTGATCAAACATGGGGGAACTTCACAGATATTTTTGGGTTGTTTTTCAGCTTCTGGCACTGGGTGCATGGCAAAATGTAATCTGAACATTTCCAAAGACATCCGGAGCGTGAAGTGGGGACCAGTGTCAGGAAGCTGTCTCAGTCAGAGATCATGTCGCAAAGCATATATTAGAAAGCTAAAGGGACGATCACTGAATCCAGACCTCATAGACCTCACATAGAACATCTGTGGAGTAGGCCTTCAAGTCTGGGAGTCCTGGAGCAGATGTTAAAAGAACAATGGTCCTAATTTCCCTTAAGGATGTGCAGGAAACCTACTTATGTCCAACGGAAGCACTTGATTTCAGCTACCAAATATTAAGCTAAGGGTTCCAAAAAATTGTCTGTGCCATTTTTAATATTAGAATGATATCCCAAGTAAACAAATTACATTCAATAATACCACCCAGGGAGACTGTCTCCTGTAGTTTGGGAATAAAGTCGCTTTAGATAAGCTAAATATCATAAATGTAAATGTATTATTATCATCAGTGTAATAAAGAAGTATGGAAAGCTACCTCTGAGTTAATCAGATATGTTTAGATTTGTGAGGTATTTGGTAGAAAATTAAATAGCTACCAATATTTCTGGCCATAACATTATATTTATATGTATATCTCATGCTGATTGTGTGTTATTGATTGACAGGATTGTTTCTTGACCATGAGTCCTGCCTGGTATCAGAGTCTCATTAAAGTGCTGCTCTCGCGCTTCCCTCAAAGCTGCAGGCACTTTGTGGATGACAGCGGCATTCAGTACCTGGTAAGAACGGCACATTATGTGTGTGGTTGTTCTTTTTCTTTCGTTCTTTCTTTTTGGCTTTAGAGACTACATTCCTGCACCTGAACGTAGGTGTAGAGAATTTTTAACCTCCGCCTCCAGCAGCCCACACCACCTGGCAACAATACGTTGTTCCTGCTCTACAGGGGAAACACAATTTACATCTGAATATTTGACAGGAACAACAGGACAGCAGTGCACTTTAATAATGATTTTTTTTTTTTTTTTTTGGAAAGAGCTTTAATTTTTACTTTAAAATCCTGCTGTATAAAATGATTTGCATAAATCCACCCAGCCGCTGCTTTGAGTCACCTTGAAGAGTTGAACTTTGCTTGAAGTTACATTATTTCGCTCACTTTGGACTCTTATTTTAGGTAAAAAGGAAGAAAGCAGGGAGTAATCGACATTTTTTCGACTTTTGTGGTTTGCAGTGAACTGCGGCATGGTATTAAAATGTTCAATTAAAGTCTCACAGGGGATTAGGTGAATTTTATGGGGAATAATTGTTAGCTCCTCGTGAGTGTCAGGAGGTGACTCTTTGCTTAATTCTGTAATTGAGGGACTTCACATCTAAAGGACTTGCCCTTTTTGAGATATTTTGTGCTGATGCTGTGAAAGCAGCTCGCTCACATGCTTTTCCTCGCATGTGTGGAAAAACAGAACTAGCCTCTGTTAGCATCTGTGCGGAAAAGCGGCGCCTTTTTAACGCCTTAATGCTTACTGACATTAAATGGATCATGCACTTTGGAGGTTACATTTAAACATGAAAAGAAAAATGGCCAGAAGAATTAGGAAAGTTAAATGCCTTCGTCTGAATGTCATTAACTCATTCTTTTTTTCTTTTACCCCCAGGCTGTCCTTAACCAGAAGTTCACCGACTGCTTTGTACTGGTCTTTCTGGACGCACAGGCTGGGAAAACGGTGAGCTATTGTATTCTTTGAATTCTTATCCCAGCCTGCATCTTGTCGATAACATTCATTTCCATGTGTAAAAGCGGCAGGGCGCTGACCGCTTCGTGAAATCTCATGCTGATCTCCTTGTAACCCCTCCGTCTCCTGCCTTCCCTCTAGAGTCTCAAGGTTGTTTTCAGGGAGCCGCTACCATCACAAACCCAGCCTAGCAACAGTCCCCCACCACAGCTGGTCTCCATGTACCATCATCTGGAGTCTGTAATCAACACCGCCTGCTACAACCTGTGGACAGGTCTGCTATAGCACCCTGCAGATGTCAGTGAGAAGAAAAAAAACTACATTAAATCAGTGAATACTACCTGGAATTTGCACACAAGCCTGCTGTCTGCATGAATGAAATTAAACGTGTCATTATATGAAGGAGATATCTCAGTTGTGTGGTGCAGATTAGAAAAACCTGGACTACATCTGGGCTAAAGCCTGGTACAAACTGTTAAGCCCAACACACACCAATACGGACATAAAACTGATATTTGTTTCATGGAAAGAAGTGATGAGCTAAATGAACCAGTGTTCATGAGGCAGAAGGTTGTATAGACTCTCAACATTCACAGTTACAGCACGCCAAACCCAAAGCTTGGCTTCGCTCGCGTCCGACGTGTCGTGTTATATCAGTATGTCATGGGCTTAAGTGGCCGCTTGAACCCTGAATGGATCCAGTGAGGCCGTACTGAGAGGAAAACTACCT
>JBBMFX010000101.1:5286282-5296505 GCA_037832545.1 Rhabdalestes septentrionalis
CTTGGCCAGCAGCACAGGCCACTGAGACCTTGCTAGTTTGCCAAAGCCATACTCTGTTCAGCTACATTTGTGTTCATTACTGTTTTGTAGTTTAATATCCTCTAGGGGTGCACAATATGGACACAATTCAAAATAGTGGCTGTAACTTACAAATTAAACACATATTGGCAAATCTACATTAGCAAATTACATTTTTTTTTTGGGGGGGGGTGCTCAAAAGAAAACACAGAGTGGTGAAAGGGCTCATTTGCTTATTGATACCTGAGGTCAGTAATCTCTGTAGGAATAAACAACACATTGAGCAGCCCTTATAGCTTGTTCTAATATCAGTTTAAGCCTGTGCCACAGAAATAAATAACTGAAAGGGTGTCTTCTGATCAGGAATGAGAAAGAAAGCAAGTGTTTGACTTAACATTGCCATTTTTTAAAAATAAATCATTCAGGTCTGCTGTATGTGATGTGCACATTGAGTACAAAAATCAGCGTCTCAGTGATTGGTGGTGTCTCAGTGACTGGATTGGCATTAAGCAAATGACTACTGTACATTACTCCGGGTGTGTGTGGTACCTCACTGTTAACGTAGCTATTAGCAGTTGCTTGTCTATTAGTATTTTTATCATTTTCCTTACTGCCATTATCTTCAATTCAGAAGTGCCTACTTTTTTTCTTTATTTTCTTAAAGATGCACATAGGTGAACGGTTTTTGTGAGAAGAATTTCCATTGAAATGCTGTCATGACGTATTTGGGGGATTAATAATTGTTGGTTTAGGGATTAAATGATTTTTACACAAACATACCACAAAAGCACTGCATCACCTTGGGGCTCATCCTCAGCCTTATGCTTGAGTGTAATTTCACGGAAGGAAACCAAATATTATTGGGTGATTTTCAGCTTTTCCGATTTAAAACAGTGCTGTTGAATGAGACAGATTTTTTTTTTTTTTTCTGAAAAGGAAGACACTGGACACTTGTGCTTAATGCAAGATGCTACTCATTAGCAATCGATGTGAGTGTTTAGGCAATATTATAATCAGAGTGATTTAAATCAATGTGAGACTTGTATGTTCTGTAAATACTGAAGCCTTTGTAAGTAAAAAAAAAAGAAGTAACATTAAACTAAGTTAATAACTGATGGTGTTAAGTTCTTTGAAAGACACAATGGGACATTTTGAAAAGAATATTTATTTTTTTGCCTCATGGTGCAAATGAGAACGAGAGTATAATAATAGCAACTTCTTAGTATTAAACCTCAGTATTTAACACACTGCTGGCAGAGAAAGTCCTTGATGAAGCGTTCAGTTCCAGGCTTATCTCCACCAGACAAGGGCCTCCATCTTACGAGCCTATCAGTATATGTGTGTGTAATTGCTGCCCCAATTTCTTCCAAATATGCGTGTATTGGCTGGCCCCGATTTCTGCACACAGATGCAGGCTGACATTCCCAAATCCTCTGCAGCACAACAGCTCCACCCACAATGTGGAGATTTTCCTCCAAGATTAAATAACGTTGATGGTGCAGGGGAGGGAAGGTCCTACCAGTGCTCACACTGTAGTTTCTGTCACTTTTTGCTCTCCCAGTACTTTCTCACCCAACCCAGGCCTGCTTCTGTGGAACCTGAAAAAGATCACAGAACCTTCAAGCTTTTTAACAACAGGATAAACATGGCTCTTCAGTGTATGCTCAATCAATAGTTAAAGGTTAAACCGTTTCATTATAAATCGTAAGCCATTGCAAGTGGTCCCAGATCAGTTTTGCACTATCCCTACAAGCTTAATACTAGTAATGAACACTTAACGTTTCACAACAACCTGCCTCCAACTGTCGTTCTGTCAAATATGCATTCTTATGTGATTCCTGAAACTGAATGATACACGGTTCTCTGGTGCAGACAAAGGTATCTCAGAAAAGACAACCTTTGATCCTCTTTCTGCCTGTTCCCAATCTGAACCCTGACATGTTTTTGTGTCTTTTCAAGGCCAAACTGCTCACAACCGGCTTAATAATTACCTGATGTGTGTTAAAGAAGTCATGTTAGGGCAGCAAAATGTGCAATCTATTGGGGAAGAACTGTTCTGTTACATTTGATTGAAAATATGGAGAATGAGGTGTAGTGCAGACACCAGAACAAGTTTAATCACAGTTACATACTCACCCATAGGTTTGTATTCACAGCCCACATAACTCTGGTAGCCCAGCTTCTCTAGAAGGTCAAAAAGGTAGGAGAAGTTTACCTCTCCTGGACTGTCTGGTTCGTGGCGGTCAGGAACCTGTGCCACCTGGACATGACCTGTGAGACCAAGTAAAATGGATGAACACAACAGCACACCGAACGAACATGTGAACTTCTTGTCAGCATTTAACCCAGTGAAGCAGTGTGCAGCCTGCGACAGGGAGCAGTGTGAGGGAACCTCAGTGGTTCCACTGGCAACTCCTGGGATTCAAACCCATGAGGGGCAACTCCCTAACTACTAGGCCAGCAGCTGCCCCATGGAGAGGCAAGTAGCAGTCAGTGAAGGCCAACACGACATAGTGAAGTCCAAAGCTGTCTAGTGTTGTAGTAATCATAACATTATAATGTGGAGCACTGCTGTCAAACATCTTTTAAAACTCGGAAGTCCCTTGGACTCACATCTCTAATTCATACTCACATCTCTAATTCACGGATGGATGAGCATAGCTGGACCAGGGGATTGGTTACTCTACCCAGCTTCTTTTAAGGATTAATACTGTGTTATTTGGAAATAATACAGTATCAATCACATAAGTAAAATTAGCATGCACAATCAGTTAGATTATATTATGGTAGTGTTATATTTTTTAAAGCATTAAAACGTTTACATTGTTCTAGCAGTGAACATTTGATACATGATGCAACACTGGTACAGAATATAGCTTCTCGGATATGAGTCTTTCTGACAGTGGCAGTTTAGTTTAGGCAAAATTACATGACAAACAATATAGCCAATACATTATTTATATACTTTTACACTAACTGTCCTTTTTCAAAAGTAAACGACTACTGAAAGTAGGACTATTATGTTTTTATTCATAGTTTACCCTAAATCTTTATGCGACATCAAATAAAGTGCTGCATACTGTGTAGCCATATCTCTTTAAAAAAAAGAAAAAGAAAGAAGAAAAAATCTACTTCAAGAGATCTCAGAACTCTGCTGGGATTCCCAAAGATGCTGCCATATTTTCTGTCTACTGCTCAAATAGCCCACAGTGCTTTCCATTGCTATTTAGATCTCAGTGATTTCATAGCTGTGTACCACATGCATTTTATGAGAGCCTGAAGTGATGCACCCATGTTAGCAAAGTACACATTTCAAACCTCAAGGTGGAGTGTGTTACTTGCCTATGTAGGGGAAGTATTTGTTAATGTTCTGCGTTAGGTTGCCGTCCATTATCTGCCAGTGGAAAACATCCTGTGTAGAGGGGAGAGAAAAAGATGGCTGCTGTCAAGAACACGTACAGCAACCTTTACAGACTTGTGATTTAAAGGAACTCTCATGCTTCTCAACTGGTGTTTTTCCTTCAGCGCCTTTAATCATACTTTGCTGCAGTCCCTGGCTTTTATGTTTCCTTAGACAGAGTAAAGCTGACAATAGAGGGCCGGCAGAGAAACTTTAAAGTCTTTTCTCCCGTGCCTGGATGCAGACGCGGCAGCTGCAATGCCGGCTAATGCCCTCGGCCTCCCTCCAGCTAGGCATGGAACAAAGTCCCCACATATGATTTATTAAGCTGAGGAATCAAAAAGGAAAACTAGACACTGGAAAATGATTTCATTACCCACAAAAGCAAGTGTGAGCCCACTCACCACCACTTGTGCAACACTAACTAACACAAATTGTTTGGAAAAGCCATTCTTTTAACCAAATGCAGTTAATTGGCTGAGACACATCACACCAAAAGTTTGCGTTTGCACTATAGCTGCAAGGATGAAAAGCACCAAGCTAATTGATGGAGTAAAAGTCCGTTACCTGTTAACGTAGATCAGTCTTGTAATTCAAATGCAAAACTGATAAGCCACACTTTGGAGACCTGATCAAACCCATTTGGTTTTTTTTTTTTAGCTTGAATTATTAATGAGGCAGCTCTATGAACCCAAATTTGGCAGCAAATGTTTACTCTATTGATAAGTCAAATCGATTCATGTGTGTTTTAGCCATTTAAACAGTACAATGTGTTACAGTGATTGGCAACAGTGTTCCCCGATGCCCATGGTGCAACATGAAGGACAAAACAAGAACACCACAAAGCTACCAAAGTACAGACAGGAGAAGAATTCAGGACAAAAAACAGCATCAGTAAAAATTTATAGGAAAAGACAACAACATGCAGCAGAGTAGAGGTAAGACTGAGGTAGACAGCAACAAATAATTGTGCAAAAATAGCATCAAAAGCAGCAGCAAGAGAGAATGTGCAATCTATAATAAATAAAAGGTATTTGGGAGAAGATTTGTTGTTGTTTATAGCGAAACAGTTATGCAAAGAAAAAGAAACGAGTTCAGCTCAGAGTGAGTGTGTCTGTGTAGGTACAGTTTCAATTATTCAGATCTGATTTAGAGTCTGATGGCCTGAGAGAAGAAAGTGTTTGCATTCCTAGCGGTGGAGGGCTGGATGCTCTGTAACCTTTTGCCAGACAGCAGGAGGGAGAAGAGTGTGTGTGAGGGGTGCGTGGGGTCATCGACAATGCTGGTGGCTTTGCAGCAAATGATCTAAATGTCCGTGAGAGAGAGATGAGAGACACCTATGGTCTTTCCAGCTGTTCTTGCTATCCTCCAGAAAATTTATTTTAAAGTCCCTCTTTTTTGTTTTGTCCACATTTAAAGAAAGGTTACTGGCTCTGCACCAGTCTGTCAGCACCTCCTCTCTATACGCCACCTGGTCCTTCTCTCTAATCAGACACACCATGGTTGTGGCATCAGCAAAAACAACAATATGGTTTGAACTCGGCGTTGCTGCAGGAACTGCGAAGAATGAACTCTCAGTGCTGGGACCCCTGTGGTCAGTGTGGTGGTGCTGGAGATATTGCTCCCAGTCCTGACATAACTAAGGTCTCCCAGTCAGGCAGTCCTGGACCCAGTTGTGAAGGGAGATGTTCAGGATTCTCAGGTGCCCAATCAGATGCTGAGGAATGATGGTGCTGAATTCTGAGCTAAAGCCTATGAACAGCATTCTCACATTTTGTCCACATGTTGTAAAGGATGGGGCAATCTGCCGAGGGTCCAGTGGGGGTCACGAAGCAATTCATGATGATGTGAATGCAAGTCAGGCAGGGCACCGATAAATTCCTTGGCACAGGAATGATGGTAGTGGCTTTGATGGACTCCTAAATGATGATGGTGCTCAGAGAGAGATTGAAGGCTCACAGCAGGTCTACACATCAACTCTCTCCCTCAATGCCAAGTCATTTTGTTCTTCAAACCATGCAATGGCATGATTCAGTGCATTCGATAGGGTGGCCTCAAACCTCAAAGGCAGGAGCAGATGTCCTGCGGTGGGGGATGTCCTGGGAGTGGCCATGGGTTTTCGGAGCATGTGCAAACGTCATAAGCATTTACTCAAAAAATATTTTTTTCCTGCCTTGCAGTTCAAGACTTTGACCCAGTTCAGTTAGTCCTACAACAAGAGCTTAGACCTTAAAAGAGTCTTGGTATCCCAAACTCGGATTGTGGTTTTCTTTATGTGCAAAAGTCATAAGTGCAGTGTGTTCAGAGGACACATTATTAGTGTTAAGGCAACATAATGAACAAGATTTGACTGGTGAATTATTTTGGGGAAAAGTATCCATGTCGTTTCCTTCAGATAACTTCTTCCTGGATTAAAGTCATTCCACTACTATCCCCTACTATTCGACTACTATTATTACAGTAAAAGATCAGAACAAAAACTGCCAATTCCTAGTAAAAGAAGCACTTTCATTTTTGGGTCATAAAACAAAAAGCATGTAAAAAATAGAACGCTCCCTGGTAAGATTTTCTGTAGGTTTTTGAAATTTTACTGCTGTTTCATGCTACTGGATATGAACATTTAAAACTATAATTTTAAAAAGTACACAGTATACTCACCAACTGCAGCTTGATGTTCGGGCGGTCAACCTTCTGAAGGATTGCAGCTGCTACAAGAAGACCCAAACACATCAGTGGAGATTAAACCTGCCCATTAAAATGTGAACTGCAGTGTAAATATGAGAGTATTTTTTACAATGTATGCATCATATGCAGGCACCTTGCCTGGGACCCACATTCTGAAAAAGACAGCATACTGCACACAGACTAGAGAAACCTCAGTTTACCCTGATGTGGTGAATCCAGGAAATACTGGGGATCAGTTATCCTTGTGTTAATTGGCTCAATCAAGCCCAGAATTCCTTCCTGAAAAGACACCAAACAAAGCTGCACTGTAAAGTGCTTCCACAATCAATAACAAAATACATTAACAAAGCAGAGACCTTAGCTGTTCAGCAAAACACATTAATACACAGCGTAAATCAATCGCATCATTCAGAACACTGAATTGATGCTTCAAGCATGTTTTCAAAGCACATGAGTTGTGAAGATTAGGCCACTGCGGATAAATAGCTGTCATCATCACTTGTTCATGGTTATCCATTTATACTACACTACACTACACAAGCATTCACCAAGTGTCACACAAGTCGTCTCCACACTAAAAAGCAGTCTCACTTCTCAAGAAAATTACACTCTCTGCTAATTATACACTTAGGAATTGAGGCAATATAACATGAAAAGAAGCTGGAAAACACATTTGACAGTAAGAAGTGTGAAATGCATGAATAATGCCCGATATATATGCAGGAGTTTGGGCTGCCCCATGCCAAAGATGATTAGCATGAAAAAATTGTGTTGATTTTTTTG
This sequence comes from Rhabdalestes septentrionalis, assembly GCA_037832545.1. Lineage (NCBI taxonomy): Eukaryota > Metazoa > Chordata > Actinopteri > Characiformes > Alestidae > Rhabdalestes > Rhabdalestes septentrionalis. Next base: position 5,293,169 of record JBBMFX010000101.1, read on the forward strand.
GTCATGGCTCCAAAACAGTGGTTCTATGTCTGTGAGATATTCCAAGATGATTATTGTCTGACAATATCAGAAATGAAGTATTTAATAAGGCAAAACAAAGGAATACCTGTATCTGGGAAACCAGTACTACACTGTTGAAATTATCAGAAACAAAGGCTACATCTCAGCCACATTCAATAGATCCGACAAATGCATAGTCTTGAATGCCATCATGGTCAAGAAACACAACTGCATCTTTGACTGTAAGACATGTCATCTGTGTTGTTTCGCTAGCAATTTGGGCAGGAGTGAGCGTCTGCTTTAAAACCAAAAGGGATGTGTTGATCACACTAAAACAAGTCCATGTCTGAATGGTTGGACATTCACCTTTGCAAGGGCATCTGAAGCGTATTTTAGGTTTCGGACAAAAGTGGCCTCCATTTCCATAGCAATGGCTGAACGCTGTATCCCAGTGGGTACTCTCCCAGCCATGAGGTGGATCCTGGACCAAGGAATTACTATGTTATTCTCAGAAGACAGGAGACCTGCCTGTGGCACAAGACATAAGCAAGAATGGATGTGCGAGCTTCAATATCTAACTAAATGTATGGGCTCTCAAAGAAGAATTCAAAGAATTTTAGTGGGCTTTCAATTGAGATGCAGGAACAATGCTTGCTGGACCTCTAACCTGGCACCTTTTTTGTTCAAACAGGTTAAAGCACTCTTCTGTATATTTAAACATCACACTAGCTACAAGATGGTTCTAGATCATAGCTTGTTTTATTTATAAAACAAAATCACTGAATCAAACAAATAAATCATTATATTTGGTAATTATTTAAGTTTACTAGATGCTGCATGTTTGATCATGTTTTAAAAGGAAATCATGGATGAGGTCTCTGAAACAGAGAGACTGTGTGGATGAAGCTTCTTACATATTAGCCACAACCTATTTTGTCAAGATACACTATATAAACAAAAGTATTGGGACACATGATCATTACACTAACAGGGACTTTAATGACATTGTATTCAAACCCATAAGAGTTGAACCTTTTCTTAAACTACTCATTTTATAAGACGCATTAGATGCATACATGTCAGAAACTCACATTACCTCTTGCAGTCCATCACTTTAGCATACTTAATGGCCTGAGCCAAACTCTGCCTGAAGTCTTCCTCCCTTCCAGGGATGGCGCCCAGCCCCAAGTCCCCATTCTTCAAATCACCTGAAAAATATCACATGTTTACTACTTTTATAACCAGTCAGATTCCTTAATAAAGTTCCTTAAATTGGATCATTAAACAAGCTGCATAAACTCATGTTCATTCTGTATCTGCTCCTTTTTCTGCACTAACAATCTCTACTCCGCTGTAAAAGCTTTACTCTAAATGTTGTTGTAAATTGTTGTGTGAAGTTGACTGTATACAGTCACAAGAAGATTAGCAAGGTGAGATAATCAGGCTGAATTGTAAATTCTGGATCACAAGAATAATTCCAGTCCATGCAAAAGATATAAGAAAACCCACAGAGTCTCATTCTCTTGGCAGCATCTTTCTTTGAAGATGACAGAAATGTGTGCACAAACTATGCCAGAAACTTTTTTCCAATGTCCCCAAACCACACATTACTGCATATTTTTGTTTTTCTTCTCACACATTTATTTTACCATCATTAAGTGTTTGGTAATGGACCGATTACTAGGGCTGGTGTATTAGAGCTGGGAAACTACAGAATAATTCACTCATTAAGAAATGTAGAAGACCCGGTTCTTACTTTGGAAACTGAATGAGAAGCTATAAAGAACATTTTGCACAAAACATTAGCAAAACAAATTTGGCTCGCTGTTAATGTACACTATATGGACAATAGTATTGAGACGCCTGATCAGTCCACCAACAGGGACTTTAATGACATTTCATTAAAACACATAGACTTTAACACGGAGTTGGTCTCCCTTTGCTGCTATAACCGCTTCCACTGTCCCTAATTTTGGAGTGCTACAGTGGGAATTCAAACCCAATTATACTGTAGAACATTTATAAAGTCAGTTCCTGATGTAGACGGAGAAGACCTGGCTCACAATCACCATTCGAGTTCATCCCAAAAGTTTTGGATGGGGTTGATTTCGGGGTTCTGTGCGAGCCAGTCAATTTCCAGCCATGTAATGGCTTCCTTTGTGCACTGAGACATAGTCATGCTGGAATAGAAAAGGGTCCAAAAAGCTGGAGGCATGGTGTTGTTCAAAATGTCTTGGTATGCTGAAGCACTAAGATCGCCCTTCATTGGAATAAGGGGCCTAGTTCAAACCCTGAAAAAATGGGTTTGTCCCAATATTTTAGTCCAAATAGTGTTCGTGCGCATTTTAGCCATTCTAGGCAGATGATCACACGAGCATGAGTGCTTGATCTGGGCCTACATCATGGACTTTTGCGGGGCTTTGTTTTTCCCCCCCAAACATTTGAGTGTTCAGCTCAAAGCACGCTGGGAGAGTTTTCTGTGCTTCTGTATAACCAGGTAGAGGGGAAACGGCTCAGGCTAAAACAACATTTTAAAACTCGAGAGAAAGAAATGTGTAATTATTTGACATGGGATTGTGGTTCGATATTCTCATAAATTATCTAAACATTTTCTCCCTTATGTGCTCTCACCTGGGGGGGTGTTAATGAGCGCCACTTCCAGCCCGGTCTGCTTCGTCACCCTCCGCAGCTCCTCGGGGTCTGAGTCGGACAGCCACGCCGCCTCGACCGCCCCAAACCCGGCACGGGCAGCCGCCTGCGCCCGCTGACTCAACTCGGGCAGCTCCGTGAACAGCCAGGAGATGTTGGCACAGAATTTGAGCCCTGTCATGTTTTTCTTCTTCAACTTCTGTCGAGCTAAACTGACTCTTCGTCCGCTAGCCCAGCTTGACAAACATTAACTCGGACACCACGGCACGATTATCCTGCTCATTTCTCCATACTGTGTCGTTTCCCAGTATTGAGACGTTAATGGGTGCATAATTAGTGTAGTTCAGTATTCATTATTTAGAGAAAATAAACACGCTTTAGAATACAGTAATAAACGTTTTTCTCTGCAAAGCCAGGTTGGTCATGTGCAGAATACGCGCATGCGCAGTGTAAATTCAAACTGAGCTTAACTACATTAATTCAGTTTCGGTTCAAAAAGGTTTATTATAACGACTGCGAGTATCGAGAGTACTGATGAATCAATTAGAAATTTAACAATAAGTTAAAATATAGCAGAGAGAATACAAAAACAGATACAATTAAAATAAAGATACATTGAAATTTCTGTTCATTTGAATTTCTTTTTTTTGCAGTACTTTTGAAAAAAGACATTTTCAAGGATAACTGT
>JBBMFX010000101.1:5319505-5330017 GCA_037832545.1 Rhabdalestes septentrionalis
CGCACAATATAGCAATGATGCGTTGCGCCAGTGACGAAAGCACGTTGCGCCGTGTGCATTATCGGGCCCTTAGAGTTTAGTTTAGACATCTGATCAACATTGAAACAGGCTATTAACAATTCAAGCTTTCACCATGCTATTCTGTGGCCTTTGAGTAAGTGAGGTAAACAAAAGTTTCATCCATAGACTTCGATAGTACAGACAAATCCACAGGAGCACCTGGATGAAACTGAAATCTGCTCCCTTGAAACCTCCACAGAAAGTTTTTTCGAAAACAAACCTTAAATATTTGCTAAAATATCTAATCACATATGGTTGAACCTTAATATCTGGGTGTATTTTTGTTTACCTAAAGAAACAAATGCTGTGAAAGTTAAAGTTTTTGGAATGTGTTCATGTTCACGCTTTGACGGAAAGGAAAACACTGTGCAATATAATATATTGCAATTAAGAATGTATACAAGCAATTAATACAGATCATAACAATGTAAGAGGACAGTTTTTTCATGGCTGAAGTGTTAAGCACCCAAAGAGATGACCAAGTTATCATATCTTTGTGACCTGTGTGGCTTATAAGCTTTTGGTTTGTATGCCATGATTTTTTTATATAATGTGGGTATCATCAATTAATCTGGAACACTGAATAATTGCAAGTGAAATTTTTGACTAATTATATACAGCCTATGAAGAAGAACTACTGCATAAACTCTATTGTTACTGGAAAAAGCTAATTGGATTAAAGCTTATTGTGAAATACCCTGTAACAATGTGATACAAAATGCTGTGTGATAAAAAAGGGTTTTTTTGCTCACACTTATGAAATACTCTTTTTAATATAACATTATGCATTTTATTAATTAAAACAATTACTTTGTACAACCACAATCAAACTGAATTAGACTGAACTGACCTGTGAAAATGGTTATTAGACAGGCCAACATTGGAGAACAAGCCAGTACACCCCAAGGCCTTGAGAACAATGTTGCTTGCTGTTTGTTGTATTGATGTCCAAGACCTCTTACCCTATTGATTTCTGAGTCTTGGACTGGGCAGCCAATAACGTCCTTGATCCATAGTGATTTGTTTAAAACAATTAGAAATGCTGTCAGCAAATGAGCAGGTGCAAGTGGCCGTAAGAGCAGAGGAGATTTAGCCAGACAGAGTTTAACCCAGCCACTTCAGAAAGTACCCTGTCCTTGAGCTGCAGACTGATGTCTTAAGTGAAAAGCTGTTTTATAGCCACCATTCTGTATGTTCTTGGATTGTTCATTCTGTATGAGATTAATTGTATGAGATTGCTTCATTATTTTTTTGTAGAGTAAGCCTCCATTGACAGGTGTGCTTTGTTTTTCAGCATGATTTCTTAAAAATAATACATAATGGAAGCCACACACTCATTAAAAGAGTACTTGGCTTATTTCTACATTCTTTTCTATGTGCTGCATTTCAGCAGCTTCACTCCTGATTCAGTTTCTGATGGGATGAATGTCACAAATGCACACACTACGCTCTTAACATCACTATTTTATTTGTAGAATAATGTAAGGGTGTTGTGTAGTTTAACATTTCCAAATGGTAGTAAACGATTTAAATGCATTATGTGTACATTTTCTCTAAGCATTTTTTTGGTTTGAAACATTAAATCAAGTGTGGTCAATAGTGTATAAAACAAAACTGACATCCACATTTTACCCACACATTATAAAAGCAATTAGGAGGGAAAAGAGTGAAGCAAAATGTCCCTGAAGAAAACAAATAACCACAATTTACTAAATTTTACATTACACATTACATTATAAAAGGGCCCCAGAAGACATGTGTAGGTTCACTAATTATCTGGATGGCAAATACAACTGCTATGTTTGTGTTTTAGACACAGCACCACCGTTATAATAACAAGCCTTGTTTTATTATAGTGTAGTTTCTCTGCAGATCACCATTTCACATCAAGCACCCAATGATTTAGTTTACATCATCGTTATTGAATGACCTGGTGATGTTCTCCTTTAAGAAGCCAGTAGAATTTTATAATAATATGTTCAACCTTTATCTGTATTCCCTTATCAGACTGCAACCAGACCATAAACTACACTCTGCTGGTTCTTTCATTCACTGCCCCAAAGGCATGCTGAGAACCAGAGCAAGAATTGCTGTGTTCATCTTCTTAAAAAGTTAGCTCAACCTTTTCTACCCTTGAAATCGTGCCCATTACATGTTCATTTGTGCATGAATGGCATTTACATATGCAGTAGGTGTTATGGGGTTCAGTAATCTAGACTGTCTCTGTAGTAAATGCAAAAGAAGAAGATAAGAACATCAGCTGGACTCAGCTGATAAATAACCACATCAGTCCTTGTTCTCTTTTCCCCAGCTCTCTGTGCTGGGCTGGTCCCTGCTGTCCTCTCTGTAGTGCTCTGCTGACCCATTTGAGAGCAGTCATGGCACAAATATAATGTAGTAACTGCAGTGGACATAGAGGCCACCTTGACAGATCATTTTAATTAATCCTGGATCAAGGGGGGCCATAAATTGTAATTGCTGTCCTTCGGCCATGCACCTCAGGCTCTTCAGTGGACACGGAGTAGAGGGTGATAAATGAAAAGTTGTTACGGCACAGCTATAAGCTCAGGGCATGAAAACAAATATTCTAATCAGCCTCTGCAGAGTGGAAACGGCAGCATTCAGATGCTTTATGATGGGATGGGAAGAGAGATTTACCTTTGCAGCCTGGTTCGCTCTCCTCGGTCGTGACTTCTCCTGACTTTGGTGTTGGTTCTGAGGATTGCTAGACTACGTGGTGTAAGACCAACAATCTCTCTCTTAATATCAGTAAGACGGAAGAGGTTATAATTGAATGAAGGAAGTCCAGCAATGCCCACCCACCTCTTACCATCCACAGCACTGTTGTTGAGCGGGTCAAAAAAAACCAAAAACATTTCGTTTATAGAGCGCTTTTAAATGTACTCAAAGATGCTTTACATGGAGATGCAGTATAATTATAGATTTACACTGACACATTTACATATAATCAGAAAGTTAAACAAAGCATATTTAAAAGTCAAATGAATGTACCAGAGGAACACATGGTCGTGGATAAAAAGCCGTGGTTAGAGACTCTAAGCAGATTTCTCCTAGACTGTGTAAGAGTAGGTCGTCAGAACTCTTAACCAAATACTATTTGTCAGTATAATACCTCATTTCAGATGTTGTATACCTCTCAGATTAAACTCTAGGTTTTCAGTGGCATCTACACTTTAACTACTGTTTACTGCTACTACAGCACGCTTATGTCCTGTTATTTGATATGATAAGCTATAATTTACCGGCACTGGTTCAATGCTGCAAAGTTTCTATTGTTCAATACCATACATATGGTACATGTGTTATAGATCCTTCTCCCTTTCTGTTGCAGGGCAGCATTATCTATTTATTGTATTGTTTCTGTCATTCCTTTCAGTTTGTTCAATGCTGCTAACTGCCTCCTTGTAGTATAATTTTATTCATTTATTCTGGAGAGTTTACATACAATCACACTACACTTTTACATTACATTACTGTTACATGGAGGCAGAGGTAGCTCAGTGGGTAGGATACTTGCCTCTGGACTTTTGGATAAAGGCGTCTGCTAATTGCCATAAATGTAAATGTAGAGGTACATGTTTGTGGTGCATATGTCTTGTTCTGTTTGAAGTTTTTATGTGAAGCTTCCAGCAAAGGATGGTGTGAGGTTAGAGGTGGGCTGAGCAGCTGCGGAAACACTACTCAGACAATCAGTGCTCTTAACTCATAGGGGCTTGTTAAAATGGTCTCCTTTAGTCAAGTTCTTTATAGATGAGAATAATTTGGTACATTTTGCAGCCCGCCCTAAAATTAAATTTAATAACACTTTATTTATATAGCACTTTTTACAACCAGGTCGTCACAAAGCAGCTTTACGTCCAGGTCCTGTGCATTTGTGCAACTTTCAAACAACAAACCTTTACTACATCAAACATTTACTACTTTTGGAGGAAATTTGTTAAACCATAGTTTTTAATGGTTTAAAAATTTGCTAATGGTTAAAGTTCAGAGAAATATGTTCATGTGCCGATTTCATTGCCTCAGATGTGGCATTATTGACTAATTTCTTTTCTGCTGTGGACTTTTCTTGCTTTTGTGGGAGAACAAATCAATAAATAAAGTTTTGTGTTTGTGTTGGGAAGGACAAGTGGGTTTCCTCTCTTCTTAAACAGGCAAGGCCAAACTATTGAAATGCCAATGCGTGATAAATATTTAATTTACTTTCACACTGTGAATTCTTTTCATTTTGCAACTCTACTTTACTAAATCATTCAAGTCAGTGGCAGAACAAAGAGAAAATATGTTTTGATTGCATGTTTTTAATGAAGAATTTGCGAAATAATAACTGTCCCTCTTAGCTTAAATCTCGCATCTCTATTGCGCCTTCTGCTTATTAAGCTCCTCTAAAGGTCTTATTATCAGGCTATCAAAAACCTACACATTAGTTTTATAGCTGATACTGAAGAACAATTTCTAACTAGTAAAAGTAGGGTTCATTAGACTAAATGTTTTTCAAGAGCATGTTTTTGCCTAAATCATGGTGATCTTAAATGTGTCGTTTATTCATTTTTCACACCTACAAGTCCCTGTTCAGTTGGGGTCATTTCAGTTGTGAATCATTAATATTAAGCTTATCTACTATGTACAACTGCAGTGTGGGGAAGGATTCTTTGGTGTGAAACAAGTGTTAAAGCCTATTAATCAATGAGAGCTGGGCTGAACAGAATGGTTATTATGCTTGGAAGAAGTTTCAAGCATGGTGTCTAAATGGTGTCTAAACCTGCTCGTTTAGGTCTACAGTCATGCTATTTCACAAGAAATCTTCCAAGATTTTAGCTCACAAGTGCTGAAGCAAGGTTTGAAGTATTGTAAACACTGGGCCATTGAGCACCATTTAAAAGTGTTTGGTGTTTCAATTAAGGTAGGTGATGTAAAGTGAGGACTTTGCTATTAAAAAATAGCAGAGACAAAAAACACAGAGAAACATGTCATTATTTGTGGCATCTCTCAAAATTTCAACATCTGTAATGCATTTAAATGATCCAGTAGTGTGGACCATGCACTTGAAGAAGAGGAAATCTATGTCCAGTTATGTGGAAAAACGTAATACATTGCTGCCAGACCAATTCGAATAGTTAAACTGTCAAAGCTGTTGCCACAGAGTCTAAATCAAAAGTAATTCATTGCATAACTTACTATGCGTTTAAGTATGTAATTTGGATCTTCAGGTAAGGAGAATATTTCCACCAGAGAACTGTTCTTCAGTAACCTGTGACGAGACGAACACTCTGCCTTTGGCATTACTAACCTCCCCTCCCCCCTCTCCCAACCCACTCACTCACCCACACACACCCACTCCATTGATGGGTCTTCCACGAGAGATGACTCATTGCAAATAACGTCCATTATACCCATCAATGTTTTTCACACCAGCCTGCTAATTAACACTCCTCCATGACTGGCCTTTTAAAATAAGTGGAGGATGGATTAAAATGTCATTTCCTGGCTTTGTCTGCCGCAATGTTCAGGTATTGTGTTTTTCAGGGGCTTGCCGTCACATCCAGCCAGCGGTGGGACTGACAGAGGAAGTAGCTGGGAGAGCAGTAATTGGGAGGCTGTCAAAGGAAGCGCGAGAGAAAGTCATCCTCACATCCCATCAGTGGCTCATCAGCCTGGGGGTGGGGGGTTGGGGGGTGGAGGGGTTATACGGAGCTGTCTGCTGGCTGTCAGGAGCCTTTCCTCGACTTTATATTAAAGACTGTTGTGCCATATCTCATGGTCTAGTTGACAGAAGAGAGAAGAAATGAAAGGGACCTTGCTCCTCTATAGATAGCAGCAGGATTTCTTCTCATTGGGCTCTGTAAGTTTGGCATTTCTTTTTCATGTTTTCATCATCCATACCATTAGACGGTGCTGTCGCAAAAACAGTATTACGCTAATGCGATGCTCTAAGGAAAGCAAGCCATAAACCAGAAATACTCTAACATAAATGGAGATAACAGTACTCTACCTTTGGCTCTTTCATCTTAGGCAATTGTGTAACACTATTAGTGTTAGTGTATAATTACAATTAACTTAAACACCGACTGTTACAAACTAAAGATTTGTCTTGCTTTTGCTGCTGGTGGCCTGGTGGTGAGGGAGGTGCCTCTGAGATCGGAAGGTTGTGGGTTCAAATCCCAGGACTGCTAGTAGCACCAATAAAGTACCCTTGAACAAGATAGTATTCCCTGAGTGCTACCCATTGGTGGTAGCTCCCTGCTTTACTTGGTGAATGGGTTAAATGCAGAGGAAGACTTTCACGTTGTTCACAGTTAGACTTGTAGTCAAGACCGCCTAAACCAAGACCAAGACAATACCGAGACCAGAGGGTATCAAGACCAAGACAAGACCAAGACAGACCGAGTCAAGACCAAGACAAATTCGAAACAAGACCAAGACTGAGACCAAGACTGAAAAAACCCCAAGACTTTCTAAACTTTTGTGTGCTGTTGAGGACTGACATGACGTTACTGACTGGTCCTAAAGTCATCTGACTAAACAGCTAACACCTCCAACAACTGTTTAAAGAATGGGAAATATGTAACTGATTTCAGGAATACTTTATATATAGATAAAATTGTAACATCAAACTGAAGATTATGAACTGGAAATTTCATCATGTCCCATCGTAGTACTACTAGCCAAATTATACTGTATGATATCAACTTCCCTGAAATAGATTAGGCCTATCAACACAAAGCGATATGCATATGTCACTGGTGACATTTATTTAGTCAAACCCATTTTAAGTAAAATTCTGTAATCGCACAAGTCACATGAATCAGATGCAAACTACAAATATACGTACCAATACAAATTGTGTTCTTATAAGAATAAGAACAAGTGCTTAAAAGATTTTGACATCTTCAGTGGCATGTGATTACAACACACTGCCAATGAAATCAAGCCTGTTGTTCAGTAGAAGAAAACAGTTCACATTTTAAAACAGTGATTGATTGCACTCCAATAAAACTAAAGTTTGCAACATCTTATAGCCTAGCCAAATGCCTCCTCTTCTAAAAACTCTCTCTACTGGAGTTTTTAACAAAATAAGCTAAGCAAATCCAGTGTGACACATTTATATATCATTAGACACAACTAGTAATAATGAAAATAATGGAGTGTTCAGGGATGAAATACCTTAAATAACAAAAACAGGAAAATACAGTTGATTGGAATCTACAAAAGATGTCTGTGCATTAACTTTGCATATTGCATTAAGCCTCCTCATGCCAGTCAGCTATCAGACACAGCTACATTGGCAAGAAATGAACTACTTAATAAAATCTGAAGTTACACCCATACAAAATAACTGTGTATAAAAATGACATGCTGTAGCAGCCCTACACACTGGACTGTTTTACTAGGACAACATAGGAGAAAACACCAAAATGTGATAACCACATCAAACAGGATAATTTTGTTGAATCAGTCAAAGACAGTCATAGTCAAAGACCATTAAGTTTCGATTTTAGAACTTTAGAACTCAGTTTTTCCATCCGTGCTATCTGGACCAGAGCCATAGACCGCTCTGTTTAGGGATTCACCGATGAGAATGCAGCTGTTAGCCTAGCAATGTAAATATGCCCATTAAAGTCGAAAACAAACCACACCATACCTGCCCTTACAGTGCTCACTAAAATGGTTTCTGTATATTTCAGCTCAATGAATTTGCCAAAACACCTGCTGTTAGTGAAAACTGTTTAAGTAGCTGATAGCCACTACTAGAGCTAGCTACCTGTACTTCACCAGAAAAGTTAAGTCTGCTGAGACGGTTGCAAAAAATCTGTCTCTAAATAATTTATACTGCGTGAAGAACAATATTACATAAATAACAATATTACATAAACATGATGTGGTCATCTTGAAAGGTAGGTAGAAAGTTTTAAGATGGATAGATGCTACTGGCTAGCTTACCTTTGAGGGTGTTGGCGCTGAGGTCAAGGCTGAAGGCTGAGGTCAAGACCGGTCTCGAGACATCCAAATCTATTCCCAGTGTATGCTGTCCTTTTTCCACATGTTAATGTTTGAGAAAATACACTTTAGAGATATTTTTTAAAACAATTATATTACACCAATTCTCAATTATTTTACCACTGACATGTGTTAGAACAAAAATGGCAAAATTTAAAAATAAAGATTTTAGTATTTATTCTACGTTATAATTGAACTAGTACTGAAAAAGTAGGTAATCCGATGGCATGCAAGACAAAAAGTAAGAAGAAACCAACACTCTCTTCTTTTCTTTCACAGCTATTGATGATTACCATCCACACCAGCAGAGGGAGCTGTGACCAAATCCCCACAGGGTCAGATATAAAAGCTGAAATGGTACAGACCACAAAATGTGATGTAAACTCACTACACATGAGATGATGGCATCAGGATTTTTTTTTTTTTCTATGTGCTCCTTTAGTTTAGTGTGTTTTGAATGTCAATTTTGTTAATCATCCATCTGTAAGAGGAGCGAAGTCTCAAACCATATTGAGCAGTGCTAAAAGTGTAAAATGTCCATATGTGAAAACACCAGAGCACACAGCACAAAATTCCTCTCTGCATTTAACCCATTCACCAAATGAGGCACCCGTCAGCAGAATGCAGCACACTGGGGCCAGTGGGTCTGTTTTTATGGTACCTCAGGGATACCTCAGTGGTACCACTAGCAGTCCTGGGGTTTGAACCCACAACCTTCTGATCACAGGGGGAGCTCCCTAACCACCAGCTACTGAAAGAAATATCTGATATCATACTTACAGTTCAGCAGGTGTTGGGAAATGAAAGCAAAATTGTATCTTTTTTGAGGGGGGTCGTAGATTCCTTTAATAAACCACATTAGAAGTGGTAGCTGTGGGCAAAACCTTCTTGAGCCAGCTGTCACAGAAGCAGAACCAAAAAAAGGACGCAGGGTGAATCTCCCGTAAGTATGTGAAATTGTCAGCAAGCAGGATTTTTTATCTTTGACATGACATTTCTTTCCCACCAAGGTCATTTTTTTCATTTCAAAGCCAACAAAGGAAGCCATCTCGAGTGTCTCAAACTAGAGGTACGATCGTTGCTGTGGCATACCATGTCATCTCTCTGAAACACTGAAATTCATGGCTCTCATCTCTAGTGGGTGATAATTGCTCTGTGAAAGTTTTGCTTTGTCAAAATGTCAGTTCCTATTATGCTATTTCTCTACACCACAAACCACCTACTGCTGAAGCACATATGCATGCCAGTTTATTGTGATATTTTTATACAGCAATGGCAATAGTTCCTATGGATCCTTGTCTCGTACAGTATTATGGGCAATAATGTGAATTCCTAAGGGTCTCCAGCAAAATGCTATTTGATGGGCACTCTTTCTGTACCTGTATGACTATCCCAGATAATAGGCCCATCACCCATTACAGTTCACTTGTTTCATTCTCATTAGTAGGGAGAAAAAGCCAGATACAACTCTGGTAGCCTTTACTACACAGTCCTGGCCAGTTTCTGGCAAAGTTGAAGAGCAAATTCCTAAGAAAATGGTGTTTTGAATACGCTGAATCCTATTTTAACAGGTTAAATCATGCAAAAGCAGGGTTGTTTTGTTTTTGCCTTGGTCCCGGTGGACACTTGTCTGCAGCTGGTCTAGCTTGATTGCATTGTTTATCACCAGAATGATACATTTGTCCTGGGGGTCACAGTTATGTTGCACATTGGCAGTGGTTTGTCCCACTAATAAACCAGCTTGTTTCTTTAGTTTTGAATTAGAGCTTCAGAAATCTAGCTAACAAGTAGTGGAACAAAGCAAAGAGGCAACCTGTAGTCATGTGTGAACACACCGGAGCACAGAGTGAATGATGTGAAATTCTTTCAATGCTTCTCACCCACTCACCAAGTGAAGCAGTGGGCTGCAGCCAAGGAGCCCGAGGACCAGTGTGTGGGGACGGTACCTTGCACAAGGGTACCTCAGTCGTGCAACTGGCAGTAATGGGATTCAAACCCACTGCCTTCTGATTGTTGGGGCAATTACCTATCCACCCTGACACCGGCTGGTATGCCACCATTTCCTTTCTGCTATCTGCATGGCTGGATCATCACAAACTGAGCAGAAATTGTAATCCCCAATAAACCTACTTAGGTGGGTTCTGACATGGCATAACACCATATTTTACCTAGCAGGATGTGGAGCCGAATCCGAGAACGGTATTCGAAAAGGCACAAATAATGTTTGTTTTCGGGAAACCACGCCCCCTGGCCCCGTCACATGCTCACATTCCAAGGTTCATACTCCGCCTACACACGGTCACATGCTCGCGTTCGGGAGTAGATACTCCGCTCCCTCCGGTACACCCTCATGTTCAGGAGCAGTGGCGGTTCTACACGGAGGCCTAGGGAGGCCCGTGCCTCTGTAGACATGTCCCTGGCCACCCCTGTGGCCCC
>JBBMFX010000101.1:5363443-5376152 GCA_037832545.1 Rhabdalestes septentrionalis
GGCAAAAAACATTCACAAGACATTATTTATTTGCCATTTTGGCGTTTTTTTTCTTCCAAATCTCACTGAACTGAACTCAGCTTTCTGGCTGCTCACGCAGCAGTGATCTGGGACTTGCTTCTCCTGCTGTGTACTCGAAACGAAACTTTGAACAGGAAGATGACGTAAAGCGATAAAAATATTAACGCGTTACATGTACTTACCTTGAAACAAGATTGTAAAATCTTGAAACCATACTTAATTTAGTTTAAAAGTAAACTCAGAATTTACAATGGATGTGGTGCCAATATTCTACAAGAGGCATCCTTAGGCACTTTACAATAAGGGTACATGAATAATCTTGTACTATTGCCTAAATTAATACTCAATTCGTCACATACTGATCATTATTCAAGGCATAAACTAATTATGAACTAACAAAAGCTATCCTTAACTATGACTGGAGTCATACGGATTCATGCATGAATAATGGAAACCTTAACTACATGTGTCCTGTCCCCGCGTGGCGCACGATCGGCGTCTATCCCGTTGGATTCTGGCCCCTATGCCTTCATTATCTCGATGGCCCGTGGAGAAGACACATTCTCCCGGGCATCTATGAAGAAATGCAGATACCCTCGACTTTGGGTGATGAAGTCAAGGGCTCTCTGAATGCCTGAGGCTAGCCGATCCCTCGACATTATTGAGGTAGATGTAGTGCTCGGCTAGAGCCTGTTCCTGTCCCCGTCCCTGATTCCAGGCCCCTGGCCTTCTGTATGTTTAAGTGGAGCCCAGGACAGTGGAGCCCAGGCCAGTGGCGCCCAGGAGGTTGGTGGCCTGTTTGGGGGAGTCCTGGAGGGTAGCGTCCCTGTGTCTCCCCGCAGTGTGGGTTTTAGGAGGTCCCTGTCCTGGTTCCCGGTTTTGTGGTTTTGAGAAGCATGAACCTCACGTTTTTCCTGTCCTGTGCAGAGTGTGGTGTAAGTCGTCCCTGTTCCTGTTCCTGTCCCTGTGTGTTCTCTCGGCTGTTCAGAGGCTAGCGAGTCCCTTGACTCCTTCAAGGAGAGCGCAGCCTAAGACGAGAGCCGGTGTCGGTGTCTGTCCCGGTTCCTGTACCTGTCTGTTATGTTTCATGCTTCATGTTCTCCTGTTCGTGTTCCGGTTTCTTGTGTTCACATTCTCCCCGTCTGTCAGTCAGGTTTTCTGTGTCCCCGTCTACATGGAGCCCCGCAGAAGGTGTTCATGCCTTCCCGGTCTGTCCTCCAGGTGTCATGCCCCGTTTTCTGTTCCCGGTTTCAGGTTTCCTGGTTTATGTTTTATGTTCAATATTTGACATTTTCAGTTCCTGGTTTCCTGAAACCAGGTTTCCGGATTCCTGTTCCCCGTATCCTCCTGCCCTCGACGAATTCGAGGAGAGCCCTGTCCGCTCACCACATGTATCTCTCCTGTGCCAGCTCGGTGTGAGATGCTGGTCACAGTGATCCTGTCTGTCTGTCTGTCCTGATCCTTCCCAGCCTTGTGACTCCGTCTGTCTGTCTGTCTGTCCTTTCTGTGCTCTAGGTAAAAGTTTAAAGAGGTTCCGATTATTGTCTGCTCACCACATGTATCTATCCTGTGCCAACTCAGTGTGACATGCTGTTCGCAGTGATTCTGTCTGTCTGTCCTAACCTTTCCCAGCCTTGTGGCTCAATCTGTCTGTCCATCCACTATGTTTCTTAGTTCAAGGTTTAGAGAGGTTCCGATTATGTTTCTTTTCATTGCCTGTATCTGTCCTGTACCAGTCTTTCTAGATGTTCAGGTGTCAGTGACTCTGTCTCTCTGTCAGCTTGTTACCCTTCTCAGCCTCTTGGCTTAGTCAGCCTGTCTGTCGTGTTAAGTGTTATATGTCAAAGTTTAGCTTGGTTTTGATATTTGATGTTTACTAATGTGTTTCCTCTTTTCTCCGTAGACCCGTGTTCCTCCCATTATTCCCAGATCCCTGGTTCTCCTGTTCCCTCCCCTGACTGCAGCGAGTGAAGCCGGCTCCTGTTTTGTTTGTTTGTTAGTTTAATGAGCACGGGTCCTGTCTGTCTGCTGTTTGTGTTTTTGTCTGTTTGTTATTGGAACCTTAGTTTCATTAAAAGCAAAGTATCACCAGCTGAGTGCATCCGCCCCTTTCCCTTCCCTAAACCCAGTGGAGAGATCCGTGACACATAATTTGAGCATTTGACATCCACAGATTTGTCATAAACATTATTGGGTGGCAAATGGTTAATTGATTGTCCCCATCAAATGTAGAATATATAAATACAGTAATGACTTATTTTGTCTGTTTATGTATCCCTTTAAACTCACTTTATTGTGACTTATACACAGATTAATAAATAATAAAAAGCCACAAAGCTCATTTGTAGAACAATTCCTAAAGAAACACTCAAACTAGAAAGAGTTCACTCTCCATCCAGACAGAGCCATGATGATCCTGTACTTCTGCTCTCTGACTTCTTGAAAATCCACACAGCATCTTGGCATAACCGGGCTGAATACTTACTGTGTTAGTACATGTGTATTTGAAATCAAGATCTGAGTTTAGTAAGTAGTTTACAGTGAATTCTTTATGATTGGGCTCTCTCAAGTAAAGTCATGACATAAAGACGCCTCAATAAGTCATGAACCCATGTTAGATAATGAGTAGTTAATAATGAGTTTGATGTTACAAAAAAATTTAAAAAGAAATGATCACTAAAGTATTAAAGGCTACAGATTGGAATCTTAAGGACCAAAGATGAGTTAAAATGTTAAACAGCCCTGGAGATATTGATCAATTAAAACACAGCAAATAACAAATGCTTAATCCTAAAAACTTGTCTCTGTTATGTCGGGGTGGGGGAAGGACACACCAAAAGCAAGGGAGGTTATAGTTTCAAGTTCTTTAATTCAACCAAAGAAAACACAAGTCTCTCGCACCATATAATGCTTCACAACTTAAACTTTTACTCAGAATCTGTAGTGCCAATTCCCACTGTAGATATGGTTTCTTCTCACGCTCAGTGTCCCAGTAAAGGTAGATGGAGACACAAATGGGCAAAACGTGGTTTTAACCAACAAGTTAGGTTGTATTAATGTCATTGATTTCTTTGTGTTGAGTTCCGCCCTCCAAGGACAATAGCGACCGGCGATTGGTTGAGGGGGAGTGGAGAGAGAAAACCGCGTATAGAAGAATTTGAGTCTGCATGAGGCAGGACAGAAAAAAGTTTGGCTTTGCTCGAGTTAACGAATTAGCTAGATCAGCTAATGAACTGGAGAAGTTTAGTCAGCGGAAGATTTAGTAATCAGCTCGATAACGGTAAGGAGCCCCGGACTGTACAAAACTGAGGACCGTTGGAGAGGCAGGACCGAGTGAATCCAGATAGGCAGCAAATGACCTACTAGACAGGAATGCA
Organism: Rhabdalestes septentrionalis; assembly: GCA_037832545.1. NCBI lineage: Eukaryota > Metazoa > Chordata > Actinopteri > Characiformes > Alestidae > Rhabdalestes > Rhabdalestes septentrionalis. The sequence continues at coordinate 5,366,842 of JBBMFX010000101.1, forward strand.
GTCACTGTTTTCAAAATATCTGTACTGATGGGCAATAACCAATTTGAACGAATTGCAAAGATCAACAAAGTGGAGATTTTCTCATACTCTTCCAGTATGGAATTTAGCATATCATAATTCGAATTCCATCTGGTCTTTTCAAGCTGTTCTGCAGACCAGAATGTTTGAAGTATCTGACCAATTGTTTTTGCATTGGTCAGTACTTCAGACAGCTCCGGGGTCTTTGCCAACACAGAGGTAGCAAATGCATTTGACAGCACGACGTTAAGGACGTGAGCATTGCAATTTAGTCTGGTGTATCCACGCAGGGCCGCGACAATGTTTGCTCCACGGTCAGTGACAAACAAAACGTGACTGATTAGCAACGACGAGTCTATTTTAAGTTTTTGGAACAGCAGACTCCATATATTTTCACCCGACTTTGACGCACCACCTTCGAAAGGAGCCGCAAACAGCACCCGTGAGACTAGCCTGAAGTCATAATTCGTGTAGTGGATAGTGCTGGATATGAAGGATGTTTATGGTAATCTTTCGTCCATATATCAGTTGTAATAGCACATCCATATTTTTCAATAATAGGACTAATTTCCACTGAGACGCCTGAACCTCCTGAGCTTTTCTCTCAACATTCCTCGAAACAGTTGTTGGGTAAGGCAATACATCTTTAACATTAAATTTGCCATAATTAGCGGTGATGTTACCAATATGCTGAAGTACGTCAGCAAAGCCGTCCTCGGCAACAAAATCACAAGGTCGAATGTCTTTACAGCACAGTTCTACACATTTATTTGTAGTCTCTTGTGTAACGTGTGCAGGTAGAATTGGGTTTTTTTCCAACGAAGTACAGCTTCGTCTGACCTGGGAGTACAGTAATGGGGCAGGCGTGTTGCCTCAATCCTGAAGTGCCAGATTTGTGCCCGTTGTACACAAGGGCTTTGCCGCACTTTACACAACTCACAAAGTCCAGCTCTTTACCCTCTTTGTTTATTACAATTTTAAAGTTTTTCCATATCTCCGATTTCCCCAATTTTAATTTTGTTTTACATTCTCCCTTGGCAATTTTATTAGCAACATCAGCTGCATCCTTCTGCTAAGCTAAAAATTTTGGGACCCGCTGTCTATTTTGATCCCACCCACTATCTCTGTTGCTTTCGCCCACTCCCGCCCACAGCAACCTAAAACCCGCCCAATCCCGTGAGATTTGTGTTGGGTCCAGCGGGACCCGTGGGATCCCAGCTCCCATTACAGGGCCCTACTCTGTAACTATATCTCCTCATCAAAGCTAATTTTCCTTTGCAAAATATATGAATAGGTTTCTTTTCAAGTAGGATGTTTTGGCCCATGGTGTCAAATTACTGTTTGAATGTGAGTGTTGTTACCCTTCTGACTCTTTCTGCACAACAGTTTCGGCTTTGTGTTAGAATTGCCCACAGAGACTTATAAGTTTTGTCATTCACTGTGCCCTGTGGTTTTCCAAAAATCCTACGATTTTGGCTCTCACTGGGGTGCCCAAGTTAATTTGGGGGAGTTCTCAACTTGCTGATACATTAATTTAGCTCGTGGGAAACTGACAAATGCCTTTTTAAGAAGTTTAGAGCATGCTGGAGAAGAAAAACCTCATCAACGAATGGCATACTGAGTATTGAGATTGGACATACTCACTGGATAATAAGCCTTAAGACTTCTAACTTAAGCAATAAGCCATCAGACTTAAGACTAATGACTGAATTATTAGTTTAAGTTAATGTTGTTGCCAATCAGTTCTCACTCATAACTCATTCAGTTACTAAAATGGCAATCGACTATATTTGTGTTGTGAAGGGAATCTTCAGATTGCTTCCCTCAACTCTGATGCCCTGTATCATGTCTGTCCAGTCTGACCGAGGTGCCCAGCTTGTATCCTGGGTGTTGGAAGTGTTCCACACCAAGTTGGGGGTCTCCATCAGCCTGACCCCTGGCTACCAGTCACAGTCTAATGATCAGACTAAGCATACATTCCCGGATCTCAGCAGGTTCGTCCAGGCGTACCGCCATAGACGGCAGCATGACTGGACAGAATGCACTCAGAACTCTTGGCACCAATCTATGGCTGCTCTGTCTGACACTCTTTGTGTGTGTGCTTGGGTTTCAGCCCCCATTCTGCTGGTGGGACCTCACACCCACTGTTATCCTGTATCTGTAATAGATTTGTGGTTTCACACAGTGGACAACCTCACACCACCAGATTAGTTAGGTAGTTCCAAACTGAGTTTCAAAATGAGGAGGTACCACACTGAGAGACGAGAAGACAAAGTATTTAATTACATTTTGGCTTTAAAGGGGGTCTGCGAATTACGTTCCTTCACACCAAATTTTGGTGTCCGTTGAAACACATCCTAGTCTAATTCTCTTACCGATCCTAACACAGCTCCCAAATCATAAAAACACAACTGAGCCACAGAAATAGGAAAAGGAAACTCCCTCACCCATATGATGTTACTGTGTATTCTTCCACCACACAAATCCAAACTAGTTCACTGACTTAGAATGTAAATACGACAATAACGACATAAGTTGATTGGGATCGACTTGAAATGTTGTACTGTTGTATCTCAAGGACTTGTATAAAACTTGAAAATAAGTGTATAAAAGTATACATGTGCATTTTCTACATTCATATGTAATGGATTTGTGGTTGCACACAGTGGAGGACCTCATGCCATCCTTGTGGTTCAGACATTTCCACAGATGGAGCAGCACAGGAGGAAACAGCTCCAATGTCATCTAGGTGACAGGGTGTGGAGACTGACCTGGGATATCAGCAGGGATATTTCTGAGTTCTAAACTCTCTCCCAGATTAATTGGTCCCTTTGTTATCACATCAGTCATAAATCCAGTGTGTGTTAAGTTGCAGTTGCTCTCTCATATGTGTATTCATTTGTTTTTTTATGTCTCCCTTCCTAGGCCATTGGTCTGGGGACAACTGGATGAGGGTTTGGCCAGTCCAGCCTCACCACAGGCTTTGGAAACTGAAGATGCCCCAGAGTATCATATGTGGCAGCTCCTTGACTGGAGGTGGTGGTGGGGTGTAGCAGTATCTTGCGGACTGGGATGGTTATGTTCCTGAGGAGCAGCCAGACCTGTGCCACACTCCCTGGCATTTCGTCTCCACATGGGCTTTGTAAAGGCATTTTGAATTGTATTTTGTTTGGTGTGAAGCTGCAGCTGCTCTGTGACAGGCACTGATTCTATAATATAAGGTAAGGTAAGAGAAACCATTATTAGTCCCACAAGTGGAGCCCAAACCGAATATGGTATTCGGAAAGGCACAAATAACGTTTTTTTTTTAAATACGTTATTCGGACAAATATTTAAAAAAATATTTTTTTGCGGGAAATCTTACTATCCTTACTAATTAGGGTGTTAGAGCCCTGAGTGGTGCCTACTACCTTTTCTGTTGTTCTCCTATATTTTGTAAATATTTGATGAAACTAACAAGCACGCATTAAATCATAATGAAACAGTCTTGTGCAAAATAGAGTACTGGTCATAAAATGAAATACAGGAATATTTTTTAAAACAGGCAGGCTAATTGCTTTCTGATTTAGTGAGCGGGCCATTTTAGAGATGTTCCTCTTTCACATTTAATTTGATATATGAAGATAAAACCAGTACACTTGTCCTTCAATTCTTGGCTGAGGACATCGCACGCAGGCACCCAGCTCCTCTCCTCGGGCCCGTACCCCTCCCAGTCCACGAAGTACTCCAGCCCATTTCGGCGCTGGCGTGAGTCCAGCAAACCCTTAACCCGATGAGCTGGAGCACCGTTCACATCCAGAGCTTCGCGGGGCGTGACGGGCACCTCGTTCTCGTTCAGCGGACTAGTGCGGACAGACCTGAGGAGGGATACAGGGTGAACTCTTTTCATATTGGGGGGCAACAAAAGTTTAGATGGTACGGGGTTTACCTGTTTTACCACTAGAAATGGACCAACATACCGGGGAGACAATTTGGAACAGGGGTACGGAAGGTGGAGATCTTTTGCCGCCAGCCAAAGCCGGTCACCTCCTTAATCGGAGGCGCCTCTCTCCGCTGACGATTGGCACGTTCTGCAAACCTGCGAATCGGAAGGGGCATTAATTTACCAGCAGGTAACATGCGAGGACTCTTGGTGGTGGCGCACACTGAGCAGGAGAGCACTGAAGCCCGCACGTCTCTCAACATGCTCGGCCACCATTACTTTTGAGTCAGTGCCGCGATAGTTCTCGTAACGCCCAGGTGTCCTGTAGCAGGGGTGACATGGGCCAATTCGATTGCCCGTTGGCAGAATCCCTTTGGCACAAAGGTTTTTTCAGCGGGACATTCGGTCGGGATCTCCATACCTTCGCGTGCCCGTGCTATCTCCTCGTCCAGATCCCACTGAATAAGGCTCAGGTTCTCCCGCCTCCCTCTCTGACCCAAATTGCCTTGATAGAGTGTCCGCCTTCCCATTCATCTTACCCGGGCGATACGAGATCTGAAACTGAAATCGATAAAAGAAAAGAGCCCACCGTGCCTGTCTGAAATTCAGTCTTTTAGCCTTTCTAATGAGTTCCAGATTGTGGTGGTTGGTCAGAACCACAAAGGGCAGCCGAGCTCCCTCTAGGAGGTGCCACCACTCCTCCAGGGCCCCCTTCATAGCCAGCAGTTCGTGGTTTCCGACGTCGTAATTCCACTCGGCCTCCGTCAGTTTTCTGGAAAAGAAGGCACAGGGGTGTAATTTTCCTTGGATCTCCCTCGTATCTCTCTGGGAGAGCCGCATGGGTACGTAGCGGATGGGACCCCCTTCTACTGGAACTGCGGCATTTGGTTGGGCCCATGAACCCGCTGGTATTTGGGGAGACGCAGCCTGTTCGGCAGGGGAACAGTGGAGGCGTCCATTGGGATATGGTGGTGTCACGGATCGCTCCGCTTTGGGAGGGAAGGGGTGAACGTACTACAACTGTGATACAAGCTTTTTCTTTATTGAGGCCCAAAGGGCAGACTCTCCACAAAACAAGACACGACTCGTACTCCTCAAAATAAAAGAACCAAAACAAACAGGTCTTCAGAAAAGCCGAGCCTCCTCAGCACAGGCTTCTGAACCAAACTCCAAAAACGGGGCTGATGTCCCACACTCAGCCTTCTACGTAAAACTCGAGGAGCACGAGCCTGTAGGGAGAGAGAACATGAAAGGTGAACAGACGTTACACACATACAACCGATAGTTGAGCAAATTTCGACACAAGGGAGAATGGGATCGGCTGGGGTATAAATAGGGAGAAGGAATGAGGAACAGGTGAGGGAAGGAACGAGGTGCAGGTGAACACAATGAGGCGGGACGCGATACAAACCGGAGACACACTAGGGTGGAAGTGAGGGAACCTACAGAGGGTGGACAAAAATAAAGGGACGTCAATAATCCGGAGACAGGGATCGAACACGGTGATGCGGGGACAAGGCTGAAGGGTCCGTCACAAATGAGTGCTTTCACACCTACCTAAATTGGCCCGGACATATTTATGGCGATCTTAAACAAAATTTCAGATGCGAAAGGTTTGCAGTGTGAAAAAAAGGTGTGAAAAGAAGCTAAGGAAAGAGATTAGGAAGTATTTACTTGCATTTTGAAAGAAATCAAAATTTGAAAATAAGCATCAAAATATGCATATAAATTTTTTCCATTCAGATGGAAAAGGCTGAACAATAAAACTGACAACACCATGTCAGATGCATGCCCCTCTACAAAGCAAGCAGTGTCAAGAACAGGCAAATTGAACTCATGTAGGCGATGTACTCGCAAAATTGCAATGTGAGAACAAAATGAACCAGAGCAAATATGCTCTCTATATCAAAAACACAAACCTTGGGTCGACACTGCTCCAGACTTCCAAAACGTATACATTCACTTGTCAGCCATTAAAGCCACAGACAAGGGAATAACCTTGAGGTTCTTGAGGTTGACATGTCAGAGGCTGAAAAAATGGACGAGCACAACTATTGAAGCTTTGTAAAGAGCAAAGTTGTGAGAGCTAGATGACTGGGTCAGGGCATCTCTAAAATGACAGGGCCTCCAGACAGTGGTTAGTACCTACCAGAAGTGGTTCATGGAGTGACAACCAATGAATTGGTACAAGGTCACTGGAGAACAAAGTTCCCTGGTGCATGTGTGGGACGAAGACTAGCCCAACTATTCTGATCTCACAAAAGAGCTACTGAAGCACAAACTGCAGGGGAAGTTATTGTTGGCTATAATAGAACGTTATCAGATACATTGCCTAATAACCTGCTGTGTATGAGGCATCAGAGCTGCAGAATGGAGACTGGTGCCCACACTGGCCCCTGTCTGCTTCCAAAAGCAGCTACATCTGAGCATCAGATCAGGACCATGGACAAATAGAAGAAAATGGGCTGGTCTGATGAATTTGTTTTAATTTTATTTGGCTGGGGGAACTTATCTGAGGAACTTATCTCAGTTTGGTTCAATTTGTTTCAGTTCGGTTTAGGTGGTTTTCCACTGACTGGTACCAGATTAGTTTGGTTCGACTCTGCTCGCTTTTTTGCTTTTTCCATTACTAAAATCTGGTACCTGGTTCCTGGTACTATTTTTGGTACCACACTGGTCGAGGTTCCAAGAGTGCTGACGTGTACATATTGGAGGTTACTGATTGGTGGTTGCTATTGTTGCGTCAGTGTTGTTGACTGAAAGCAGTGTTGTTGACTGAATGCCGCCCGGCATTTACCTCGGATTAAAACTTTCTCTGCATCAGCTTCAACTTTCTCTGCCTTGACGTTTACCTCTGCAGACAGTGCTACATGCGTGCTGCTTCTCAAAATGAATGGTCACTAAAACAAACAGTTGTAGGGGAAACTGAACCAACCTGAGATGTTACCAATCAGTGGAAAACCCCACACAAGAATGTTACCAGGTACAAAGTGCCAGATTTTAGTAACGGAAAAGCAAAAAGCGAGTAGAGTCGAAAGAACCGAGCTGGTACCAGTCAGATGAAAACCACCATAGGATGCACTATATGAAGAAGGAAAGCCAGCGGAGGCACTATGTTGCATTAATGTCACTTGGACATGTACCAGCTATCTCAAAATTGTTACGGACCAAGAACATGGCATGATGATGACGGTATTATCTGAAGGCAATTGCCTCTATCGACAGTATTATGGAAATGTTACACTGCAAACTCTGCTCAGGAATGATCTGTGCAACTGACCTAATAGATATCAGTTTGAACAGGCATTCATAGGATGTGCAGGCTTATTATGAAGCATTGCGTATGGCACAAATATGATTTAATCAAAGATCCCTCACATAGACACTTTAGAGCAGCAAATTGTTGCTAAAACATTGTTGTACTGATGGTACAGCAAATGTGGAGCTGAACTGGAACAAAACAGCACTCGGTCTCATCATAGATATGAACTCATACACACAATTTAGTTTTAAGCACTATGTAATTTTTACTATTATGTGATTGTTGTTATTAGTTTTGTGAATGTGTGTGACAGTGGTCAGATTCGATTAATGTCTTCTCAGGTCTCTCTGTGATAAAGCTGAAGCTTATTCTGGTTTCAAGCTTAGACAAAGACAAAAAAAAAAACCAAAGACCCATTCGCAAAGTGTCTGGTCCAATCGAGCTGTTAAAGTGAATGTGCGTGTGCAGAACTGGCTGGGTGTTGGGGGGATCAATCTGTGAATCCCTATCTTCCACTTGAAGGCTGAAGTAAAGCCCAATTAGTAGCAAGAGACCTTCACAGAATGAAAGAGTAGGAGAAAAGAGAAAAAGAGAAAAGCAGCGTTAATTTTATTGTGCCTTTTAAACAAAACAAATAAACAAAAACAAATGCAGCATCCCTGCTTGGATTCCTTGTAGTGAGGAAAGGGATGGATCAGGATTCCACTGGTCAGGATGGGCTCGGCTTTAATTAGCCACCGTGCCCAGTCTGATGAAGCCAGTCCCTTGCACCCTGCCAATCTGTTCATTTCTGGCCAAGCTGCCTTCCAATTCCAAATCCCTGCTCCCCCTCCATGTCAAAATTAGCCATGCTGAGTTGATTATAAAGGTCCCTGTTGCACTGTGCACACACAAAGCCCACTCGGCATGTTCCAGTGCTGCTAATTGTTCCAGTTTTGTATGATGACACGTTATATCGGCTTATTGACTGAATATCAAAAAACTGCCACTGCAACCACTGAGGAAATTGTTTGGCGAGAATCCCATTTATATAATATTGCATTGTATTTGTGCAACTTTAGGTTGTACCTTGGAGAGATTGAGCAAGTCCTCCTTTCTGGATCAAGAAGTATACAGGCATAGTATAGAAATGTGAAAAGCTATTTAAAAAGCAATGGCAAAGTGCTAAAATATATATATTCTAGCCTAAAAAACATCTCCAGGATGGTAACCCTACAGGAGAAAATTCTTTACTTCTAAGCTGTGTCAATGTAAAACAGTTATATTTCTAATAATTTTGAAACACTTCTCTTGGTTCAGTCATCACACAATGTAAAGGGGGTGACTGTATTCTAATGATGTTGTAAAACCAAAAACTATAAAAATGGAAAAGCATATTTTTCTTTACACTGAGACGATGTAGCTTTAGTGGTTGCTCACAGAGATTAGAGCATTGTTAGAAGTCCAATGTTTCCAATTAAAACAGTTTATTGATGAGTTTTTAGAACCGTCATAAAACTGCATCAATTTTTTACTCATCACATTTGTTTAAAGTTTATTACAAGAGAACATAACAGAAGCCAAACAAGAATAAAGACCACAATCCATGAAAATTACTGCCTCAGATTTCTTGTAATATTTCCTGTCTCGCTCCTTGCATCTCTCTTCTTTCTTTTTTGGAAGCCATAAGAAAACCAATAGATATAATTTAAAGTAAATGCGGCCTTACATCACTCTTCCCCCAAGATTTAATACACAGAAGGTCCAAGATGTTAGCTAATAGCAAGCAGATAATAGAGTGTTATATAAAGTAATTCTACTAAGTAACTTAGACGGCCATCAGGCAAATAATTATTGCAATTCACTCTCTTTCAGTCCCTCTGTGAGATCACTTTGAATCGCTCTGTGAGGGGAACAGCTACTTTAATTTCAAATAGAAGTGCTAGACATTCTAATGTACATCTAATGTACTAATGTAGCATTAACTAAAATTAGTCCTTTGCTCAGTGCAACTCTTTAGCAATAATTTATATCATTTTATCATTTTTAATTTTATCATTTGGTATGATGAGAATAAATTGTAGCAGGGATAAAGAGCACTTTGCACATTTGCACTACTTTTAAACCGAC
>JBBMFX010000101.1:5392326-5412539 GCA_037832545.1 Rhabdalestes septentrionalis
TCAAAGCTGTTTTTTCCGCGGCCGAGCTGTGGAGAGAAATGCACCGTTAGACCCGGAGCGCATTGGAAAGTTTCTCCGGTTCTCGGTGGAGGAGAACTCCGTGCTCTGGCTCGTAGGAAAACGTTTTTGGTGGGAGTCGGTTACAGCCCTAGAATGGGCAAAAGCAATGGCCCAAAATCACATTTATTTTAGTTCCTTCTGTTATAAAAATGAAGTGAACATGCTTGACGATTGGCTGGTACTGCAAGTGAGTGCATGCACATGTGAAAATGCAACAAAGGGAGAGAGAGAAACAGTGTATGAATAGACAGAACAATGAAAAAAGAGACAAAAAGAAATAAGAAATAAAAATATGCTGTGTTACAGAAGCAGGGATAAAGACCCTCTAGAGTCTAACACACACATACACACACATACCACACACACATATACCATCTCTAGGGGTATAAGAGTCCAAAGTATGGTGTTATTGTTTGAGATCAGACTCTTCATTTGGCATGCATGAGGCCTCAAACTTGAGTACAAAAATAATAGTTCCTAAATAAAAATCCTCTAAAAAAAGGCCCATGGTTTTTGCACTATATTGCAGTAGAACACAACCACACATTGGCAAATGGCTATGTTCTTATTATTACTTGCCTGATGTTTTTCTAGTTTGATGTAAGGCTATATTCAATTTGACTGCCACAATGTGCCAAAATGCACCCAGGAGCCATCTGCCTTTAACTTCTGATCTAACATTTCTAATGTAATTTTTTAAAAATCTTTGATTATTATTTGGTAATATAAAAGAATAATTTGGCGAATAATGTAATTCATGTTTTCATTTTTGTCATGATCAGATCTGATTTGTAATTAATGGCAGTTACCTATTATTTCATTGTGAACGGACCAACAGATCTTTTTCAAATGTACCTGGAATAAAATCCCTTTGCATGGATGTACGGCAGATATTAGAATGCAGGCATGTTTATGTAGAAAAGTTTAGTGACAACTTAATCCTGGAGAATTTTTTATCAAGATTAATTACATTATTATATGTAAACTTCAGTAAGGAATTCAGAAGTAGTGTATTGCACACTTTTATGTAAATAGTACTGCTGTGTGAACAAAAGTGCAATAACATTTGGTTTGCAAACACTTTAATCAAATAAAGAAGTATATAACAGCAGGAGATGTTATAAAGCTGTTTCACAGTTAAACATTCACATTTTATCTAGTTTTTAAATCTGTTTTCTTTTTTATTCTGAAGAGGTGCCAGCAGAAACATTTTACTTTCATCAGGGTTGCAGCATAAACAGTTTTCAGTAGCCAGTGTCCCTGTTAGAGTGAGTTGAAGTGGTCATTTACAAAAAAAGCAACAAACTTTAAAAATAACAGAAATAAAATAAACAGTGTTAACAGTGCAATATAATAATTGTTGCCATTAAGTAAATACTTAAAAATGTGTTAAATTAATGCATATATAATACATATATGAGTATATAATGTGTTAAATTAATGCATATATATTACGTATTTAAGTTAATAACGTGTTAATGCATATATAATTCATATATGAGTAAATAATGTGTTAATTTAATGCATATATAATATATATACATATCTGCACACTAGGGCAAGTAAGTAAATTAGTCAACTTCAGAGGCACAAGTCGATGCCCCCTGAGAGAAGTCGACTAGTTATGGATTTTTTTTCTCTCTCTGTGCGCGCACTTGTGTACACAATGCAGTCTCTGCCTCTGATTGACTGACGCTGACACGTGTTCCACGACTTAACCAATTATTATAGTTACTTCATTATTATTGTACTTCATAATTAGGCGCTAACATTGGAGTGAGAGGGGAATGGAAACACAAAACCACAACAAGACCAGAGACATGGCAGCAGAGGAGACAGACACACCTCACATGTGAGGAGAGAGTAACAGAACCGAAGTTCTGCATGGCATCTGAAATGGCATCTGCTAGCTAACATGGCTAAAGCTAGCTAACATGGCTAACCATAGCTAACACGGCTAACGCTAGCACTGCAGATAGTCATCCAGTCTGTTGACTGTTAATGTTACAGAGAACTTTAATAAAAGTTGTTCCGTGTTGGAAATTCCCTTGCTTCATCTGTATGATCTTATCAATTGACTAATCGACTCAACGTTAATTTGTTGATGGATAAATCGACCTGAATATATCTGAAATTGTTGATATCCTAATGCCTACATTACATTTAAAAAGTCAAACGGGCCCTGTTTTCTTTGTTTTCTGGTTTGTTTCTGAGAAAGGACTTTAATGTTGACATTCGGCTCTGTTTGGTTTGTTGTGTGTCCACATATCCGTGTCCGTGTAGTCCTGAGCACATTGTCAATTATTAGTTCCACCTGGCTTCACCTGTTTCTTGTTTGTTATCATTAGGTCTCATTAGGTGTTGTATTTAAGTCGGTCTTGTTCCAGTCCCTCCTTGTGTGACCATGCCTCACTCCCTTTTGTGTCATGTCTGTGTATAGTGGTTTTGTATGCTCTGACGGCCCTCGAGCCAGGTTTAGGTTCTGTATTGTTTTAAGTTTAATAAAGTACCCCAAATGGAGCCCTGGTTGTCTGGATCCCTCTCTCGAGGTAGTTCACGGGTGAAGGCTTGCGCTTTCCCCTGTGACAGGCTGGTCACTGTGTCATTTTACCTTATACATTAAATTTGCTTTTAAGGGTAAACAATCATTTAATTGAAAATGGACAGACGAATGCATATAACAAATGATTAAACCCAGCTGTGGTGCATATATTAAGTGATGAAATGGACAGAAGATCAAAAAAGGTAAGAAAAGCATCTGGAAGTTAAAAGTGCAGTTGACAGGCAAATCACAGGGAACCACATGTGGTTGGGTGCTCGCTAATTAGGATCACATTCGCTCTTATAGAACTAACAGTGACAGATTGACAACTTCAGGCAGTGGCTAAGATTAGCAGAGATAGACAGGTGCGGTGGGAAGAAATAGCCGAAGCTGCATTAAGCAAGGGGGTTTTGAAAATAAAACTAAAACAGTGGTGTTTCTTTGAGGGGACCAACATTTTTATCCATCAGAAGCATGCTAATTCTTTTTACAGGACCGCTCTTTATCCTTTGGTATTAAACAGGTGTTTGTGGCTGGTACGACTGATATATGTGAAGGACCCCAGTAGTTTCAGTGTTCTGACAATCAGTTCAAAGGAAAGCTTATGCAGATTATGGACTGTATGAAACAATCAGTGAGTGGTACATGCACTATATGGACAAAAGTATTGGGACATGCCTCTTCTTAGAGATCTTTAACATTGTATTTATTGCTAATCAGAGAGAGCGAGTAATATGCTTATTAATGAAAATCAACATGCATTTAGAAAGATTTACATTTTGAATGATTCCCACATAAACTCCAAAATCTTGTGGAATGTTTTCCAAAAAGATTAGAAGCTGTTCTAGCTGCAAAGGATGACCAACTCCATATTAAAATCTAAGTGTCCTTGTTAAAAATGTTTTATTAGAATTATTAGAATAACACATTTTTGGTATGGTTGGATTACTGGTCTTAAATTAAATAAAAAGACCACAATGGAGCAAAGAAGAAGAAGCAGAAGTTATGACAAAATACTTCTGCAATATGACTTTGCAAATTGAACAACTAAAATATATTAAAACATTTTAGTGTAAACTTTCTATGACATAAATTGGTATTACAATAATAGTTATTAAAGAGTAAAATGTTGGTAAAAAAAATCATATAAGACATAAACCATAACCAAACAATGTACACTGTTTTTTCCCCTAGAGGCTACATTTTACACGTTATTTTTTCATGTTAAATGATTAATGGGTAAATATTTATTTAAATTCATGAAATGCGACAAAAAGTAAACAGTATTTGTGCATTAAATTGTGCATTCAGTTTTGCAAACCTAATTTAACATAGGGTGCAACAACAGTTGCATATGCATCTGCATATAGAGTTTACCTCATAAAGAGGCAATTCAGTGTATACATTGTGTGCATGTAGATTACTTGTATTTGTTAGTGATTTCTAACAGCTGCAGCTAAATGGGACAGAGACAACCGAAGAGGCGGAAGATGAGAAGCATGCATCACTGCCACGCTGAACCCTCACACATGAAATGAAATGAAACACTGCCACGTTATACGATAAGGATCTGTCAAACAAAAACACTTTGAAATCTCGGCTTGCAAATACCACATCATTAGATTTGCATGTCTCTGACTGAAAAGTGAGATTTCAAAGGCAAGAACAGTCGTGTTAATGAAAAAGAAAGAGACGGGTAGACAGCAGCATTGACACCCGCAGATCATTAGTGGGAGACAGCAGGACATGTAATGGGGCTCAAACCTACAGGCCCAAGCAAAAACGACTATTTGTCAGTGAAACTGTAGCGGCGTTAACATCAGCCCTATGCAAAACAAGCTTGTAGCTGCTTTCTTTGAAATGGAAAAGTGTGTGTTCATGGACAAAAGGTTACAGAAAACAAACTCAGCATGCAAAACATGGACTGGGAACTGGATTTTGGTTTCAAAAACTACTGGCATACATGAGAGCCCCACACCTGACCACAGGATCTAAAGGTTTTTTTTTAAAGATGCTGTCTCAGCTATGTTTTAGGATAGCCTCATACTTGTAATGGCCTTTGTTATGCATGGGTCAAATCTCATGGTTTTGAGTGGCTGCTCCTAATGCTACTCATGGCTTTCTTCTCACAAATCAGAGAAAAATACAAGTTTCTGTTGGAAATCTCTTACATGCCCGCTGCGTATCAATACTTTTTTTACTGTTATTTACTATGTAAAAGTTAAAAAGAAAGTTTACAATAAAAAACACATTCAAAAGTCTTATCAGTGACAATATTCATGGAAACATCCTGCTGTATTATACTGCAATTAAGAGAAATTATTCTTCCTGATGTCATTATGAAGAATTGATCATTTTTGTCCAGCATAACTTTTTTTTGATGCAATAAAATTGCATTCAACCTAAAGTACAGCTCCTACACAAGTACACATCTTTCTGCTGGATGAGATAATGATTGGTAGTTATCACCTGAATCTCCTTTATACACCTGAATATGAAGACAAAATGTGCTGTAATCAACACTCTCCTCTCGCAGTTGAATGGTGAAACACGACTAGAAGTTCCTCAAAGGTATTTATTGCCATTTTGTTTGAGTGAACAAAAGATTTGGTTTCTTTGAATGATTCAAGTTCTTTAAACATCATTCATTCTCATTTCTTTATTTGGAAAGGTTGGTTTATTGGTTCAGAATTCTAGAAATCATTGTGCTTGTGATGGAAGCATGCACAATGCATGCAGGGGTTATGGCCTCAAGATTCAGCAGTGTGCTATGTCCACTGTCATTGAGGAATTGCAAATTATACTCAACTGTATTTACATCAAATCTGATTGTTTTAGCCAAGATTATGCTGCAATATTTTTTTCTACCAAATATCTTTATGTCTTAGCCTTCAACTTTGATAATTCCCAATTTATTCCCATTAATTCCCATAAATTCCTGATAATTCCCATGGAAAGTTTCCAAATTCCTGCAATTTGGCAAACCTACTTGCCTCTATAAAAGATAAAACCTGAGAAACTGAACATTTCTGCAGTGGACTATTATTTTTTCTGGAGCTGTGTGTACCTCATAGGAAAACAAGCAGTTAACCAGTTTTAATTTGTCAGTAAGGTCAATTTCCCAAACACTCCAGGCAGCCATTTTCAGGTCATACAGTTTATGTAAAAAAGTGTGGGTTTAGTCTGGGCTTTTTCTCAAATCGGTCATTTTTCGAATGTCTAGCCAAAGATTCAAGGTCAACAAGAGGGAAAGAAATGAAATGAAGTCATTATCCATATAAAATAATGTTTAATAAAGTGTGACAAAGAATTGGTCTAAAGCCACCATTAAACGGTAAACAGGATCTTTATGGCCGCGTCTAATTTGAGGTTAATGTTTTCCGCCCCCCTGAGGCGAGGCATGATGGGGAAACGGATGGGAAATGTGATCATGTCCAGCTGGTAGTGCGGTAGGCAATCAATCAGGAGCATTGATTAAAGTTTTCTGTCCCATAATGAGACATGCTGGAGTCGGACCACTGGCCGTGATGTTTTCATTCAGTATTTGTCACGCCTTTCAGTTGCATTGTTGCCGGCAGTACTTTCAAAGGTTTATTACAGTCCAGTGATGAAAGGATACACATCCACTGCACTAGTAAACTGCATCCAGAGCCAGAATGCCATTAAGGGGAGTGGGGGATCCAAAGCACTTTCCCATTTTTATGGTTAAACGATTTCCATTCATTTTAGCCTCAGACAAATTCAATTACACTGTTGAAATGAACACCTACCGCTGTTGCATTTTTAAGATCACTCAAAAGTCTGGGCAACCCTGTCCGACACTCCAATGAAAGAGAAGGAATTTCAAAAACTGAATTGTTTTTCCAAGTTTATTTTAGTCTTTTTATCATTTAGTTCCCAACCTTGTTTCTCAGTTCAAGGAACAGATCTTTAATGCCTCGCTTGACAAAAAAGGGAGATAAGAGAACAAAGCGCCCATTCATCTTCATCCTCGCCACATTAAAACAATGCTTCCCACTGGCAGATTGCAAACATCTCCCCGCTTATAAATCCCGGTGGCTTTTTGGAATTTACAACCAAAATAAACTTGAACTGTAGCCATGAAAATGCTTATGCCTCGCACCGCTAACATGGCTAACTGTTAGCGCCATGGCGAAGCAGGCGATAAATCACGTGCAGCCTGGCTTGTCTAAGCTGAAACGTTTTCAGACCCATTTACCACTGATAATGCCCTGCTGCTGGCCAGGTCTCCGGGGGGCGCAGGCAGGAACGCTCATGAATCACTGGCTGCTTTTCTCCCGACCGGGACCAAAACACTGGCTCACTCACCTGCAGGACTGTCGGGACTCGGGAGGAGGAGTCAGAGTATTATGTTGTACACACACACACACACAAACAGACAAACATATGAGCCAACACATTTCCACTCAGTCAACACATACACGTTTACTGGAATACAAAATGAAAATACAATAGTAAGAATGTACCATTTTGTCCAGGCTAAATTTTATTTTAGATATTAGCTGGGACTAAAAGAGCACATGAACCACACTCGTGCCTCTCCAGCACATTCTGTCATTGTCATATTCATGCTAGTCCAGGTAAATGAGGAGATACTTGTGAAATTTTATTTCAGGAGTCTTAGGGTGGAACTGCAAACAATAGATCTTTTTAAAAGACATGAAACACAAACAGCTAAAAGTGAAACATGACTGGCTGTTAATTGTTAAAAGTAAATTGCTAAAAGTGAAAGGTACAAATAGGATAAGAATCACAACAATAAACCAAACGTTTGTCTGGGTGGTTGTTAATCTGTCGGTCTGATATTCTTTAATTTCCTGTTTGCCAATTTTGATTTCTTGGTTTATATTTGATGTGTAATTAGTATTTATGCTGCTTATTTTTAAGGGACACAATTTTTAAGGGGCTGCCACATTGTGCACCAATAGTAATTACAATAAATTACTTAATACTGATTAATTAACATTATACATTAGAGTAGTTATAAACCTATATCTATATGGTATATTTAGGGCACTATTTCATTTGGAACTTATTACTGTTAATTTACTGTGAAAGTGATATATTACTCGTGTGTTTTTGAGAATCTCTGTTAATCATGATAAATAATTACGTTTCATAAGCTTTTTTGTTGTATATTTTATGTATCAGCACTGTTGACACATTTTGTCTGACGTAAAAGCCAAGATATGGCGATCAATCTGGTGCATTTACTGTAGCAACCAGCCAGTGCTGCCTTTCAATAAAATATCTATTGATACGATGGACCTTTCGCTTTACTGTGCTTTGCAACCATGGAGAAAAATAACTAACTAGACATTTTCATTTTGTAACAGTTGGAAAATAAAATGTCCTTTCCAAAACACTGTCACAAGTTTTGAGAAATGTATTTGCAAAAGGATATTGCACTCACAAAAAGATCCCTTTCCATTTTACAGAGTTCTCTACTTTCAGATTTTATATAACATCCGCTTTCTTTAAAGGTGTGATATCTCACTTTTTGTGAAGGGATTTGAGAGAAGTGAATAACGAGACAATGAAACGATAAAAAATTAACTCGATAAATGCATGTGCTCTCTCTAAAAACAAAAGAACTGACATTACTCTATCGCAGTAGATATTTTTATTCAGCGTTACAATGCAGGAGACTCTCCAACTGCTTTAGAAACCAATAAGGTACGATCTGAAGTTTTCTCGTAAGCCTGTAGCATTCAGAAATGGACAGTATGACGCACTGTGTTGAGGGTGTCATGGTAACAGGCATGATGGAATATTTTATTAACCTGCGAGCTTTGATATATACACTTGAGCTCCAGGCCCTGGAACATGTCAAGGCCGGAGATGGACCATTTGGCCCGGTGGTCTATTACAGCAGCCCACTCTAACACCTATCTATTCCCCGTATCAGAGAGCCTCCATAAAACTCCCATAAAAAGAAGGAGTGGCGGGTCACCTGCGGATTCGTCTCCATGCGCTACAGCTCATAAAACACGCAAGGGTACTTGATCTGGCCTCACAGCTTACAAATATGAATCTCCAGAGCGTCAAGCCTGCACTTTCATGCTGAGCCCACCTGCTACGTGACGGCCAGGAGATGTCTCTGTCTCTGGGCCAGGACTCTAACAGCTGAATACAGAGACTCATCTGACTCTCATTTGCACACAGACAATCTAATCAACTTGACTGTAACTCAACAGAGCAGAATGCATCGTAGGGCTAGAATGAAATGGACAGAATATTACAACCATAATGATATAAAACTGCTCTAGTGATATGCCTTTATTTATTATAATGATAACGCACACACACACACAAACACACACACACACACACACACACACACACACACACACATACATTTATGAAAACACTGCATAACACTCAATTGTGGCAAACTACATTTATATACACACACATACAGTATATATATATATTGCATATTCACACTGTATATTTTTATTTTATACTAAAATAATTACATCAAAACTATTTGCATATATACATATAAATATAAAACTACACATTTTGTATAATTATGCAGTGTGTATCTGTGATCTTACACTATGCATTTTCACATTGCTTATGTTAGTGCAATTTGATTTGATGATGCAGAGCAGAAAGTTACACCCTAATTAAAACACTCTGGCTCTTGATGTGACATGGCTAAAGTTTAGCCTACATTATTTGACAGGATTTATCTGTTGCTTCATGGCAGAGTCTAAATGATGGTTTAATTTAGAATTACGTTGTGATAGGATCAAATGACTTCTGTGAGTCTAACTGTGAGAGAACTGTCATAGAAAGATGATGGCACTCTGCTCAGGGAAGTTGAAAGAATTCTGAGGCATTTAGTGGTAAAACTGACAGCGCTGAATTAAATCTAACAGAGCTCCTGAGCTCGTGGTGTACTTCAATGATTTTGTATCCGTCATCTTAGCAAGTCTCTTCAGTCTTGCGGACTCTGTTTGCCCTTGTGCAGAAACCTAGTGGCAGTGTCACATGCAGCCGGTTTGGTGGTTAGGGAGTTACCCCTGGGATCACAAGGTTGTGGGTTTGATTCACAGAACTGCCAGTGGCACCACTAAGGTACCATTGAGCCAAGTACCATCCCCATACATTGCACGTTAAGTGCCCACTGTTTTACTTGGGTGAATAAAGTAAAGTTCCAAGAGCATGTGTAATGAATAGTGAATTGTGTATAGTGAAGTAACGTACCACGAACATGTATTCCCGTTTAGAGTGAAAGAACTGTTGTGATAAAAAATGCCTAAAATACCTATTTTCTATAGGTCAACCACAAATACAACCCCAAAATATGTTCCCAAAACCCATACATTTCATTTTAAACATTTCTGGTGTGTCAGCTGTACTGAGAGCCGGGAGGGTCGAAAATCAATAATGGGGGGTGGCGTCCCGAATACAAATATTTTTTAAAGTATTTGTCCGACTACGGTATTCATAAAGAAACATGTTATTTGTGCCAATCCAAATACTGTATTTGTATTTGTCTCCATATACATTATATACGCTTTACTTTATATGGATTTGTTTCCCCTGTAAGTTCCATGATCTGTTCATTTCTTTTAACAAAATGTTTCATTTTTTGTAAATAAACTCCGCATTTGCATTTACATCCATCTCCTCATCAATGTCCAAACATGGCAGTGTAATTAAACATTTTTTAAATGATGTCGTGTAACCATGTAAATGGGCATGGCACAAATATGGTAATGAGAAATTTTCAATGTAAACTGCTGTTTGTGGTATAACCATGGAAATCCATGTATAAGTAATTATTTTCCATTCAGACAGATTTTATTGACAAATCCATTCAATCTAGTTCTACCGTAGGGACAGCTGGACAGTAAGCGTGAGCCTGCAGCACTTAGAGATCTCTCCATAACCTCTAAATACCTTTTATGAATGAGTGGTTGGGTATGAGGGTCAAATGCTGAATTCTAAAAACTAGTTTTCCCCAGTGGACCTTCAGAGCTGGAGGAAAAGAAGAAGAAGAATTTGATTGACATCGCTCTGAAATCTAGTGTGTGATGCTTGGGAAGCAGAGGAGAGCCGCAGAATCTCTATTAAGCTGAAAAAATCATGTGAGATTTTGAGAGAGATTAGTTTAGATTGCTAAGATTTTCTGGAATTAGTTGGCTGATGGTGTCATGATCGCAAATCTCGTATTTGGTTATGTCTTTCAGTTGTTCAAAGTCCACAGTTGTTTTTTCCAAACAGATTTTATGTATAGTAATTGCTACATTCAATGCTGAGCATGCAATGCTACTATCATATAATTACATACCTGGGTGCAGTTACACTCAATCAACAAACCAGAATATAATATCTCTGCTTCTACTAATATACACAAATGTGGAACTGGATTAAGACACCTGACAATTTCTCTGTTTGTTTCAGTGAGCTTTGAGTGAAAAATAATTATTATAAAATACTGGAGATAATGTGTTGAATCATTAGTTTGCGTTGATTTATGACAGGTTGATATCAGTTATATACATGGAAGACAATAATGAAGGCTAAAAAAAGGACAATATCCCCTGAATCCAAGTGCCTTGATAAAAGACATGGTATTAGTGATTTTAGGCAGATAATTTAATTGTAATACTACAACAAACAAAGAGTTTGGACTATATGCTGTCTAATTTTATTACATGATTGATACTTATACCACAAAAATAACAGTTTGGACAATCTTATTTTACTATACAATAGTAATACTACAACAAACTCACATTCTGGCTTGTCTAATGTATAATTGTTTTCATGACTGATACTTCTAATAAAAAAACCCATTTTGGACCATCTTATTTTACTAATCAATTGTCATACTAAAACAAACTCACATTCTGGACTGTTTAATGTCTAATTTTATTAAATGACTGATACTTATATTAGAAAAAATAACAATTTGGCCTGTCAAATGTCTAATTTTATTTTACTATAGTAATACTACAACAAACCAACCTCTCACAGTCCAAAGACAAGCACATTAGATGATGCTAAAGATTTCCCTCAGGCAACTGTGTGTTTTTATTTAACTGGCATTTGATGGACTGGCAACTTGTCCAGTAGGTCCAGCTTTTCACCCAGTGACCACTGGGACAGGCTCCAGCACCCTCTGGCTAGGATAAGCACTATGATAATGATGGATGATGGATGGATGAATGGATGTTTGGACTACAACCAACAAAACATTGCAAAGTGATCCACTAATACACAATTTTGTATTATATTAGTAAAAGATGGTAGAAAGCTGTGATGGCTATGGCAATAATGTTTTTTCTGGTCTCTGTAGACACCTCTGAGGTAGAAAATTCATCATGAGGGAAATGAAGCTGCAGCTAAACTGCAAGGATGCTGTTTGTTGATGTAAAATATACATGGAACAGACTGAAAAAAAAAAAAAGAATTATCACATCTTAACCCACGCTGATGTACTTCAACAGGCAGTTCACCTTAGAATTTGATGAGAGTAATTTCCAAATAAAAAATTGACGAGACTAATTTACAAATAAAAATAGTTCTTTAAAGCATGACTTAAAAGGAAATGATAATACATCAAAAACGATACAGCATTTACAGAACTTGGAAAATTCGACGAAAACAAATCTCTTGTTCACTCTTAAACAAAATGACAATAATTACACCAGATGTACTTCTAGTAGTGTTTTACCATCCAACTGATCACATTGCAAGATAAGAATGATTCAGATATTCACTAATCAGTACCTCATAAAGCAGAATTAGGTGTTTGTGCTGGAATTTAACAGACACTGGCATGGAATGGCTGTCAAATTCAGAGATGCTTATTTAAAAATAAATAGCCCTGGTCTCATTTTTTCCAGAGCTGTGTATAAACCTCATTTTTGCCACCACCTCCTCCAAGCTGGTGTCCACAGTGATATTAAACCATTATCCTACATGTATCATTGATGAGATCTAAGCGATAATCTGAATGCCTGGCACAGTGAAAAACGTCTGCATTGAAAAGGAGGCAGAGTGTTGTCCCGTCATTCATTCTAGACTCTATTTGAATATGGATGGCTGGGGCTGTCTGTATGTTCCCATGTAGAATCATCAAATGTAGAGGAATGAATCAGGTCCATGTCAAAAGGAACTGCCTACAGAAGAAGTTTTTAGCTTCTTCTAAGAACTTTGGGGAGGTGCACATTTTATATGCTTGTTTCGGGTTGACATGTTTTATGCGCATCTCAGCCGCATCTGTGACGAGTGTTTAGACAGCTCAAACTGCCAGACCAATCCCAGATGGCTCGTATTCCTAGAGCAAGTCAGAGTGAGTCAGAAGGTGGACACGGCCCCCTAAGGCCCGCCCATGACAAAGATAAGGAAGATGAAGAAGGCGATTAAAGACTTTTTCCTGGTAGGCTGCAGTATATATACGGGATATATTTTTACCGGTCGTTTGGAGATGGAATGTTGTTCGTGCACTGTTCAGTAAAAAAGCAGAAGCAACATAATGTGTGTTACCGATACTTACATGAGACACATGCGGTTTATAATCCGGTGCGGCTTAAACAAGTACAACATTGATTTTCTTTCTAAAATAAGAACATGCAGCTTTTTAATCAGATGTGCTATGTAGTCTGGAATTTACGGTAATAACTTCCTACAGAATTGGAGAAATAGTTCTCAAAAAATAAAGCCCAGGTTGATAGCCAATATCTATAACAGTTTCATCTAGAGTCAGAAATCCACAAATGTGCTCCTGTAAATGTGGCAGAGAATCTGGGGAATAGGAATCAAATCTGCTGTGTAGAAACTGAGGTCACACAAGCTAACATGAATCCGTACTTCCATACAAGACGTGGCCTTGTAATCAATGGTGGCTCACAAATATCAGATCCATTATTCACTATATAGACAAAAGCACTATCATCTAAATCAGGGGCATTCAATTAAAAGTCACTGAGGTCCAGTTATTACATTTTGTCCAAGTAGAAGGTCCGAACTGAAGTCTTATAGCCTACCCCTTTGTCCACATTTTCACATGATTTTCACAAAATGTGTTGCTTATTTCCAATGCAGGATCATGTGAGATTGCACAACTAACAATTTTTCCATAAATAAAAGTAGTCCCAGGCAAATAAATAAAGTTACAAAACGTATTTCATTATTGATCAAAACGTGTTGTAAACTATTGTTTTTTTTCCTCGGGTCGGGTCGCGTTTTGGGTCCACACATAGTTTTGCGGGTTAGGCAGTGTGTCGTGACGTGTCAGTTTGGATCTCCTGACAGGTCGGTTTGGATCTCCTGATTGGTCGGTTTGGGCGGTCTCAAAAAAAGCCGACTACAGGTGATAATAAATTAAAAGCCATTTGGGAGGCGTGCCAGAAGAGACAGCTCTCTTCATGAACTTCCCATCACTAGTAAACTGACGAGTGAAGCGATTGTCGAATGAACTGGAGTAGCAGCACTCACTGTTAACCGTCCAAAATAATGCTCCATGAAAATGGTCACGGGTCCGGACAGAACCAGCACTCGGTCCGGATCCGGACAGAGGTCCGCCATTTGGTGATGCCTGATCTGAATGACTGAATTAATGTGGGCATTTTTAATGATTGAATTCAGAACCTTTTCTTTTCCAGTATGACTGTGCCCAGGTGCATAAAGTAAACTCCATAATTTCATGGCTGGATGAGTTCAGTGTGGAAGAACATGACTGGACCACAAAGAGTCCTGACATCAACCCCATCCAGCACCTTTGGGAAGAACTGGAACAAAGATTGTGAGCCAGACCTTCTCATAAAATATCAGTGCCTGCCTCATAAATGTTCTATAGAATGAGCGGGTACAAATTCCAACAGAAACTCCAAAATCTAGTGGAAAACCTTCCAAGAAGAGTGGGAGCTGTTATAGCTACAAAAGGGGAAGAAATTCCACATAATACCCTGTGTACTTGGATGCAATGTTATTAAAGTTCCTTTGAAGAGAATGATCAGTGTAGTGTAGTTTGCCACCTTCATTACAAAACCCATGGAGGAACCGGACTACGGTACAATCAACATTTGTCTACTATCACGATTCAACTTCTTGTTTCTCCATCAAACATCAAAACTAAACTACTGTAAAGCATTTATGAGGTCAGCCACTGATGTTTGACGAGAAGTCCTAGTTCACAATCTCCATTCTAGTTCATCCAAAAGGTGCTGGATGGGGTTGAGGTCAGAACCCTTCTGGCTAGTCAAGTTCTTCCACACTGAACTCATCCAGCCGCGTCAATATGGAGCTCACTTTGTGCACTGGAGCACAGTACTGCTGGAATAGAAATGTTCTTCCCCATACTGTGTTCACACAGTTGGGAGTACACCATTGTTCAAAATGTGCTGGAATGGTGAAGTATTAAGTTTATCCTTTGCTGGAAGTAAGGGGTCTTGACCAAACCCTGCAGGTGTGTGTGTGGGAAGGTGGGGTGGGGTGTACACCCTGGACAGTCGCCAGCACATTGCAAGGCCACACACTCACACATATTCACATTCACAGTCACACCTAGGGGCAAATTAGTGTGCGCAGTCTACCTAACCCAATCAGCACGTTTTTGGTGGTGGGAGGAAACCCACGCAGTCACGGGGAGAACATGCAAACTCCACACAGAAAGACCCTGCGCCCAACCCAGGAGTTGAACCCAGGACCTTCTTGTTGTGAGGCAAAAGCGCTAACCCCTGCGCCACCATGACACCTGGGAAACAAACCAATTTACCAAATTTAGGCAACTGCATCAAGAACCTTACAACCACCTTTCAGAACGCACCTCTTTCTAAATGCACATTGCACTTCATTAAAAAGCAATCTATCCTCTCTCTCTGACTGGCAACAAGACAATGAAAAAGAGCTCCAAGAAGAGTTCCTCATTAAAGAAAACTGGGGAGGATTAATGAATAGTGAGGAATTTCGTGGGAATGGATCACAGACGGCACCGCTTCCCTCTCAGTGTTTTTCTTGACGTCATCTTCCCGAACACCAGGCAGGGTGTGCTCGGGGGTGACGAGGAGGGAGCGTAGATCAGAGTGACAGCTCTACCTCCTCGCAGCCCTGACATGGAGCTGCTGAATAAACCCCGCAGGTCGGGATACGCAAGCCTTTCGTCTGCTGCTAATGATCAAACGAACGGAAGATGTTTTGCCGCGAATGCTTTGGTTGTTTTAATGTCATGCTCAAAAGTACAAAGTGTCCCCCCTCCTACTAGAGCTGACAACACTTCAAAGAGTATGGAACTCATCCTTCTATACAGGCCAAAAAACAAAAAAAAGGAACGGACAAAAAAATGTTGATCAAATTGCTGATGACTTAAATTCTACCAATAATATGTTCTGAAGATTGAACAATTAGGGGAAAATGTTGATCATCCAATTCAATTTTATTTATATTGTGCTTTTTACAAAAAAAGTTGTCACAAATTAGCTTTACAGAGTCCAGGGAACAGAGGCCTCAGCAGAGGAGACTCTAAAGAGGAACAAATTCTCCTCTGGTCGACCTCAGGAGAAAGAAAAGAGAGTCTTTATGTGGATAAATAACAAAAAAAGGCCATCAGTAACAATAACAGATAGACCCTCTTCAGCTAACAGAGTTGGTAGCATTAAGTGTCCATAGAGGTAAACTTTGTTGGTCACTTAGAGGCACCAATTCTTGTATTGTCATGCATTTATTAGTCTATAATAAGAACATGAAAAAAGGCAGAAAACAGAAATATGAGACACTGATAACAGTTATAACAAGTTGTGAAGGCAGTAGTAAGTCATGTTTGTTTATTTGAGCTGTGAATGGCATCAGATGGGTGCAACTTAACATAAACAGGGAGCATTTTGGATGCACACAAAGGACAAAAAAGGATTACATTGCTGTTAATGAAATAGCAAATCATTGTCAACTTTAATGTCATAATCATAAAAGGTCTAACTTTTACTTCAAAAGCAAAAGCTGGCAACCTATGCAGTATATCATTGGAATTCTGTATATTCTATACACTTTTGCAAATAACAAGAATAAAATAAAACCTGGACCTCAATATCACATGCAACTTTCACAAATGTATGTATCATCGCACCACTAAGATTGTAGTCCAGGACTGGTGTACCAGTCATAAGCCTGTGAAGTGTTGATTGAGTTTGTGGCTTTTTTGGTGTTGCTCTAAAATTAAACCGCTGCCAGTCAGTGTTGTTGGTGAACCCGACTGGCTTGGAGAGTAAATGAAATCTCCAGCCACCCTCAAAGTGCCTCTGTTGTAAAGGAACATGAGAGAAAGTTTGGGGCAAACAGGCTCAAAGAATGCTGGGACAACAGTTTTCTTTGTGTGAAGAGAAAAATCCAGAAAACCAATTAGTTCCAGCAGAATGTTCCAATAAAACATGCACAAAACAAAGCAACCGGACAGTTGTTGCAATGGTTCATTACTCAATCAATCTAAGTAGGTGACTAATTAAACCCCATGAACCATGTAAACACAATAGTACTGTCTCTTCATAGCAATCGATGCATTGTCATCAATAAATCAACCCTAATGCACTGAATCAGAATTACATCACTATCCTGAATGCTTGACCATGACTCAGAGTATTCAAGAACATTATGGGTCTATTTTTTCCAGCTTAAATGTGGCTAAATAAACAGCAGAATTCAGCCATCCAAAGATCACAACAAGCATGTCTCACGAATGCATCATCCCTCTATAGAGGATGAGAGCTCCTAAAAAAAAACAAGCCTCGCTAACTGTTTGAGTCATGTTTTCAATTTCCACTGTTTCAGACTTCCTCTATATCTCATCCTGTGTGTATGAACTCTCTTTCATTACCACAGGGGCCGTGGATCACAACCTGCTGCATCACTGCAAAACAAAAACACCACACACTACACCGAATGCAATAAAGGACAACAAAACAGTTCAGCGGCCCTCTCCGCTCCTCCCTGAAATTACAGGTAATTTATCAACCTGATAGAGTGGTTGAGCACAGGCGGTGTCAAAGGAAGAGATTGAGGGAGAGAGTGAGACAGATAGACAGACAGACAGAATCTTGCCAGCAGAGCTAATTAGCAGCAAGCAGCAGCAGCATTATTCTTCACTGTTTACAACACCCACAGCTAGAGAGCGATTTCAATAGCTGAAGGTAGGGGGAACAACACTGGCCTGAAAAAAACACCTAAAAGTGAGTGACAATAAACACAAACTAACAGAAGGTACTTGTGAAGGCTTTCGAAAAACAAACAATCGCCTAAAACTAATCTAGGAAAGTCTAGGAAAACCCATACAGCTAAAAAATAACTCTAGTAAATCATAAGCTAAGGGTAACACCTGAAAAATTGTTTACGTACGAATAAGACTGTGGTCCCTGTTTTAAGAAAACAGCTTAAACCGAGTCTGAAAAACAGCCACAAAAAGTCTCTAAACATTGTTCATTTTTTTAAAATGAACCTCGAACCTAGAAACATGAACCTAGAAAGTGAGTCTAGAAAAGCACACAAAAATAAAACATAATAAAAATAATAATAGTAAATAAACCACTGAAGGAAAAATATAGTTAAAACAAATATTTTAAAACAAAGATCGCATATTCTTTAAAAATATGTCTAATCATATAATAAATTGTTATAATAAATCATCGTCTAAAAGCTGGTCTGTAGAACTACCTCTAACAGAATCTATAAAAAAGCACTTAATTGAGAACAGACAAAAATGTGATTTACTGAACCTGGTCTACAAGACAAAAAACACAATTAGAAAGAAGCACCTAGAGATCTTAAAGTCCTTTTAACCTGACCCTAGAAAACATTTTAAATGACAGGCGTTAACAGCCAGAGAAAATCTCTCCAGTTAATTAGTGTGGTAGCAGGGCTGTTGTCTTTTTACTAACAGGGTCTCCCAGCTAGAGTGGGCTTTCATTGGCTGAAGGCAGGGGCACAAGGCCAAGGCCAAAAACGGCCAGGGAAACAGGAGAGACACAGTTTCACCTGTCTGAAAATGACACTGTCATCCAATGATTTACCAAACTGAAACAGAATAACCACCAGAGTGCCTCACATATAGAAACAATCACATTCCTCATGCATAGACCAACATTATAGGACTATTCCACATCTGTATCTGCTGTGTGTGCAGCATATGCTTGGAAAAGGACAGAAAACAAACCTAACAGACATAGAGATGAGGTTGAAAACACTGGGGTTCTTTCAATTCATGTATATTAAAACTGAAAACTGAAAACCTCCCAAATATTTAATCTAAATCCAAAACCGGTATTATTCTTTAATTCAAACAAACAAGACTAATCAAATGAGCTATTCAGACATTATTGTATGAACAATATTCGTTTTAGCAGTGTTTTTAAATGTATTCAATCAGACTGCGTTAACATAATCTCAACAGCACGTTACAATGAAACAATCAATCAATCAGCAGTGCTTAACCACCATAAACACAAAGACTGAGCTCTAATTTTCACGGATCCTCATTTTTCAGCTACTATAATTCCGTAATTACGTACGAATGCACGACGACGCTCAGGTGGGAGAAAGGGGACGCCACACACACACACACACACACACTGTCTGATAAAGAGTCTGATCACACACTCTACACACACACACACACACACACACACACTGTCTGATAAAGAGTCTGATACACACTCTACTCTTCACACTGCGTCCGCTCTCACTGCCCCCCATCAGACAGTGTGTATACAGTGAGAAGAGACCGGACTCTCGGTCAGAGGACTTGACCTTAATCCTGATTCATGTCATGCAAAGGCAAATATGCTCCAACACGGCGCTGTACGGTCGGAGCCGGTTTATATTCATACTGGCCAGACCCTGCTGCAAAGAAATTCGCCGTTAGGACAGCAGGGGGCGCGTTTCTAACTTATCGGTCTGAGCCCCAAAAACATTTATCCAACTTTAAATGATTTATACAGAGTTGTAGTTCTACTCAGCATATGAGACAGTGCACCTAATGGCAATAGAATACCCGTAATAACGTAAATAAATACGTCAGGTCCCGGAAATTACGTTGGGTTCCGAGTCTGACGTCGGCTGACCAATCACAGACGTCCAGCATCCAGCGCGGACGTCGGACGTTTAGAAAATAGAGCTCGACTCCAACCGACGATCCAACCCTGTTGGACCCTGTTGGATCGCCCATACGACGTCGTATCATGGCGATCCACCTGATCCGACATGCTGGAGCAGTATAGGTTTGAATCAGGCTTTAGTGGGATCTCCTGGGATCCCTCAGTCAGGCGGTCCTCACCCTGGAGACATCAAAGGGCCCTGATAAGGTTTTAGAAGAGAAATCAGAATTAGAATCAGAATTGAATCAGAACAAACTGCTAATGAAACGACTGTTGACACAAAAACAGGACCGATGTAGAAATGCAGCGCGAAGTCGAAGGAAAACATTCTAGAAAACTCTCTGGATCTCCTGGTGTGGTGGAGAGTCTGACTCTCACTTGTTAATGTTATAACAGAAGAAAATCTGGTCCTGCCCAGGGAAGGACTTTTGAGAATATTTAAGGGGGGTGTGTGTGTGTGTGTGTGGGGGGGGGGGGGGGGGGGTCAGGAA
>JBBMFX010000101.1:5425926-5436876 GCA_037832545.1 Rhabdalestes septentrionalis
TGTGTGTGTGTGTGTGTGTGTGTGTGTGTGTGTGTGTGTGTGTGTGTGTGTGTGTGTGTGTGTGTGTGTGTATTGCAGCTCGAAATAAATAAGGTTTCAACATCAAATACACATTCCTGTAGTTGCTTTTGGCTAAGCAGGATCTACCCTTAGCCTCTAGCTTGTAGCCAGTATTGCTGTGATCTCTCACTTGTTTGCAGATTGCTGCATGTATCTCTGCTGTGTCTTTGATGTGCTTTTCACTTGTTCTTGTGTTCATTTGTCAGTATTTGAAGTGTTTTATGTCAGTTATGCTTATTTGTATTGTTTAAAGAAAAATAACCAGGATAGCAGTGATTAACAAACAAGCACATCGACAATGAAAACAATATTATGAAATATTACATCACCCTAGTGATTCTACTGTAATAGATTGTAATATGATACAGGAAACAAGAAATGTGAATTTATTGCAACTTGAAGGAGTAAAAGCAGATGGAACATTGGCCTACTTTCTGTCTACTGATCTTCGGACATCTGCAAAGCAAGAGTGTTACGTTGGGTGCAAGTGCGGATTTACATTTCAGAAATGTATATAATAAACACAAAGAAGGCTCGAGGGCCAAAACACTAACACAACCAAAACATGATGCCAACATAGAGAGCACGGGAACTGAAATATAGCCACAATTTCAGCATCACTTAACCCCGGCCGATTGTGAACCCTTAATGATAAGCCGGCCGAATAATAAGTGATGTTTGGTTTTGGTTGCGGAACACACGTACTCGTTTCAAAATATATGCCCAACATGGTGGCCTCTATCGGCTGCTCTAGCTATAATAGTGGGATGGTTCACAACTGAGCATTTAATTTTCAGTCCATGTGTAAGTGGAGGAAAATGCAAAAGCATTAGTGGGACCAATAGTGGATACTCCAGGACCCGGGTTATATTTTTGTAATGTCCCATGTCTCCTTCTTGTGAGGACTAGGGGGCAAAGAGTTAAGAGATAGAAAGGGATCCTGCTGCGGCAGAGTGAATCCCCTTCAGGATGCGAAACTCATCCCCCCCGCCGATTCGTCTGCAGGGAGGAGATATCAGTCTCTCTCATCCAGCAAGAACATGTTTCACTTTGAACACACCCAGAAACAGTATAGAAAACTACTGGGAAACATTTATAGCACTTTACTCTTACTGAACTCTCCGGATCCTGAAAAATGACAAGGTCTAAATATTCCCTCTGTATGAACACTCCCAGTTCAACTTATCCATCGCCTGGACAGTGGAGTCAGATGTGCAGGAAAGCAGTGAACTGCATAGCCCTGCATTTTATCTGCGAAAGAATTGTCAGCAATATCATTGAAGTTCCATATGGATATTACATATACTGCTATATATGCTAAAATCTTCATATATATGGGTATTTACCCATAGCTGTGTGTTTGTGTCTGCATATATGTGTCTGTGTGTGTGCACTGATCAGAAAAACACAAAAACATTACAACCTTTGACAGATGAAGTGAATAACAATAGTCATCTTGGTAGGGTGGCACCTGTCAAGGTGTGAGACATGTTAGACAGCAAATAAACAGTCAGTTCTTAAAGGATGCAGGAAAAATGTGAATCAGTTTAAAATGCTGCAGACTGAAAAAGGCTTGTAGGAGAACACAGAGGGTCAACTAACAGCTGTCGGATGCCACACGCGGCTGACATCACTGAGGTGGTGGAGGGAGGACCATCTAGTCCCACCTCAAAATCTTTTAACCTCCAGTTATCACCTTTTTTAAGGATGTTATAATTGCGAAGGCCTACCCTAATCAGCTATTCACAGTTTACACTGGATTTTTTTTTACATACCAATAATTCATTAGTGACTGTTGTCTGCCAAAGGCATGGTAAAATGTACATTTGTCATATGTGAACACACCACTGAGTGTCAACAGCACAAAATGGTTCTCTGCATTTAATCCTTCACCCAGGTGAACCAGGAACACAGCGCCGAGGGGGCAGTGTGTGGGAATGCTATGGGATATCTAGCAGTCCTGGAATTCAAACCCATGACCTTCTGATTGCAGGGGCAACTCCCTCACCGCCAGGCCACCAGGCGTTACCCCTAATACACACAAACACAGAGCATCACAATTCAGGTTAATACATGTAAAGGTTCAGTGTGTAAACAGGTAGTACAGAGACAAACGTATTACAGAGAAGGGTAAATATATTTAAATATAATTATGCTTCCATATTTTCATCCCATTTCAATGATTTAATGAATAGTGCATTTTCATGTGAGGTAATTGTTTCCAGGTATTGGGTAATATTTATATTTCCTCCACACACCACTAGAGGGAGCACCATGGAGAGATCAAAGCCAGTTGTGTTCTCTTACATTTACATTTACCTGACGCCTTTATCCAAAGCGACTTTCACTTCTAACTACAGGGGACAGTCTCCCTGGAGCAACTTAGGGTTAAGGGTCTTGCTCAGGGACCCAGTGGTGGTGCTGGGGGTAGGATTCAAACCCAGGACCTCATGGTGTCCTACCCACTGAGCTACCTCCACCCTCTTGATTGTTCAACGTATTTGCCATATCGCCCGTCCTAAGCATTTCATGGTGTTGTGTTTCAATATAGTTTTTTACTCAAGTATTGCTCTTTAAATACAGGGTTTAATGTTTATGCATGTGTTCCAAACCTAGGTAGCCTCCGACTAAGCTGCAGTAGAATACACTTAACTGTACAACGGTGAGAATCCTTCTCTATTGCGTGAAATTTTGAGCTGGATTCTGCTATGCTATAAGTTCTCACCAGACATTTTTCACTATTGTCCAATCCTTCCGAGGTCAGGGCCTAATCTAGACTGACTCTAGGACGCTGTGAATTACACAAAAGCTTTCCAGGCAATTTTATGGAGTAGTAGCTCTCCCCTCCCCCATCTCCTTCTTCGGCCTTGGCTTTCATTTGAGGTAAATGTTTTGTTCAATTTGCCTAAAGCCGAGTAAGATGGTAATTTCTGGCATGGGCATTACCCCCATTCTGAGGGATTTAAATGAAGCAAGTGAGTGACTATATCGGAGGAATAATGTTGACAGGATTAAATAAGCAGAAGGACTCTCCTCCCACTCCCCTTGGCTCTGATTTGATTTCATTGACTTAATTGAATATCTGCCATAATTAAGAAAAGGCTTTTGAAGAAAAAAATATATATATGTATGTATAAACCACGGCACATATGCATCTAGTGAGCAAAAATGAAACGTATACATTTTGTTAGCATTTCTTCAAACATTTCTTTTTCTTCTAGCATTTCATTTCGTCTCTAATTGTGTCTTGGCTGATTTTGCCCTCAGTGAATTATTTTCAGCCAAAGCTGAGAAGAGGCTGATGTGTTTAGCAATCAGTTTTTCATTTTACGGATTATGTAAGATTATCCATCAATCCCTCAGTAATGAATGGAGCACAGCTGACCGTTCTTTTCTGAGCCGTCATCACTCTGAAAGCCACACTCCAGTAAATCATAGTGTGTTGGATTTGGATTACAACAAGTGAACAAGTTGAACACATATAAGAACACCTGAGGTCAGCGGTCAAAAGGTCAGATCTGTTTACACCTTTTTCCTGTTATGCCTTAGAACTTAAAATGGAAGTACATTCCAAACAAAACCTAATAAAAAATGTATTCATGTCATACTATTGAAGCAAAACCTTCTACTGCCATTTCTACAGGTCCATTAGTCACGACAAGTTCACTCAATGTAAGATGCAGGTGATATTTTCAGATAATGTACTACGAACATGCGATAGGGATTTGTCAGAAATTGACAGTAGTTTGAGTGTATGTTACATGATAATAGATGGTCTCTGTCCTCTGAGTCAGTCACATATATGTATGGGTGTGCAAATTAGTTATTTAGTTAAAAAAAAAATTATTTAGTGTAATTAGTTCAAAGGGAAATCACCAGTGCTCACAGTGTGACGCATTCACCGAGTGAAGTAGCGGGGAAACATGAAAACGGCGCCCGGAGAACAGTGTGTGGGGGAGCGGTGTGTGGGGACACTACCTTCCTCGGAGGTTCCTAGCGATCTTGGGGATCGACCCACGACTTTCTGGGTTTTATTTGTGCCTTTCCGAGTACCGTATTTGGATACCGTATTCAAAAAAATGTTTGTAATGTAAACAAAGCATAACCCCACTTAATTACAGTTCAGACATCACAGATTTTTTCAGAGATCTTTTGCAAATGTCATCCGCATTTTATGCTTTTGTGACGTACAGGCCTGGTCCAACACACCCCCTCGTCCTCATGCTGATTGTTCACGTGTGGGAATAAACAACCAGCAAGAGGACGAGGGGGTGTGGCATATGAGACCTCACAGTCACCTGTACTCAGAGGAGGGAGGTTTGAAAGAATCCAAGAATGTTGTTTATTTCTCCTTGTGGGTGATTGGCTCCTGCACTGTGAGTTTTAAAAGAAATGAAAGTGCTTTTGTAGCTTATTCACGAGCATATTTAGAGTTTACTATATGCTGGTGCTCGTGGAACCTAACCCCCCATGATAAGAAGGGGTTTAGTGTCAACATAGTTGCATAGTAGCAGCTTGTAATACAATGATAAATAATGGAGGGAATATTTTTAATTGAATATTTTTGAAATTGACTACAAGGCTTGTTTGTGCTCTTCTTCACAAGGTAGTTTTGATGTGAAACTAACAATGTCCATATACACAACTAAGTTCACTAGGGAACTGGTTAATAACATTAAGGAAAGATTATCAGCCGACTAACATTTGTTTATTGGTACAAGGTAGAAACTATTTTGCTGTGGTATTAGAATGTAACATAGGTAGACTGACTGGTTATTTACTGTTATTTTACCCAAGACCTTGTACTTAATTTGATTTTATCTTTATTTGTCATTGTCACAAGTACAACAAAATTGAAAAGTGATTCTTTGTTAGAAAAACAATTAGGACAATCATCTGCAATATTATGTACATTGTTTTCCTTTTTTAGCAGAATTCAGAGTTGTTGATGCCATTGGATAAAAATTCCAGGGATATTCCTTGAAATCCCAATGCACATGCCATCCCTGCCCAAATGTGTGGCCATAGTCTGGACTGACTATCAGTTAGAAATAGTTCAGAATAATGGGCAGAAATTTTAGCTGCAGCTTATATCCAGGATGCACAGCTCACATCTTAGACATTTCCCTGCTCAGACACAAGCACTAAACCTAGCAGTCAACAAACAAGCAGAATCCAATGTGTTTGCACGGAGAAACCACCGAAGGGGGCCGAGCAGCTGCCCTCTAAGACCACTGGCTTATATTGAGCGACTGCAAAGTTATTCAAGATGCCTTGGCGTGGATGATGTTTGGTCATAAAAGGTTAATAAGCTCTAAAGTGGTCTGACATTGACCCATTTATTGCATTTTACAAAGGCTTGGCTCTGCTGGGGATGCGATTCGGCATTTCGTGCTGGAGCTGGAGACTGCAGCAGGATGGATGGAGTGTGGAGGCGGACGAGTAAAGCTGCACAGATGAAGCACTTCTTTAATAGTTCACTTGTTTTTTCTCTCAGAGTGGCTGCTCGCATCCCAGGCCTGCCGGGAGACATTAGCAGGGATTTGGGGCTGTGTTCGACACACACACTCTCTCAGTCTTTTGCTCTCCTTCTTTATCCACTCAGCAGCTGCTCTCCTTTTCTGCCTGTCTCTCTTTCTCTCTCTCACTCTCTCTCTCTCTTCTGTTTGCTCTTCTCATGAGACCGGGAGCTGCCAAGGTGCGGCTTAAACGCAGCTTTGCAGGGAAATGAGGAGGGTGTAATGTTGTTCTCCACAGCTGTGATGTCTCCTTCAACCTTTGCACTGCTATTGCATTCTTAGTCGAGTTCCATTGCCACGAGTCAAAAGTTTGGGGACACATTAATTTCTTTCCAGATAGGATAGTTGTAGCTGATTTTTTTGTGAAGTAAGCTTCAAAGCACGTCTAAAATGATTTAAATGATCTGATATGAGAGCTTGTCTATCTAAAACAGTTGTCAGTTTCATGTTTATTACTTGCTACTACATTGCGCTCTCATTTTCTTCATGTTTCTTTTACTCTGGAACTGATTTTCCTGTCAAAAGTTACATAACCATGCAAAACACAGTGGTGAACAGAAGCAAAAAGGCTGTAATGTGATTAAAAGTTTAATCTGCAGTACTACAGCAGCTGCAACATTTGGAATAATGGATCATAAGGTACTGAATAATAAGGCTGGAGTTTAAGGCGCAGAGGAAGTTAGAACAGCTCTGTGATAAACTGGATGACATTTCCCTCGCTCTCCTTCTTCACACTGCTCGATTTAGCAGGGCTGGCTGAATCACACCCTGAATCTGAGGCAGAAAGCCATGTTTTCTTTAGCAAAGCAGAGAGCAGGCAGGGCTCTGTGAGTGCATTGTGTTCCCGAGCAGACTGGAGTGTGTGTGTGTGGGGTGAATAAGTGTGTGTCCTTACTTTTAGCAGCTGTGAGCTCAGGGCCTCAGTGTTTGCTGAAGCGCGTGTATGTCTGTCGTGAAGATCATGGTCTTATCTAAGGTAGGTCGTTCCAGGTGTATGA
Source organism: Rhabdalestes septentrionalis (assembly GCA_037832545.1). Lineage (NCBI taxonomy): Eukaryota > Metazoa > Chordata > Actinopteri > Characiformes > Alestidae > Rhabdalestes > Rhabdalestes septentrionalis. Next base: position 5,432,504 of record JBBMFX010000101.1, read on the forward strand.
GTTCCCAAAGAAATCAAAACATCCAGACAAGGGAAATGAACCAGTGGAAGGCCCATTTCATACCAGCAATAGCAAAATCATGCTCTAATTGTTATTGTACAGTGTTTTAATTGCTACCACTTCGGTTTGCAGAAGAGGAAATATTGAATTAGGATTTAATGAAACTGGGATTGTTTCATCCAGTTTTGCAAGAAGAGAACTGCATAGTAATTTACCTTGTATATATATATATATACATATATAATGTACATATTACTTACATTATTGAGAAAGACAACACTTTTTTTGAAAATTGTTATATCTATTATAGATAAGTGTTGGCTCTATGACTGTAAAAACAATAAATGCACATTGATTTCAGATGAGCATTCTGGTCTGGTTTGACTAATCAGAAGCTGATCCTAGGGGGTCTTCTGCAGTGGCAGCTCTACACCAAATTTACTTGGGGGACCCAGCTGGACCAACAGTCTTGAAATACGATGTTTTGAGTTTACAACGTTAACTCCCACTCCCACTCTGCTTACACCGCTAGCCTCGTATTTACGGAAAACGTGAGTGAACTAGTTTGGTTGCACGTGGTGGAAGAATACGCAGTAACGCGGCATCTGAGTGAGGCAGTTTTCCTTTTCCCATTTCTGTGGCTTGGTTGTGTTATTAGGATTTTACAGGATCAGTAAGAGACTTAAAGTAGGGTGTGTTTTGATAAACACCAAACTTCAGGTTACATCACTGCCGAAGTTGCACATCTGTGTCATTAAAACAGCAGCAACAGCATCATGGTTAAGGCACTAGATACCAGTAATATGCATCCAAATCTCACTTTTAGCATGACGATAACAGTATTTAACCCAGGCTGCTTTTACTTAACAAATACTGATGAAAACCCAAAAACTAGGCAAAGTAACAAATCACAAACAATGCTGAAAACTGCAAGTATGTCTTTACGCTTGAATGAACTTTATGTTCTTTCTCTAAACATTTTGTTATTTTCAGCATTCATGTTTTCAGCGAAGGCACCCCATGAAGGTTCAGCGTGGTCTTTAGGGTCGGTGGGGGCATTAGAATGCAAAACAATGTGTCAAAGCTTTGTCTGAGTTTTTCTCTGGTCAGACGCCGGCTGTCTGCTCTACGTTAGTGTGTGAGTGTGATTAATTCAGTGTAGGCTGTGGGTTTGGCACTTAGGCGATTAGAGCCGCTGGTTAATAGGTATGAGAGGCAACTTAATCATCAGCCATGTGCCCAAAAGGCAGGGACAGGGGAATCCCTCGGGGGGTCACATCCCTCACCAAATGGCCTATTAGCCAAACAAGTCCCTGGAGACTCAAACACACACACACACACACACACACACACCGAGCGGTCTCAGGGCCTCATAAGCAAGGGCTCCTGCCAGCCAAGTGAGATACACTCTCTTGGGATCTTTTCCATGACCAGCTCATTTAGCTGCACACAGGCCCACATAAACCACTTTATCTAATTAGCACAGTGACATAATTCAGTCATGGCATTGTTGTGCAAAGGAGTGAGCGTGAGAGCAAGTAATGTAATGAGCCTTAATTTCAACAGAGAAAACAGATACACACAGCTAAACTTAAATCAAAACCTTAACAAACCCTTTCCCTTTAACACTGATGTAGTCAACAGTCAAGGCAAGATTTGGTCCCTGATGATTTGCACCATATAAAGCTAATGTTTTTAACAAATAAATACAATAACGATTTAGCAAACCACATTCATAAATGATCAGACACATGCCCCAAACTGTAATTGTAAATGGGCGCATTCTTGTAGCACTCTTTATTTTGTTTTTAACAGAGATCTGCTCATGTGGATTCATATCGTCGCTGTCGGGCCGAAACCTCATATGTCCAAAATGGCTATTTTTCAGGAAACTCAAAAAACGATTCTGAATAAATGAATACTGTGTCATCAAAATTGGTATGAATATTTTCAACACTTTTCATTGGTTTTAAAATTTTACAGACCCACATTAAGACTGACCAATAGTCTCGATTTCTAAAAATAAAAAAGACTAAAATTGGATTTACAAGGTTTCTGCCAGACAGCAAGGATATAATAAAACAAATTTCTGATTATTTGTATCTCTTACATATAAACGTTTTGTATTTCTGTATCACTTAGTGTAAGTTGTATCTCTTCGATATAAACTGTTTTTCTATCCATGTTGCTGTGGATTGGTTGTAATACTGTGGAATACCGTTAATGTTAATGTTGCTAGGAATCACCGGTCAGCACAATATCATTTTAATAATGCTAGTGTCTGTCGGGTTTCATTTACGGATGACTTAACGATTGTTTAAGACTGATATATGCAGATGGCTGATGCTCTGAGTGGTTGTGGGTTACAAATTGCAGGCGACTGAATAGAGTTTTAGCGTTTTCATTTCTTTAAATGAAACATAAACAAGAACAACTCTACGTCACATGTATGTGCAGCCAGAGTAACCCGTGTTATCAGATGAAGTCATTTAGGCTCGTTACATTACTCATGCCCACACTCATCCTTCAGTGCCAGGACTGAATGATGCGAGCCTGTTAATTAAATGAAGTGCTTTTTGGGGGTCTAAGTGTCACTGAAGTCGGCTGTGGAACAGGTCCCTGGAGAGTGTGTAACCACTGGTGGGGGCTTGTGCACATCTGGGTGTGTGTGAATGTGTGTGCATGTGTGTGTGCATGGCTGGTAAAGGTTCTGATTCTGGTTCTCTGGTGTAAATCTCCTCCTCTCTTCGTCCGCAGGTTCCTGTAGATGGTAGTGTGAGCTGGTAGGTGAAGTGTGCGCTGGGTGTATGGAGTTTGCGCCTCAGGCCATGCTGCCGTGTCACACACGGATGACTCGTCTGCCCCGAGTGGCTGGACCGCTGCTGCTGCTGCTCCTGCTGACCACACACACACATGCAGACAGTGAGTACTGTTCTAACACCACACAAACACACACACACACACACGCACACACACACACACTGTACATGAAAACAAGTTTCACACTGATAACACAACACACTGATCTTCTGTACAATAAAACTGATACACATACACTCATAACACACACACTGATCTACTGTACAAAAAAAATACACATACACTTATAACACACATACTGATCTACTGTAGCCTACAATAAAAAATACATATATTATAACACACATTCACCAATCTACTGTACTATAAAACAAATACAGTTACAATCATAACACAGACACACTGATCTATTGTACAGCAAAACAAATACACACACACTTTTCTGATGAATATATTGTTCCTGACTAGTGACAAATATTTCTTCAGGTGTTATCTTAAAAAAGGCACACAATATGGTCACTGTTAAATTCTTTACACTCATAAATCTCTTTTTCAAACATGGTTATATAAAAATAAAAGTTAAAACAATGTCAAAGAATTCATTAAAAAAAATTCATTTAATCAGTAATACATCAATAATAAGATATGACTGAAAGACAAGACAGCACAGTAGTAGTTAAAAAGCAAAGTTCTTAAAATCAAGAAAAGAAAATGAATAGAAAGCTAGGCTACTCAGAAGGTTAGGCTATGCAGCAATTTTAACAATTGATACTTGATGAATATGATTTAATAATCCATGCTAATTTATTTTCCAACAATAAGTAGACTTTTTATGAATAATTCAGTGAAGTAGCATTTATTAATCATAGTGAGGTATGAAGTTACGAATCTGTTAAGAGCTTTAAAAACAACTCAAAGAATTTTTAAATCAAGTCTGAATGAAACAGGCAGACAGTGTAATGAGGCTAAAGCAGGTATTGTATGTTCTCTCTTTCTTGTATGTGTTAGCAGTCTGGCTGCAGCGTTCTGAAGAAGCTGTAGTCTGTCAATTGTGGCTTTTGTTAATCCAGTGAATAACACGTTTCCATAACCCGGACTTGAGAAAACAAAAGTATGAAACGAATTCGAATTCAAACGAACTGTTGCAAAGGGCTTGGTTACTTACCTACTCAATAGAGAGTTTAGTGATTAGTTTGAAGACACCCAGCTAATTACGCTAGAACTGATATGTGTTTTTACAATTTTTAAGTGCAGTATTTGTTATGGGTTCAAATGACTTACATCACCAAAATGTAACAACCTAGCCTTAAACAGCACAACATAACACCACATGGTTTCACAGGATAATGTAATGTAACGGTGATTTTAGTGCACTTTATTATCTTTATATAGGGTACCTGCTGTACTACAAATTATGAGCATTTTACAGGGCTCCTACTGTACTACAGATTATTATTAATATATAGGTTACCTGCACTATATATTATTATTATTATTATTATTATTATTATTATTATTATTATTATTATTATTATTATTATTATTATTATTAT
>JBBMFX010000101.1:5437657-5447776 GCA_037832545.1 Rhabdalestes septentrionalis
ATATATTATTAAAAGTATATTTCATCACCAATAGTAATGTATATTAATATAATTGCCCATTGCTTCTCTTGGTGAACGGATTAAATGTCTGATCGCAGATATTAAATGTTACGAAATAACAGAAAAAGTAAGCAAATATACGGATTGCTGCTCGAAAGCAGTGAGTGAATTTTGCTTATTTCATGTTTGTTTATGACACCTTCAGAGGGCACGGATTAGTTATGGTTAGGTATTTGAGGCTGTCATCAGTTTGGTGGTATGTAGTACTGACTGTTGGAAGGCAAAATAGCTTACCAGTTCTTTAGAAATTAAATTGAATAGCTGCATATAGTAAACAAAATAGGACAGTTATATCATTAATTGCATAGATTTTTTTTATTACAGACCGTTAGGGCTTTTACCTGGTTCGCATTCTGTACACATTCTGTAATGTGGTCACATATGACGGAATGGTCACTTTCACAACAGTCCTTCTGAAAAGGCTGTTTATTATTGCCCTGAATGAGCAAAGTATAAAATTGAACAGAAGAGGCGTGTCTGAAGTTCTGACTACTAATCTACGTCATGAAAAACCCGGCACTTGGGGATTTCTTTTCTTTTATTGAACAAACTCAGACAACACATCTGCAGAGCCTTCCATATTAAACTCAGTCTTAGTGCTCAGGAGAGGTGGACACATCTGCACACACACACAAACACACACATACACACACACAGCTGCAATAAAATCCGGGTTATTCATAGATCTCTCACCAGACGCTATCAAACGGCTGCTTAGCTGTGATTGAAAATCACAGAGAAGTGCAGGAACAGGCGGCTTTGCAGGTTTATAAAAGCTCTGCAGATTGATGGTGTGTCTCAAGACTCCTGTGGGAGAATAAAATGGCGAGAGCGACTTGGCTTTGGCTTTGCGTTAACTGCGGCAGAGCATGTGTCAATAATAACGTACCATTTCGTATTACCTTTCACAACTACGTCTCAATACCCTGAGCCTGGAAACTTTAGAGCCAGAACGTTTATTTCTCCCCCCCCTGAGCGCAGGAGTTTTTAAATCTGGGCCTGAACTCCTTGAGCTCGTTGGGTTTCTGGTTTAAGTCGAAAGTTTTGCACTGAGCATAAAAGACCTTGAGGTTTTCGGTATTCCCACCCTGCTACATTAAGGACACTCCAAATAACAGTGTTTGCATAAAGGAATAAATGACGCTGTTTTGTGCTCCTGACTGCAGGGCTCATAAACCCAAATCCTGGAGGGCCCGAACAGAGCGTCACAATGTGTTTTACTGCTGCAGTTTGAGTTAACGTAATCATCTGGTGCTGTAAGAATCTCTTTAAGGAACGATTCCTAATCTGCTTTGTAGGGTTTTCTAATGAAAAAGACTGCTTAACAAAAAAAACAACAGAACAAGAAGTTACTTACTAACCACAATGACTTTACAATTTATTAGAAACCACTTCTTTGTACTTCTACTCACTGGTCTCTTTATTGGAAGCCCCTACCTTGTACTCCCAAAGTCCAATCTGGGAGTGCCACCCATCTCATAGTCCACAGTATAGCATAGGAGAACCCTCAGGGCTTTATGTGCCTTTTCTGAAGGCCTAAAGTGTTCTTTTTTATAGTGTAGGATTATATATGCATTCAAATGTGACAATTACTGCTTGGAAACGAAAGAGTTTAGTTGAAACACCCAGTGGAAAATGATCTGATCAGAGTTTGTTTTCCTGTGGTATCTACGTAGATACATTTAAGTGCCCCCCCCACCACACACACACACACACACACACACACACACACACACACTTTTGTCAGGCCTTCAAGAAAACCTGCTGTGTCAGATTAACCACCAGCATAATCAGGAAGTAACCATTCCCATTTTGATGATCAGATCAGTGGATGGGACCAATGACACCAAGAAGAAAATGTAAATTTAGGTCTTCTGAATGTTCTAGATACATCCATGTCTAAGGATCCAAGCAGAAGCTTAATGGGTTTTTGTCAAATGATATAAGTGGAGGGTTTATGAAAGGACTTGGAGCATTATTATGCAGGCCTGCTTTTTCTCCATTTTTAAATATGTATATCCCAGAGTGCTAGCTCTACAATTACAGGCTTCAGCCCATCTATTGTAGCACATTTCTCCTGATTAAGGGGTTTCTGACCACAGGATCTCTGACATGACATGTCAGAAAATGACCACTGATGAGCTTGAAGGTTCACATCATCAATCTCTAACTGTAGAGGCAGGGGTTTCGAATGCAATGGCCAGTTTATGTCTACCAAGGTGCACCTGGTCCAGCCCAGTGCAGACGTTTGCATACCCTGGTCAAATTACAGTGAACCCCTCCTGCACACGTCAATGCACAATTACTGTGTATTCACTGAATGTAACGTAATAGAAAAAAAATAAAAGTGGTGCAAAGAGGGTATTTGACTGATACTCTGATCCAGAGCAACTTACAGTCATTAGTGACAGCGAAAGCCCCCCCTGGAGACACTGAGGGTTAAGTGTCTTGCGCAAGGACACAGGTGTCTGAACCTGCGACTTTCATTGGGTCATTGGGTTCCAGGTAAGTGTTTTTACACACTAGGCTACCGCCACACCTGGTGTGCAGAAAGGTTTTGCCACATTTCATATTAATTGTATTCTTTTTTGTCTGGTATGTTTAATTCTGATAGAACCTCGAAGTGTTGACATTAAGTTTGTAGCAAATCAAATAATTTGACCGGGGTGTTCAAACTTTTGCCCTCAACTGTAAGTTGTAAGGAAAGAGAACAAGGCATTAGATGAATGCTGGGCTGCACATGTCATGGCAGCAGCTCTGTATGTCTGGAGTCATGAAGCTTGAAGTGTTCTCGAAGTCTCCCATTGGCGACCATGTGTAGCTAAGGCAGCTTAACTCTGCGCCGCATGCATTATTAATGCACGGAGAGTGCAGTAGTGTTTATTTAGATCCAGCACAGAAATGCTGAATGCGTTTCAGAGGAACTCGAGTGAGATAACAATAGAAATCCCATGCAGCAAATTCCATACCTGCAGCCTCGCAGCAGGGGAGGCCGCAAATGTGTTTACGCCAGAACGGCACATTTTGTATTATCACACAGTCCATTGAGCATTGCTGCTTGTGACGTGCTTTTTTTCCTAGCTTCTTAATTTGCATGTTCATAGTCTTTAGTGAGGCAGCTTCTAATGGGATAAAGTCTAGACAAATTGGACCATTAAGTGCTGTGTCAGTTGTAACACTGTTTCTAAGTGAAAATAAACACACACCCTCTACATATAACAAGCTGAAATAAAGCTTTTCTTGCAGTTTTAGTTCAGTGTCTTTGTATTTGCTGAATTTAATATATTGGAGGGACAACAAAAACATTAAAATGTCAAATGTGTTTGCATAGGCTGCCTTTTATGACTTTGTCCGATATGTTTGAGTCAGCAGATAAACAGTAATTGTGCATTGAAATGCAGACAGCTGAATTCTGTAGAGGACATTTGTGGAGAAAATCTAGTTTGTAGCATGGTCAGGGGTGCCAACATTTTGCAAACAACTGTAGTTATATGATGAGTTACATTATACTTCTCTATTACTAACACCTTTGATTTCATTGTTTTCAAGCTGTGTGTTTAGCCGTTAGAAAATAACTGGCAACCTTTTCACCAAATGTAGTTCAAATCCAACACAAAACTACTTGCGAAAAACAAACAAGGTGTGAAATCAAAGTTTAGAATCTGCACTTTACTCAGTTTGTTACTGCCAGCGACTGCCGCAGGCTTCACAGTCATGGGGAATTTATTTGCAGTTTTGTGAAGCCAGAGCCTGACTTGTTAGTTATTCTCGTCCTGTTTTCTGTCTCCACTTCTGCCTTTAATGCCCTCTTGTGGTCCTCCAACAGTCCGGCGCGTTCCTCCGCGCTTCTCTATCCCCCCGACCAGCCACGAGGTGATGCCAGGGGGCAGTTTAAACCTCACCTGTGTAGCGGTGGGTGCCCCCATGCCCTACGTCAAGTGGATGACTGGAGACATGGAGCTAACGAAGGAGGAAGAGATGCCCATTGGACGGAACGTCCTGGAACTGACCAACATCCGCCAGTCGGCCAATTACACCTGCGTGGCCATTTCTTCTCTGGGCATGATTGAGACCACTGCTCAGATAACAGTAAAAGGTAAGTTGCTGTAAGAACACCCTTAACAAACACTCCTATACACCAATAACCTCAAATAAATAACTTAAATATTCACTCCTGTACAATAAAATGTGAGACATTAGTCCACAATCAACCACAATGAACACTTCTTTGTACTAGAATAGGAGACATTAGTAGAATTAGATTAGAACAGGAGATGTTTGTCTATAATCAACCACAATAAATATGTGTATACTAGAATCTGAAATACACTATCTGGATAAAAGTATTGGGACATGCCTAGTTTAGGCTAGGCCCCTTACTTCTAGTGAAGGACAGTCAACATGCCAAGGCATTTTGGACAAAGCCACTCTTTCAACTTTGTGGATACAGTTTGGGGCAGAACCTTTTCTATTCCAGCAACACTGTGCCCTAGTGCCTCCATAAAGCTCCATAAAGACATGGTTGGATGAGTATGCTGTGGAAGAACATGACTGACCCTCACAGAGCCCTGACTTCAACCCAAGTCCATTTGACACTCTATATATCTGAGTGTCCCAATACATTTGTCCATATAGTTTTTTAGTCTGTAAATAATGCCAAAAATGAGATTTGTTTAAAACATTTAGTACTGCATAAGCTTTGATTGCTTGCAAGCTACTTTAGCTCGTAGTTCCACTGTAAAACTAAGGAAAGGAACTTTTCTGACTTCTGAGTCAAGTGGAAACCTACGGTAAATATGGTTTCCCATCAAATGATTCCGCTCGTGTTTTTTTTACAGTGGAAAATAGATGAAATGTCAAGAGAGGTCAGATTTCAGACAGATCTGTGACAGACTGGATGTGACGTCTGGTTAGCTGCGTACTCTTTTGCCTGTGATGATCTGATAGCGGATCTCTGATCTGCTCCGGAAGCTCTGATGTCGTTCTCATCAGGCCATAAGCCTGAAAACCCCATCTGCTGAAGAAGGTCTCTTAAATAATAAAGGCGGGGTTATTCCCATGGCCCCTGCCTCACACGGCCTGCAATCAACTCATCAAACTTTCATTACTGTTGAAATGTGATGAATAACTCTCTGCTCCCTCTCACTGCTGCCGCAGAGCTGTTCTGCTTTTTGTTTTTCGTTTTGTTTTGGTTTTTTTCCCTCGCAAATCCAAATGAGGGATTGTCACGCAAACAAATTAAGATTTCTTTCAGAGCTGGGGCTTGATAAGAACATGCTCAGCTCCATCATTTCCTTTCCGCTCTGCATGGAATAGTTTTGCAAAGTCAAATTTCCCAAACATTTTCCCTCGATCCCAAACTGTTCAGCCAAGGCATGTTCCGTGCCTGAGGTTTGCTTCTTTGATTTTGTGCCAGAACTAAAAAAAGCAACATATTTTGCACAGTTCGTCGCTACAGAATGTTATACATGAAACTATATTATTCAGTGTTAAAAGTCTTTTAAGCAAGTTAGTATCCTTTAATTTAGAATCCTTAGCATGCAGTTAGACACAGGTGGATGTGATGTGTAGTTTAGATGGTGCTGATGTGCCTTTCCTGACCTATTCAGGGTGAGTGGAAATATATTTTCTTTCTTCAATATTCTTTCAATCTGTTGATTGCTTATCAAAACCTGACTTTGAAGGTTGATCAAGCGACAAAAAGAGAAATCCACTCTCTGAGGAATCCCACACAGGAGGGTGGGTTGGATTTATCACTTCCAATTTTGTAGTCATAATTATCCTACCTCAGATTATGATGTAAATCAAGTTCAATTCCAGAGTCCCATAAGAAGTTTAAAGCTGTGCTATTTGTGCTTCTTGCTCGGAATATGCTTTATCAAGTCTCTAAATGAGGCTCCTCTCTCCATCTGCATCTTATTCCAGATTACATAATTTGAGTAAATGATGTAAAAACATCCATGGTGCTCTTGGTTCCTCTGTTTGTATATATACTCATTTTCAGTCTAGCTTGTTGTAATTATGTTTTTCTGTTGACTAATATCTCTTATTGTAGTGTTTCATGAGTTTACTTAGTTGTTTATGAACTAACATAAACTATATGAGGGCTTTGTTAAGGTTATATATACTATATAGAAAAAAGTATTGGGACACACCTGGTTTTCCTGGTTTGGGCTAGACCCCTTACTGCCAGTGAAGGATTAATCTTAAGGCTTCAACATAACAAGACATTTTGGATGACAATTTGGGGAAGAACCTTTTCTGTTCCAGCATGACTGTGTCCCAGTGCACAAAGCAAGATCTATAAAGATGTGACTGGAGGAGTTCAGAGTGAAATAACTTGACTGACTTCACAGAGCCTCGACCTCCATCCACCACCTTTGGGATGAACTGGAATGGAGATTGCAAGCCTGACCTCAAAAACTCTACAGAATATATCTCAACAAATTCCCACATAAATATTCCAACATTAGCACTCCATATGAAAGTCTATGTTTCTGAATATAATGTCATTAACATCCTTGTTAGTTTATTGGCCAGGCGTCCCAATACTTTTGTCATTAAAATGGATTAGTTCATGTTTTAGAGGTTTCAGACTAATATCTCACATGCTAGAATATAGGACTATTAAAGATGGTTATATCATTTTATAGATTCTAGTGTTTGCTGAGGGTGTTCATGAATCGATACGCTAATAATCTATAAAGTAATCTATAGTGTTTATTGACTGCTCTGGTTGTACTGAATCCAGGGTATGGGATATAACACACAATGTTTGTGTCAGAAGTTCCTCTGATTATATGACTCTGCAAAAACAGAAAAATGTGCAAAAGCGGAAAGGCATTTCGGTCTATGACAGAAAAAGGGTTTTAAAAGACCTCAAACTCTTGATTAGAGGTTTTACGAAATCCTGCTTTACGTGTCACATATACTTGGAGGATTACAGGATTTAGAATGATCTGAACCTCTTTAAAGGGTCATTTTCAAACATAGAATGACATAAGGAGTTTGAGTCAAAGCTATCTCTGGTTCTTGGTTGTGAGCAAGTCATCATGACATAAGTACAAAGTACTCGGTTAGATGGAAAATGCTAAGTGAGAATTTGATGTTGAACTGTAGCCTGGAAAAGAGGGAATGGAGAATGTGAGCTCTAAAGGATATCGTAAGTTTGGCTAAGAATTATTTAGCGCAGTGATAATCCATTCTACAGAGTTTTTGTATGCTCAAAGCTATCATATATCCTCTCTGCTCACCCCTCAGCTTCCCCTGCCTCCCTCAACCATTACACTCTTACTATTCACACAGTCAGAGGGGAATCGAAGTGGGTTTTGCGGGACTTGGACGCCTCGCCTCTCTGTGTAGCAGGCAGGGATGTTTAAGCTCCGTAAAGCGGCACAAAGCCGGCGCTTCTCGTGTCTTTTTTTCCAGCCTTTTTTCCACGCCACTGCCTCATACTCTCACAGATCCATTTGGACTCTGACAGCAAGCACAATCACATGCAACACAAAAGTGGTTTAGAGTCATTTTCTGCTGCAATTTTATTACAATGCCGGCACTTTGCTGTTTGCCCGTGGAAACAGAGCAGCCTAGGAGCGCTAGTCCATTACACGGAGCCAAAGTGATGATAATAATGCGCTTTATAGTGGAAAAGGCACATTTTACTGCAGTGTATCTGCATTATTGCGGTGTCAAATACCAGGTCACTGTCACACAGCCATTCCGGATGACCTATAGTTGTTCTTTTTCAATGTTGTCCTGGCATTTAAGAAAATAAAGTGGAAACACAGTAATTAAACTGATTTGAAACCTCTGAAATGTAGTAAATGAAAGGACTTTGTTGCCCCTGTGCATTTAGAAGACTACCGGAGGGCTGGAGGCTTTTTTGCAAGGACACAGTGTTGGATCATCTTGAAAGTACTACAGTACTACATCAGTTTGTGTTGTTACTTTTCTACTAATAATCCTTTTAGCAAGAGCTGTTCATATTATATTTCTTGGAATATGTTTCACTGTAGTGAGCCTGCTCTATATGTCACCCCTTCGTGGGTGGACTGTTCACAGCACAGTAATCACACTGACTGAAGGTGAAATAAAGGAGCTACTCGAGTGTGTTTCCCTAATGCTTTATGCCCCAGTGACTCAAAGTGTGCTGCACAATTCCCACATGTGTCCCTACTTTAGTTCCTCAACTACAGACATGTAGTTTTATGCTAGATACTGAATAACTTATATACGTTATTAAGAAGCCCCTAGATAAATAGCTGGATAAGAATCCCACAGGTTTTTAGCATGTCATTGTACAGAACCAGGACTAAACTACAAAATTATTTCATATATTTAGCAAAATGACACGAATAAACAAAAATGAGTTATCCAAACAAATGTCATCCAATGTGTATTTTCCAGCTCTACCTCGGCCCCCGACCTCTCTGATCGTCACAGAGACAACAGCAACCAGTGTGACTTTAACATGGGATTCTGGAAATCCTGAGCCAGTTTCGTATTACGTGATCCAATATCGGGCGAAAAACTCAGACAACGGTTTCCAGGAGGTGGATGGAGTGGCATCCACTCGCTACAGCATCGGAGGCCTCAGTCCGTATTCGGAGTACGAGTTTAGAGTGATGGCGGTGAACAATATTGGCCGTGGGCCCCCTAGTGGAACCGTCGAGACGCGAACAAGCGAACAGGCGCCATCGTCGCCCCCCCTGAGCGTCCAGGCCCGCATGCTGAGCGCCACCACCATGCTGGTGCAGTGGGAGCCCCCCGAGGAACCGAACGGCCACATCAGGGGCTACAGAGTGTATTACACACCTGAACTACACACTCCTCTCAGTACCTGGCAGAAACACAACACAGACGACAGCCGCCTCACCACCATTTCAGGCCTGGTGCCAGACATCACCTACAGCCTGAGGGTGCTGGGCTTCACCTCAGTAGGGGACGGGCCGCCTTCAGAGGTGTTGCAGGTTAAAACACAGCAAGGAGGTGAGAAGGGTGTGTGAAAAAGTGAGAGAGAGTGTGTGTGTGTTTTATTTTGTGTCTATGTGTGTACTGACTATGTAGAAAAAGTACTAAACACTGTTTTATAAGTTAAAAAGTTTAGGCGTTTTATTGAGTATATTCAATTAAAAATGTCTGCCACACTGAGTAGACTAAAGTAAAAGTATCTGCCAAATTGAGTAGACTTAATTAAAGAAACGGGAACAAATGTTTTACAGAGACAGGCAGTGATTTAACAAACAAGAAACATTTCTCTGAACCTGGTCCAGTCATGAGACTTTGAAACTGGACTGAAAACGAGACTTTGAAAGTCTGTCAGCAAGCTGAGAGATATATTCCTCAAGTTGCTTTGGAAGCAAAATATGAGAAAATGAGGCTCAAAACATTTGCATAGAACATATTATCATTCTTATTACTGTTCCTTAAAAGCATTTTCATCCAGGTATGAAGTAAAAAGTGTTTGTGTGTGTGAGTGTATTTGAGAGAAGAAAGAGAATACGTGCTCATCTTTATTTACACTGCCAATTCGGTGCGCATTCTTGGACCTAAAACACTGAATAGCACCCGAGCGCTGGGTACGAACTGCGTGTTTTCCTCCTTATAGTTCCAGCCCAGCCCACTGATTTTGAAGCCGAAGCAGAGCTGGACACTCGGATTATGCTGACCTGGCTGTGGCCCGTCCAGGATCAGATTACTAAATATGAACTCACATACTGGGAGGCTGACTCTGGAGATAAGGTACAAACAACACTACCGGCATGCAGGGAGCACTGATAGCATGTAATATCCTCTAATAGCTGTACATGAGCCCCCATTGTGCACTCTAATATATGTATACAATCCTCTCTCTGTGTGATCTCTGTCTCTGTGAGCTGTAATAGCTATACATGATCTCTGTCTTGTCTTCATTTTCATTTCTTAAAAGATACTTTTATTGGCATTAAGTATTAATATTGAATTCTCTCTCTCTCTCTCTCTCTCTCTCTAACTCTCCCTCTCTCTCTAACTCTCTCTCTCTCTCTCTCTCTCTCTCTTTCTCTCTCTCTCTCTCTCTCT
>JBBMFX010000101.1:5500247-5528125 GCA_037832545.1 Rhabdalestes septentrionalis
TCTCTCTCTCTCTCTCTCTCTCTCTCTCTCTCTCTCTCTCTCTCTCTCTCTCTCTCTCTCTCTCTCTCTCTGACACATTTGCTCTGGAAGACTTTCCCAAGGAGTCTTCTTATTGGTGTAGCACTAATGATTTAATGGGCAGGCCCCCAGTCTCCTGCTCTCCTGACAGTTGTGCTCATATTGCTGGTTATAATGTTTGTGTTGTTTAGCTTACCCCACTCATCAAGGTTCAAACAGGAAACATTACAGCAATCTCTTTAAAATGTTCTTGTGATCTTCTCATGATTAAGTTGAAATGATACCCATGCTTTTACATATCACACATTGCACCACACTGTGACTGTATTCCTGAGTTTATCTCCCTTTCCTAACTCCAAAGTTCTTTGTGTGAAATATCATAACATTTCCTCTTATGATGTGATAAAATGAAAAAAGCTATTAAATGTGTATACACATGGTGTGCTTTGAGTGTTTGTTTGTGTGTGTAAATGTACTTTGTCAAATGTGTGTATGTGCACATCAATAAATCTTGTTTGTGTGTGTTGGGGGTGTTTAGGCAGCAGAAGGCCTACATTGCCACACAGGGTCCTTTAGCTGAGACCACTGAGGATTTCTGGAGAATGCTGTGGGAGCACAACTCCACTATAGTAGTAATGCTGACCAAACTCAGAGAGATGGGACGGGTAAGTTTAACAGCACATACACACACACACACACACGCACACGATTCTTGGACACATAACAAAATGTTTGCAGTGTAAAATTTTCATGTAGAACTGAATGGCTGCTGCTTTTGGCACAAAAAACAGCACAAACATTACTAGTAGAGGCAGAAAAATGTCACCTCTTTGGTACATGTGCATTCATGGCAGCTCTGTGTTTCTTGGCTTGCAGGAAAAGAGTCATCAGTACTGGCCAGCCGAGCGCTCTGCACGCTATCAGTACTTCGTGGTCGACCCCATGGCTGAGTACAACATGCCTCAGTACATCCTCCGCGAGTTTAAAGTCACAGACGCCAGGGTAGGTCTCGTTTTTTCACAGACTCATACCACGCATATGCTGTGGATGTGTGCTTGGTCTAGAACAACAGAAAACACCGCCTAAGGACCAACTCAGTTTTACACAGAGAAGCGCAGCTATTGTTCGCTCTAATGGCGCTGTTTACACATGTTGGTGATGCAATATGAAAATCTACACTGCAATCTGCAGAGATTTATTCCTGCATTTTTTTTATTTGAAGCATTTATGATTTTTGTTTGGAGTTTAATTAGGTTTGCACTAGGATTTCTAATTAGGTTTTGATTAGGATTTGTCCTATTTGTGTTTTCTAACCATACTTCTGACTGGGGTTTGATGCAGATTATTATTGGAATAATAAGTTCTGACTGAAGTTTCAGATTCTGATGGGTTCTGATTCTGGTTTAGCACTCTGACTAGGGTTCTGATTCAGATTCTAGATTAGGGCTCCGATTAGGATTTTGATTTAGCCGCCGATTAGAAGTTTAGGGTTCTGATTAGGGGTCTGGTTGGGATTCTGAAGTAGGTGGCAGGGGCATTATGCTTGTCATTCTGGTTGGGTTTCTCACAGACACTCCGGTTGAGGTTCTGATTCAGACTGTGATTAAGGTTCTGATTTTATTCTGATTAGGGTTTTGATTGAATATTCAGGCTGTGATTAGGGTTCTCATTGTTCTGATGCAGACTGTGATTAAGGTTTTGATTGAAGTTGGGACTGGATTACAAAGCTAAGTAAACATCAGATCCAGAAGGTAAATATGGCTCCTCTTTCTTCTGTCAGGACGGCCAGTCCAGGACCATCCGGCAGTTTCAGTTCACCGACTGGCCAGAGCAAGGGGTGCCAAAGACAGGAGAGGGCTTTATTGACTTCATCGGCCAGGTGCACAAAACCAAGGAGCAGTTTGGCCAGGATGGACCTATTAGTGTTCACTGCAGGTGAGTGTGTGTGTGTGTGTGTGTGTGTGTGTGTGTGTTTGAGCATTTTGTTTTACCTATAGTGATTATTTAAATGATCAAACATTGCAGGGGCTATAATTTAGATAAAAAAATACTGTTGGAAGATTAAAAGATAACGCTGGAAGATTTTCTAACAATAGCAGTCATGTTTACTTGTCTTTGTTTGTATGCATGTGTACTGATGTAATCACTGCCTCCTACAGCGCTGGTGTGGGTCGTACCGGAGTGTTTATCACTCTGAGTATTGTTCTGGAGCGGATGAGGTATGAGGGAGTGGTCGATCTTTTCCAGACGGTCAAAACACTGCGCACTCAGAGACCCGCCATGGTACAGACAGAGGTGAGAGAGAGTTTGAAACCCTTCAGCTATTGTTAATAGTATGGCTTGTTATCCAGTAACTACTATAAAAAGAATGTGTAACTTCAGTTATGAGAGTGTGTCACTGTGGTGTGAGCTACACCCTTTGAGTGTTAAAGGCACATTTGCTTCAAGACATTAGCACAGGTTTCATTTGGAATGTATTTTCTCTGATTCCTTAAACCCCAACCAAGACAAAGGTTTAATTGACATTTTAAAAAATGTAATTACCGTCCTGGGGTAGGCTTGCCCTACACATGTAATGATTTACTTTTTATTATACATATTCAGTGAACTCATGAAGGGCTCATTATTCTGATTAGATAAGATAAGAAGCTAGGGAACAGCTTTATTTATCATGAGGGAAATTCCTGTGTCATTAGCGTACTCAGTGCAACAGGAAAGAATGACAGGAACAATAAACAATAGTGCAACACAATGACAAGAACATTAGTGTAATTAATAACAGTGTAAAGCTGCCATCGCTGAGTGTACAGATGTAGTGTGCTGTACCCATAGATCAGTAGTGCAGAATGACTTCTGAAAGTGACTTAGTGTTAATACAATAAAGATAAATGCAATAAAATAGCAGCTGATGATATGGTAACGAGATTAACGTTCAATGCCATTCAGTCAATTCACAGATTAAACAGTTGAGTTGCAAATCCGATTCAGAACAGAACAACGACATAAACACTCACAAAGCATCCTTATGGAATGAGGAGGAATTATACGGGTAGGAAGATTTTCCTGCAGCGTTCAGTCCTGCATTTAGAGGTGAAGTGTGTTTTGCTGTTCGTGCTCTGAAAGGCCTGTTAAGCAGTAGAGCATGGGGTGGGAGGGATTCTCCAATATGCAGATTCAAGATTAAAGATTCTTTATTTGTCACGTGTATAGTTATACAACATGCTGTTATATGTAACCACACGCAGTTAAATGTACCAACAAAAGATTAAATGGATGTGTGATAGCCTGGATGTAGCCGCGCCATCCCGTCAGCCAGAGAGAAGCTTCTTCAGCATTTTACTCTCAGACATGGAGACACTCACAACAGAACAGAGCAGGTCAAATCCAGGACCACAGTCAGAGATGAATGGGCAGTTTAGCATTCAGCCCTATATAAAGCTGGAAAAATAAATGGTGTCTTTAAACCTCACAGTAAATTTTGTTGGTGTGTGTGTGTGTGTGTGTGTGTGTGTGTGTGTGTGTGTGTGTGTGTTTCCAGGACCAGTATCAGCTGTGTTACAGGGCAGCTATGGAGTACTTGGGCAGTTTTGATCACTATGCAACATAATCGCTCATAGACACCTCTGGAAAGCCCTGGAAAGCCCCCTCAGGAGCAGCCAGTACTTTTTGAGCCAAAACCAACCCTACTGATTCAGTATACAGGCTGCGTGTGAAGGAGAGAGAGGGAAAGAGAGAGAGAGAGAGAGAGAGAGAAAGAAAAAGGGTAATATAGAAAGTTAAGGATAGTCACAATCGGAGGCAGCGATTTCAAACGGTCGCCCAATTCCGCATTCATCCCTCTTTCAGAAAGCAAACAAACATGGTTCTGGTATATTACTGTACATCTCCTGTCTCTGTAATCCTGCTGAAAATGCAAAATACCTTACTGATTTAGTTTTTTTGTTTTGTTTGTTTGTTTGTTTTTTCATGAATACCTTTTTTATTGCCATCTTCTTATTAATTATTATCATCAGCATTATCATTATAATTAATAATATTATTGTTATTGCAATACAATACAAATACAAGTATGTTATTTTTGTCATATATGCTGATTATTTTATCTGTTTTATCTGTATGGGGTCTGTTTTTAATTTTTTTTTTCACACAAATGTATTCATTTAAAAATTTTATTGTATTCTATGTTTAGCACAGGGGCATGTATTTTAACATGACCCTGATGACTCATGTTAGAGGATTCATACTCCTGAGCTGCTGATAATTTCTTACTTTTTGTTATCATTATTATGCTATTTTTATCTGCTTTTATTCAGTGGGAGAATGGGGGTAGACCTTTTCAGCTCCTGATATGTTAATGAGCATTTATCTATTTAAAAAAACTGCTCAAATGGCATAATGCCACATTTAAAGGACCACTGTTATAAAAGTAACAGAGAAACAAGAGAAAATGCCATGTACAGATTTAAAAGAAAACAAAATGCTGTCAACTGTGATTTTCCTGGAATCCTTTCACAACAAATGGGCCTCTTAATGAAATCCAATGGCCTGTGTGCTGGTCTAGCAAAGCTTTTGTTTTCTAGAGTCAAAGGTCAACTTGTCCTGATGGCCCCCTTAGAACAGAAAGTAAAGGCTGTAGTTAAAGAAGTGAGCCAAAAAGTCTACAGCAATCAATATCCTTTCTAAGTATCCACTAGGGCTGCAAAAGCTCATTATGGGGGGGGGCAGACATTTTGATTGCTCACAAAGCACTCTCTAATGCTCAATAATGTTAATATGTTATGTGCAGTCATTCTGACAGACTGCAGTACATTACAGGAAGCACAGGGGGCGATATGGCTTCTTGTATTCGGTTTGACGGAATTGCTTGTCACACAGATGGAATTTTGAAAGATGGTGACAGCAAAGAGGGACTCTGTTCAAACTATAATCAGTTAATCAAGAAACTGTCACTAGTTGCAGAACTAGAATCACCTTCAGAATATCCAAATTAGTTGCTGGAGTGGCTCAGCTGATCCCAGTGTCTGGACAAAGCATCTGTTCTGGCCTAATATCCTGACCGAATGAAGTGGGACTCCCCTGCCCAAGCTCTGTATGAGTGGTTCACTACTATAACTGCCATACAATCATCTCTCCCTGTGGCTCAGAAAGATGGACTACAATACCCTAAAAAACAAAAAAGAAGCAACACTGGACAGAAAATTTCTGCAAACTCCTGCTCAACTCAAACATTTCCTTCTCCCCGGAGGCCTATGTGCAAAATGATGTGTAATGGAACACATGGGACCAGGCAGATGATTCATTTCATTTTGTGTCCGGAGCGAGATGTAAGAGGGTTTCACCTGTTGTTCATGCGGTCTGTTTTCTATTTGCTAATAAAATGGGAAAAAAAAGAAAATATGTTCCAAAAACCTTGATGTTAATAAAGTTGAATAATTGGGTTTTGTAAAGGTTTTTATGGCTTCTCTGTCACTCTGTCACACACCAACAAGGGTCCGACCAGTTTTAAGGAGCATAAAAATGCTGATAACCAGTAAATTGGTATCATTTAAAGGGTCCATGTCATGTCAAACCGAATTCTGCTGCATTGAAATAGAAGTAATTAATGTGGTACCTAAACACTAAGTTACAAAACTTTCCACTGATGGCGTTTTATGTTTAAAACTGCGAGTTCTGTGTGTTACTGTAAAAATGGCTGTACAGAGGGCCATGGAGCAGTGGAACTGTTCTATGGAGTGATGGTTAAGACAAAGTGGCATTTGGGACCCAAAACTATTCATCCTGAGAACTAGAGCCTGTTACTACAGCCACGTGGGGACAAACTTATATTGTTTGAATGACAGCAGAAATAGGATGAGTGGGGATCTACACTGTGTAGCAAAAACTCATATACAATGGGGCTATATCAGCATGAGTGCTGCAGATACAGATTAACACCATTTTAATGCACATGCAGCACCCACACCAACCCTTATAGTGCACATAGTGAAACACAGAGAGACCCAAACACACAAACCACACAATGACTTCCCAAAATACACACTTACATTCTTACCATGTCATGTACACACACAGTGTACATCCATAAAAAAGTGCAAACATACCGTAGAGGGCAACTCAACATCTGTTCCGCTAGCAATGCAGGGCACTGTGTGTTTGTGTGTCTGTGTGTGTGGCTTTTCCTTCACCTGGATAATTTAGTCTGTTTAGATTTCCTGAGTTCAGGGCAATAGTGCAAATCACTGCAACCACACACAGAAGGAATAATTACATTAATTAGACACTGTTCATCCTTTCAGTACAAAGGTCAAAGCTGCCACATTGCTCAGCACATCGTAATTACTGAATAATACGATTCAGTGTCATTTTGTGCAGCCTTGAACTTTAAAAGTAATTTAGCCTCAGTCTCCCACAGCTGGAAAAGGCATTAGCTTACAAATATGTCATTTTTTCAGTTGAAATTCAGGGTGAAATTTCATTCATATATTTGCTGCAAGTGATAACCACTTATTCCAAATGATTTAAACCAGAGCTGCTTGAAACAAGAGAGTTAACCTTGATGTTTGAACTAAAGCATTACATCATATTAAGTATATTAATATACTAGATATGTGATTCCTTGTGGTCCAATGAAAGCTACGTTTATTTTAGAGGAAAAAGGAGAAAGAAAAGATTTTCAGTGTTGTACACATTAGGCTACTACCCCCACAGAATGGGAAAATGAAATCCAATGTTACACAAGACTACAATTTGAAACATCTTAATGAACCCTGTTCTTTCTGGCTGTGATATTTCATAATTAGTTACAGGTGTGACAGGTACTTCTCAGTAGGTACACTCCCAGAGGTATGTAGGATCCATTCAACCAGCTTTATTTGTCATACAAAATGTGCTGCACATTTTCTCATTAATCAACTGCACAGAGCTGAAATATATTAACAACATATCGTGGTTCTGTATTGTATTGGTTATCATGTTTGCTACACAAGCAAAAGGTCCTTGATTTGACACCTGGCAGAAACTGTTGTCTGCTGCATCGGTGGTAGAAGCTTGTGGATTCAAATCTTAGGAATGCCAGTGGCACCACTGAGGTACCTATGAGTAAGGTACTGTCCCCACACACTGCTCCCTGTGTGCTTTTAGCTATTGTTGTGTATTTTTGCAGTTCTATGTTACTTTGTCCTGTCTCAGACGTTTCTCTTTTTTTATTCCTTTGACTCAATAAAAATGGATTTAAGAAAAATATACTTACTTACTACTTAACAATATAAAAAGGTATAATATATATGTACATACATATAGAGCCAGAAAGCTAATTGTTTGTTATGACTATATATCGTTATTACATTGTTCAGTAGTAAGTAAGTAAGTAAAGCTTTATTGTCATCCCAGCTATATATATATACATTACACAATGAGATTAAAAATCATCCTCCTTGATCATACGTGCCATACAGAACACAACAGAACAGCAGTGATTTAACCTATATATTTATACATTTGTCTAAGTTTACAAAAACTTCACGAGAATATAAAAAATATTATAAAATACTATATTGGGGCGCAATTGGAAGCCAATAAGTATACAATACTGTACACAGAATTGTGGAATTGTAGTAGAGGTATACACATTTTTATTTACATATTGACTCATATATATCTATACATATTTATATATCTACACATAAATATACACAAACACACTTACATATATGTCAATACATATAGCATATATATACACTGTTGTACAGTTGTACAACAATTGTGAATAGGAATAAATGAGTGACTCATAAACAACTATAACTATATAGTTTGTTATCATTGTAATTATAATTGTATGCATTTCCATATAATTATAGCTACCTTACAATGCCATACATGGTATAGAGTAAAGTCATAAAAACACTAAAGACAACAAGAGAGAATGTACTGAATAGAGTAATATAGGAATAAATAGAAACAGTGAAAATGTACCTAGGAGTACCTTGAATATAAAATAAATTTAAAGAGTTACCAAGTTATAATTAATATTTTAGTAGTTGCTAGTTCTATTATAATTTTATACAGATTTGTATTGTTAATGTTATTAGGATGATTATTTTTATTATGATGATAATGTGAATTATTACTAGTAGTGGTAGTAGTAGTTGAAGTAATATACTGTTATTATACTGTTAAAGATAGTATTGCGGTATTTGCTACTACTCATGTAATTATCATACATACTTGCTTTGTTATTATTATTATTATTATTATTATTATTAGTAGTAGTAGTAGTAGTAGTAGTAGTAGTAGTAGTAGTAGTAGTAGTAGTAGTAGTAGTGTTATTATTATTTGTATTATTGTTGTTGTTGTTTTAGTTGTTGTTGTCAGAAGAAACGCTGTGTTCCATCTCTGTTAACAATCTGACTGCTGTAATTGTTATTAATATTTTACATAGTAATATTATTATTCTTTATTAATGTTGTTATTGTCAGAGGGAACGACGAACGCCTTCGTCCATCTCTATAAGCAATCTAATTGTTATTAATATTTGTATTATATTTGTATTGTATTTGTAGTATATTATATTTGTAGTATAGTATTATTGTTGTTGTCAGAGGGAACGCCTTCTTATAGCTCTATAAACAGTCCGACTACGCATGCGTGTTCGTGTGTCACAATAATGGAGGATCTTCTCTCTCTGCGCTGAAACCCGCTCTGAGCGCTAAGTTTCTCTGCACAATCTGAAGAAGATCCGGCCGCAGATACTCATCAGAGAGCCGTAAGACTTCACTCCTGTTTCACCCCTCTGACAGAGTCTGAGTATTGTGAGCTGTTTGTGAGATTGGGGCGCTTCAATGTTATGCTAACGTGCTAACCGTCGCCAAACGTCAGATTTAGGGAGAAAAACAAACGTGAACTTCACTTATTCTTATTAATTATAACACATTTAACCATCCTTCATCAAGTCTTGTAACACTGAACCGTGTAGGTGGATGTTAACATACTGTTTTACACTTGATCACTTACCACAAGCCAAAGTTTGTTGCTTTTGAAAACAACCTGCTAACCATGATGTGTTTTTGCGGGACTGGAATCTGGTTGGCCTTTATTCTGATGGACATGGATTTCCACCAACCAGAAACGCAGAATTGAGCGCTGCATGGCGCTCGAACTAATCGGTTTCTTGGGGGCGGGGCCTATTCGGACAGCTATATTAGCATGCTAATGTCAGTTAGCTTTCTACCTCAATAGTGTGTTTATTACTTATTCTGCAAGGAAATATCTCAATGCTTTTAGCCGTTTAATCATACTACTGCACTATAAATAGACTTTTATACAGAGTAAGCTAAATTTAGAGGCTTTTTACTGTATTTATAAAATCTGTTTTCACAAATGGGGACCAGCAGTACCAATACTACCTGAGCGAAAATTGCTTAGCCTGCACTTCTATACACTGCTGTCTCCTTTTGACACTTTCTGTATCGTGTTTCCTTGTTTTACTGAACTAAAAAGTAAGTATAACTCTAAACAGTCTCGTTTACTTGTCTTAGGATGTTCTGTGGTATTACTGTGTACTTACTGTGGTGTAAGTAGGATTGTATTCAGTCAAGTGAGCCTTTCTTTTATTCTTAGTATAGTTATCACATTTTTACTCACCCATCATTTATTTTCAGCATTTTTCCTTCAGATTCCTTCAGATTCCTTCAGATAATTTGGTGTGTCATAAGTACATACAAAACATGGTAAAGGGTTAGCAGTCCTAGTATTTGAACCCACAACCATCTGATCACAGGGGCATCTCCCTTATTACCAGACCACCAGGTGTCCCAGCATTTGTGATATGACCTCTGATTTTTGTGTACAGTAGGAGACAGCCCAGTCATTTTTCTCTTCCGTGTTTTCTGCTATGTTGTTCAAAATCTCTTTCATCTGTACTGATTTGTGCTGTCAGGTCTAGTAGCAGAAATGGCTTCAGACTCTGTAGCCCAAAATCCAGTATTCAGGATCATGACTTTCTACCCAACCAAGGAAGAGTTCAGAGATTTCAGCCGCTACATCGCCTATATGGAGTCACGGGGAGCTCACAGAGCAGGAATTGCAAAGGTTAGAAATCTTCCAAATTTTGGAGACACAAAGTTTACTTCACTTTCGTCACCATTTCACTGTTTTTGGTTCACTTTTAAGCCCTACAATGTGGTGTAGATGTAGTGTTTTTGTGCTCTAACATACTTCTCTTAACTCACTACCCATTCATGTGTTTAGATGGTTGTTCCAGCTCTGTGAAAGTCACCAAAGCAGTGTCCAGAGTGGAAGATGCAACCCCATTAACCTTAGTTTAAAAAAATTCACTGATTAATTTAACATATGTCTTATTTAATGAGAAAAGATGCTCCCTGACAGATTAACTCATTGTTATGTCATGGTAATTTCACTGTGTCCAATTCATAGTGTGCAAAACCATAGGTTTGTATTTTTATAAATGTGTTAGACACAGAGCAGTGCCCCCTTATTTTTTGTCTTTAAAAAGAGTGTTAAAGTCTGTACTTTTGAACCATTCAGACTCGAGGCATGAAATTATTAATTGTTTTAAACAGAGATTATACATAGATGCATGTTTGCTATGTAATAGATTTTTTTAGAAGGTGACAGGCAAAGTGTCGCACTGCATTGTTCTGAGCTTGTGGCCAATTTCTGATGCAGGTCATACCTCCTAAAGACTGGAAGGCCCGACGTACGTATGATGACATAGATGACCTTGTGATTCCTGCTCCAATTCAGCAGGTGGTAACGGGTCAGTCTGGGCTTTTCACACAGTACAATATCCAGAAGAAGCCAATGAGTGTCCGTGAGTTCCGCAAAGTCTCTAACACCGATAAGTGAGTACCACCCCTCTTGGGGTTGCAAAATGATGAGCTAAATGTACTCTCAAAAGTTTTAAGAATGGTAGAGATGTTTTTTTTTTATACAGACAAGTTCTCAAAAGCTCCATGATTACACAATAGCCATTCTTCACCAATGTTTACTCATCATTTACATTTTCCAATTCGCTGTAAATTGAGAGGTGTATTATTTTGTAATCACATGGCATAAAACGTCATTTTAACTTAAGGCAGTAAGTAACTGGGCTGCAGTAAAGTCTTTATCACACTTCAAATAAGTTAGACAGATGTTAAAACTATGTTATTCTTGATATTGCTACAGTTTATTGACTCTTCCATTGCAGGTTTTCCCACCCCAAGTTTGCAGACTTTGAAGAGCTGGAGAGAAAGTACTGGAAAAATCTTACCTTCAATCCTCCACTGTATGGGGCAGATGTCTGTGGAACTCTCTATGATTCTGTAAGTCACTAATTTTGTATTTTTTTTCTACTCTTCTTAACACATATCTGCAGGTCACAAGCACAAATAACATCGTATTATGTATGTGATAAATTTCATTTGTTTTGATGACCCAAGGTACAGTTACAACCAACATCAGCGACATTTTTAAATAGCAGATTTGTTTGGAACTGAGGTAACATACTGGAAACACTAATCAAGAACTGCATGAAACTACATCCACTACAATATAATATTCTTCCTAGTTTCTATTATATTAGTATTTCCAAAAAAATTTGTAGACAACTGAATGGATAACACTTCTTCTAAAATCAAGTGTATAGCAGAGACTTTGACCCATTGATGTTTTGTGACAGCCTCTACTCCTCTGGGAGGCTATACGCCAGGTGTAGTAACATAGCGCTGAGAATTTGATTGCATTCTTCAGTGCAGTATTCAGTTCATTAACATGGTCAGGTATGTTGGTCGATCATACTGGAGCTACAAGGCCCAATACAGGGGGAATTTATAGCCCTTAATCACAATTTTAGTCATTACTGAGACCATGATTATTTAACTAATTTACCAATTTAATTTGGAAACATCATGCAACATAAAAAAAAAAGATAGATTTTAAACAGTTTTCAACAAAAAACACAAAATGCGTAAATAGAGGGGAAAAAGTTATAAAATCGTAATTTAAATAATAATTATGATAACTTTTGTATTCTTACAAGTACTATCATAATTATGTTTAAATATACAAATATATTATTCATAACATAAAATATTAAAATCAATAAGATCAATGTTAGTGAACTTACTGAAATGTACAAATCCCCTATTATTAAATACATTAAAAAACCTGCAATTTAATTCATTATGTGTAATTACTGTGCTGGTGTAGCTGTTATATGATGCTTTGTGATAATTAAATAAAAATCACCCTCTCCAATGAAATTAATTAGCCATGTTTCTTTAACTATAATTTGTACCAAATCAAAAAGATTGATTTATTATCAATTAATTATAGAGTAAAAAGCATTTATCAAGCACTCCTACATTTAGCTGATGACTGACAATGGACATGTTGATCCTAGGCTCACATGTGGCTGCTCTAGAGCGTCCAGCTTGTAATATGAACCTGGATCAGGAGTATGTATACCTTAGAGTAACTTATATATCTTCTGTATTGGTGTACAATTACACACTGTGACCCATCTGTTGCTACACAATTTGTCAGGCCCTCTCAGTCCCACTGCGTGGTCACTTTTTGTTTCAAACACTAATAATCAATGAAGGATGGTAACTCAAGCTACTGTAGAGCAAAAATTTTTGCTGTATTCTCTGAATGTACATTGGCAATGTGGAAATACAAGGCGGGTTTTGTCTAAAGTGGACGTGGGGGGTTTACAGGGGGGTCTTCGAGTTACGACACAGATCCGTTTCCATGACACACTAGCCTGAGTCACTTACCTTAACACAGCTGTAAAATCATAATCTAGAACATGAAATAAATAAATTCCTTGTACTGTTCACTGTAGCGTAGTAACAGAACAAAATACCAAAACTGAGTATTAAAAACACTTTTGCTTTTTACAGTCCAAAATGTAATAGGTAATGCCACCTCCCTCACTCATACACCGCATTACTGCCTATTTTGCCTATACTGCATATTCTTCCACCACATTCAACCAAACTAGTTATGGGAGTGAGGGTCGTAAACGCAAAACATCGTATGTCGAGGGTGTCGTAGCCCCATATGCGTAACTGTTCATGCAACCTTTCTGTGCAGGATGTGACTGAATGGAACGTGGGGCATCTGAACACCATTCTAGACTCAGTAGAGAGGGAGAGTGGGATTAAAATTAAAGGAGTGAACACGCCGTACCTTTACTTTGGAATGTGGAAGAGCACATTTGCTTGGCACACAGAGGACATGGATCTCTACAGCATCAACTACCTGCACTTCGGAGAACCCAAATCCTGGTACTACCATTTTTATAAACTAGGCTATTACATAGTGTAGAGTTTTTATTTATAGGAATGCACATAATTATTTTAATCAAATGTGTATGATAATTGGCTAAACGACTACATTAAAACTAACTGCAAAATTCTGTTTAGGTATGTTGTGCCTCCAGAAAATGGAAAACGGTTGGAGCGCATCGCTAAAGGTAGGAGTGATTGTGTTTTTTTGTTTTTTTGTTTTGTTTTTAAATTTGTTTTGTTTTTGTTTTTGTTTTGTTTTTTCATGTAAGAACTCCTATTATGGAAATCCGTTATCTGACTGTAGTGTTGTCTGGACTGTGCAGGATTTTTTCCTGGAAGTGCTCAAAGTTGTGAAGCCTTCTTGCGACACAAAATGACCTTGATTTCTCCATCAATTCTCAGAAAGTATGGTGTCCCGCTTGAAAAGGTTTGTTTTTGCTTATCTTGTTTATTTATGAATCTCTTGTTTATCTCATCTGTCATAGTGATAAATATTTTATTGTTTGTTTTTATTTTTACAAGGTTAAAAAGGCAAGCTGCATTAACGATTTATAATAACTACTATGTTATGTTACAACATGTTTATTCCTGTGCTTGTAAAATTTTATATAATTCAGTCATCTTTTTTTTTTTTCCTACTCAGGTCACGCAGGAAGCAGGCCAGTTCATTGTGACTTTCCCATTTGCTTATCATGCTGGGTTCAACCACGGCTTCAACTGTGCAGAGTCCACAAACTTTGCCACTCAACGCTGGATCGACTATGGCAAGCAGGCAGCATTAGTAAGGACTTGTTTGTATAAAAATACATCACACAAAAATAATAACAAATATAGAGGTGTCTTTTTTATAAAAGAAAGTTAGAACAATCAGCCATATCATTAAAACTTTAAAATTGTAGTGAATAACACTGATGATGACGACACCTACAGAGCAGTGGGGCAGCAGGTGAACAGTCAGTTCTTGAAGCTGACGTGTGAGTGACATGGGAAAGAGCAAAGATTTGAGTCATTCTGAAAATGGTCAGTTTGTGACGGCTAGACAGAGCCTCTGAGCATCAGTCGGGTGTTTGTGGTATGAAGTGTTTATTTCTAGGGGTGGAATGATAACACTTTTTATATCCAGTACCAATACTAATACTGTAAGCTATTACTGATACCATTCCTACACTTAAGTACCCAAGCTGTTTATAGTCAAATCTAGATGCATTTAGAATTTGAAATGGAATTTGAGAATTCCACCATAGTTCACTATGTAATATATAAAATTTGAGTTTCTACATTCATGTGGTGTGCAGTTTGTTCATTGTGGAGTTCTGCATATCTGTGTTGCTCATATAATGAAACATCTCTTTTCATAGTTTAGTTAAGCTTGATAGTTCATACTTTTACCTCTTTTTTTTTTCAATATTAGATCTAGTGGTTTTGGCCCATATTGCCCCAGGTGCAATACTGAGTATGAGATTGACACACCCCTACTTAGTAACTGCTTAAAGTGGTCCAAGGAAGGAAAATCAAGTAACAAGGAGCAGGATCATGGATATTTGAGTCGAGCTTTCTTTTACATCGTGTGGCTGCACTATTGGAAGAAAGTGTGAAGGTAGTGTGAGGGTTTGGACAATGTTCTGCTGGGAAACCTTGGATGCATATTAATTTGATATGTACCACCTACCTAAATGTTGTTTCAGACCAGGTTTGCCCTTTCAGGGCAAATACGCTAATGGCAGTGGCTTCTCTCAGTAGGAAACTACACCCTGCCAAACTTAAAAGTTGTTCAGAAATGGTTCGAGGAACATAATTAGGCCAAGGTCTTGACTTGGCCTAAATTCCCCAGATCTCAATCCAATTAAGCATCCATGGAATGTGCTGGACAAACTAGTCCAATCCATGGAGGCTCCATGTTAGTCATGTAACATGCAATTTCAGATTTGTAAGATCCCTTTAATATTTTTTTCCTTCCAATATCCACCCAACATTTCCTCTCATGTCTGCTCATTACAGACATGCGTCGTTGCTTTACTTTTTTTGTTGCTTTTGGTCTGCTTCCCTACACCCTTTATGGTTATGTGATGAATTCTATTCTGGTTAAATAATTACATGATATCTTCCTTTGGAATGAAGCCATGTAACAATAAACTTGACTTGATACTAATAAACACTAGTTGATCATTCCTAGCCATCACCTTCACATTTTGCACTATGATGTTTTTCTCTTCTTTTTTTTTGTCTCAGTGCTCATGCCGTAAGGATATGGTGAAGATCTCCATGGATTTATTCGTGCGAAAGTTCCAGCCAGAGCGTTATAGGCTGTGGAAAGCAGGGAAGGACAATGCCCCCATCGACCACGCCAAACCCACGCCCGAGGCAGCTGAATTCCTGCAGGATGGAAAACCAGGGGGAGAGAGGGGAGAGCTGAGTAACAGCAGCAGGCCTGAAAAAGTGGACGAAGAAAGAGAGAGGGGAGAGAAAGAGGTGGAAAAGACAGTTCCAATGAGAGAAGCAAAGGAGATAGAAACAGAAACAGCTTGTAAAAAGAGAGGAGGGCCAGAAACAGAGAAGGCAGATGAAGAAACCGGAGAGAAAGAAATGGTAAAAACAGATGCGGAGAGCACAGAGAAACAGAAACAATCTGATAAAGAGAAAGAAGAGGCTGAAATAGAGGAAAACACAAAAAAGGCCAATGAAGAGGCAGAGAAGGATCAAATTGATCAGAAGAAAGGCGATACACAGTCTGAAAAAGAAGAGATGGAAACAGAGAGGGTGGGTGAAAAAGAGATTGAAATCGAAAACAGAGGAAAGAAATAGTAAGGAAAAGATGACACAGAGCCAGTAATGATGGAGACTGAAGACAGTGAAAAAATGTGTTTGAATGAAGGAGAAAACGTAGAGATGAAGAACGAGGGGAGCAGAGAAACACCAAAGAAAGGAGAAGAAATAGAGTGTGACAAAATGGCGAGCGAAGGAGGTAAAGGAGAGATGGAGGGTGAAAAAACAGAGGAGAAAGAAAAAGTAGAAGGAGAGATGGAACTTGTAGAGTATGGAGAAACAAAAAAGGAAGGAGAAAAAGGAGAGATTGAACACATTGAGAATGCAGACGCAGAGATGAGAAAAGGAGAAAAAGGAGAGAAAGAGCATGATGCAGATGGAAAAACAGATAAAGAAGGAGGAAAGGGAGAAATGGAAGGAGTAGAGAGCAGAGAAGCAGAGGAGAAAGAAGGAAAAAAAGGAGAGATGGAACAGGCAGAGAGTGGAGAAGCAGAGATGAGAGAAAGAGAAAAACAGGAAGAGGTAGAGAGTGCAGAGGCGGTGACGCTAGAAGGAGAAAAAGGAGAGATGGAACATGGTGAGAATGGGGAAACCAATGAGAAAGAAGGAGAAAAAGAAGGAATACTGTGCGGCAGGAGTGGAGAACTAGATAAGAAAGAAGAAGAAAAGGGAGAGATGGAGAGCTACAAAACAGAGAGGAAAGAAGAAAAACAAGAGTTTACTTTAGAAATAGACACTGAAGAAATGGAGACAGGAGAAAGAGAAAAATGTGAGATAGGGTCTGTAAAGATGGAGATGGATGGAAGAGAGGTAAAGAATGAAGCCTTTGCAGAGAGGATAGAGGTAGATCTAGCAGATCAAGAGATGGATGGAAAAACCATACGAGTAGAGACTAATGGAGGAGAGCTGGATGTTGCAAATGCAGAGGCATTGAGAGCCATGACAAAGACAGAAGGCAAAGAAGAACATGAGACAAAAAATCAAGAAACAGACACAGTAAAGGTGAAGAGAGAACAAGAGAGCGACGGTGGAGAGATAACGAATGAAACTGAGAGAGACACAAGAGTGATGGAAGATGTCAAACCGGAGAAAGAAGAGAAGGACTTTAAAAAAGAAGAGATCTTGAGTGGAGGGGTGATAAGAGAAAAGCCTGAGAGTGTAGAGGGAGGGAAAATGGAAACTGAAAAAGAAGAGATGGACACAGAGACGGAAATGAAAGACCGAGATGATGCAGGGGAGAGTGAGAAAGAGGAGGAGAAAAGCAGAAGTGGTGAAAAGTCTAGCAGCTCTACAGTGCAGGAGAAAAGGTTTGCACAAGATCAAAATTACATAAAATAAACTCACACGCACACACAATGGATATCAATGCCTAAGTGATCATGCATCAGATCACATTTCAGGCTGGAATATCACCTTTTACTTCAGCAGATTTTAAACACGACAGCGTAACAGGGGAACTGGTCATTGTGAAAGTCACCATCATAAAAATGTACCAGTGCTGAAAGACCAGTCAGGCAGTCACCTTCAGTGCAGCACAGGGATTGGGACCCACTGAAGTGAGACACTTTAGGAGAGAATGATCTCTAACATAGTTTACACTAAAATTGACTTGATGCATAAAAACCATTGCAGAGCAGAAGTTTTGACCGGTGTAGGTCATGTGTCTTGCACGATTGATGTAGACTCGAAACTTAAACAGTTAAAATGACTGTAGTCCATTGCATAGACCTTTCCAGTATAAATGAGTTTCAGACTTTCTACAGCTTTTCTCTTTGGTTTAAGGCAGAACTCAGTTTAAAAAACCCATTTTGAACCGATTACAGTGCTTAAGAGCATTAAGGACAGTTAGTACAGTCAAAGTACATCAGTAATTGTAAGTATTGTTAAGTATTGTTTGTTCTGTAACTCCTCACATTAAAGTAATAAATTGGCAAAATGTAAACATTTCACAGTTTGCCATTTACCCTGGATGTGTTCGATGAGCCATAATATTTGGGGTACAAATTTTAATTCTTTAGTTAAGAAAAAGAGCTGTGAGTCTGAGATTGCACCAAATGGCCCAAAATGTTCTTATCCTGAAGCACTTAGGCATGTCTGTGCCACCTTAATGAACAACTGAATGTGGTTTGAGCAGGATGAGAGTGGTTTTGGGGATTTATTTCTACTACAGTGTAAATATTTTCGCTATTTGGCTGACTTGTCCTAGTGTGTTTTAGTAATATTAGCCTCGCAGCTACAGGCCTAAAGAAAATCCATTTGGACACTAAAGACATCCAAATGTTTAGGGTAATTGGAAAATTGTGTAAATGAGATTTTTTTCAGGTGAAAAGTTTTTTCTAAGAATGTCTTTACATGTCTAAATGTCAAGTATTTACATTAGTATTTATCATTAGTATTTTGTTTGTGTTAACTTAGCAGTTGTAAGCAGAAAGGACAGAAGCGACAAAGAACAACCAGAGCTGGTTCTGTTTCTGCTGTGGCTGAAGACCAGGTTCAGCTGAAGAGGGCAAGGCTTAACCAGCTTGAAGCAGCCGAAGAGAAAGAAAAGCCAGATTCATGTGAGATATTAAAATTGTTTTCAATATTGTTTAATTGTATTATAAATATGAGCTAGTAATTACATGATGATGTAATAAATTTCATTCTTGATTAGCATGTTTGGACAATTAAGCATCACATCAATTGTTAAAATATTGCCAGTCAAAAGTTTGGATACACCTGACTGAATGTATTTAATAACCTTATGTTTAGATGAAAGAGAAGATGAAGGGAGGATGGAAACTGACACTCCTCCATCAAAACAGGAAGGAAAGCAACACCTCCACCATCCTCACCTAGAGACTCCAGTCTGTCTGTCAGACATCACCGCCTCACCTCCGCAGATTGCTGAACTCATTTCTTCTGAACATAATGATGCCGCAAAGACTGGCAACATTAACATAAGCCATACCACTGCTCTGTCCTCTACTTTTGCTACTTCTTTCACAGCTAGTGATGTCGCTAACCTACCAAACGACATCCTCTCTCAGCCCAGTGACATCAACACCTCCCATCCATGTGACTTCACCCACGAGCCAGCACATGTCACCTGCCAATCAAGCATTATCACCTCTCAGCCAAGTGACATCACTCCCAAACTGACACGTGTCACCTCCCAGTCAAGCAGTAGCCCTTCTCAGCTGTGTGACATCACCTCCCAGTCAAGCAGTAGCCCTTCTCAGCTGTGTGACATCACCTCCCAGTCAAGTGACATCATCACATCTCATCCGTGTCACATCGCCTTGCAGTCAAGCGATGTCACCTCAAAGCAGACTGACATCATTTTCCTGCCAAGTGACATCACCTCCCAGCTGAGTGAAATCAGCTCCCAGTCAAATGATATGACCTGTCAGCTGAGTGAAGTCAACTCTCAGCCAAATAGCGTCACCTCGCAGCTGGCTGATGTAACAACATCCCAATCCAGCAACATCAACACCTCTCAGATAAGTGCTGTCATCGTCTCTCATCTGAGTGATGTCAGTTGTAAACAGAGTGACATCGTCACCTCCCAGCCAAATGATGTCATCTGCCAGCCAAGCGATCTCATCACCTCCCAGCTAAGTGAAGTCACTCCTCAGCCGGATGAAAACTCTTACCAGCCGAGTGATGTCATTTGCAAGCTGAACGACATAATCACCTCAGAGTGTAACAGCACTAAGACAAGTGACCTAACCATTCTGCCAGGTGGCAAGATTATAACACAGCCAAGTGACACCCTCCCACCCCAGGCAGCTGACCTGACCACGTCTCAGCAGAGCAATATAGATGACATCACCACCTCCCAGTCAAGTGATGTCATCTCTCATCCGAATGACATTACCTCACAGCCTAGTGACATCACAGACAGCCCAAGCCATACCAATTCTTTCCATGTCACTACATCTTCCACAGTTGAATCCCGGCTGAGTGACATCATCTCTCGACCAGCTTGTATTACTTCCCAGCCCAGCATAGCCACTCCACGTTATGACCTCAAAGCCAGACCTGTTAATGCCATCAGGCAGACAAGAATCATCACTTCTACTCGTAGTTCTGTCATTTCCAAACCCAGTAAAATAACAGCTAAACCTCAGTCTGGTGACCTCACCACAAAGCCTGACCCAAGTGACCTCAGCATCCGAGCAAAGCACACCAATAACACCAGGCATCGAGGTGAATATACACCCAAACACAGCAAAACCAGCCCTAAATCTGAACCCAAGATCAGAGAGAGTCAAGGCGGTTCTGTGTCACTTCAGGTAGGGATGCCTCTACACACCCGGTTTTCTAACATCTGCTGTTAAGTACCCAATCTTAGTAAAGTATTGCTAAGAATGATAGTGGTGCATAGTAGAGTATTAAGTTACTATATGATTTTTGCTCATGTTTCTTCTTAAGTTGTACATTTGACATTGGAAATAACAGTAGAAAAAGCATAGCATGTGCTAGATGTGGCATTGCTAGTTTGCTGGTGCATTTTGTCCATTACAGCTTGCTTGCTAACCTCCTAAAAAAAGAATATGATTTCCGGTGCATGTCGTGTATCATGATTTCATCCTCTCCCAGTAGAACCCCTAAAATCTAATAATAATGATCATTGTCCCTGACTACAGGGCAGTAGGGAGCGCTCAGTTCAGCGGCTCATCCAGCGTACTCTTAGTCCTGCTGAGGTGCTGCACGTCCACAGCTACGCTAAAGGAGATTACAGTGACCTGGACACTTACAGCCGAGAGCAGCATAGAGACAGCGACACAGACACAGAAACTCTGGAGGACAGCCAGGTCACCCCTTTAAAATGTCTTTGGAAAAACTTTAGATCAGTTATTTTAAACCTGTGAAGTTATAGAGAATTAGTTTTATATTATTGAACAAAAATAAATAAATAAACTGTTCAGCAGCTTCTCTCATCTCAGTGGAAATCTACAGTTTGTGGTTTTGTGGCTTTGTGAGGTAATGGGTATATTTGGTGTCCAGCAGGGGGCAGAAGAAGATTTTGAGGTTGCTCTGAATAGTCTGGTGAAACTGCCCAGACATCATCCTCTCATGAAGGAGAGCATCAGTGATGAAGGTGAGGAATTTCCTGCTAACATGACCTTTATGTTTATGTGTGATCTGATGGACAAAGTTAGGAAAGTCCATCATAGTGTATCATTTTGTAACATAATTTAGTAACATTAAATACATGCAACCATGTAATTGCATTAAAGATATTACATTTACATTCGGACTCGTTATTCTGGACCTTTTCCTTTTGACCAAAACAATATAATATAATATAAAAAAATATCTATGGGGCAGATGGTTGCTTGGTGGTTGGGGAGTTGCCCTTGCAATTGAAAGGTTGTGGGTTCAAATCCTAGCACTGCCAGTGACACCTCTAAGGTACGCTTGAACAAGATATCGTCCCCACACACTGCTCCCTCAGGTGCTGCATCGCTGGCTGCGCACTACTTTACTTGGTGAATGGGTTAAATACAGAGAAATCATTTCAAATTGTTCACACCGTGCTTTGCTGTGGTTTCTTCACACATGACTATAAGGGCCTCTTTACTTATATGCGTTCTTTGTGTGTGTGTGCGCTTTTGTGTGTGTGTGTGTGTGTGTGTGTGTGTGTGTGTGTGTGTGTGTGTGTGTGTTTACAGAGCTTCAGGAACAGGCTGGATTTGAAGAGGATTGGCTAGATGGTGAAACCTGGGCAAAACCTCTGATGCAGCTGTGGCAAAATAGGCCATATAATGAAGAGAGGGAGAGAGAATATAACAGAGAGATGGGCCTCCAACCACCATACTGTGCCGTCTGCATGCTCTTTCACACATACCAGCGGGTACGTAACACTTCCTCTGAATGTGTGGTACACATTCTGAATGTTGTAAAAAATACTTTTATTCAGCAAGCAATTCCCCCATCTTCTTGGTTATCTGCTCATGTGACATGTACCCCTTTCATTGTCCTGAGTCACACAGTTGACACTGCTGAACACATAGGTGCTTTTGATAAAAAATGTTGGCGTCACCATGGTGGGGTTAATAGGGCTAAATTCGCATATGTTTTTCTCAAAGCCTTGCATGTTTATCTGTTACTAAGAGGAAGGGTGAGCTCACTACACATGTTAAATTCTGCTGTGTGAGGTTTTTGTTATTCTAAACATGTCTAAAGGCATGTAAATGCCATTGAGTGAGTATATGTATGTCAGTGGGCTCCTGGGCTAAGCCTTGAATCTCCACTGTTCCAGCATTGCACCTAATTGGAAAATGAAAGGAGATATTTACTGTTCTTGCTGTCAATAGTTTATCATTTAGAACCTGATCTGGATAACTGATTAAAAATATGTCAGAAGGATAAATTAGGGGTCAAATCTGTCTGGCAATCATTGGGCAGAACTTACACAAGATAACACATAGTTAAACATAATAGGAATTTGTGAATAATTAGGTAATTGGGCTGGGATAAATGTCAGTCACAAACAGAGATTGTGTGGGCCAGTAATATTTTTCCAGAATTTAATTTGATCTGTCTGTGTTCTGTCCAGTCTGAAGGTGGCGATATCGAGGTGATCCGGGTTGGGGGTCAAATGCGGACGAAACCTCTGATCCCTGAGATGTGCTTCAGCACCACAACGGAGGAAAATGCAGAACTCCACTTGTCCACTCCTCATCTGGAGCAGGACGGCACCAGCCTGCTCGTTAGCTGCTCTCAGTGCTGTGTTCGCGTCCACACCAGTGAGCACCACTTTCCCTAACATGGCACCCAGCTGTGACTGGACAATCTTTTTCACTGTGGAACCAAACGTTATTTACTGTGCGAGTCCTTTTGTATGCACTGTTGCACTCACATTTTCAGATTTAAATACATGAGCTCAAAATGTGGGAGGGCAATGTGGTAGAACTACAAACTGTAAATACATTTTTACAGTCTCACACTATTTATATATGTCATCCTATTACTCCGACATGCCCCAATGTAATTTCATTCTTTACTAAATAAATTCGTATTTGAAATTGTAAATATTTATAGATATATAAATGCGCTACGGAATGGAAACTAAAAGCAATACCCTTGCCCCTTTTTATTCTTACACTGAAAAAAAAAGAATGGGACAGACATCATTTTTTTATTTCCGAACATTCTAAAATTGATGTAGCTTATTTGGTATCTTTTGGTAAATGTATCCTGCTTAGTCATCATGTACCCCTATGCAAATGAAACTGTATTTTAATATTTACACTATACAGGAACAATAACCTGAATTGTAGTCTCAAAAACAATGCACTTCAAATTCAGGTATTATGTACCATTCTTAGAATGTTCAGTCATTCACTGGCATGTTTAACACACTTGTGTGGATTGCGGTATCGATGGGTATAATGCAGGCTTGTGTGGTTTTTTTTGTGGTTTTGCTAGGCTGCTATGGTGTGGCGCCTGAAAGAGTCACCAAAGACTGGAAATGTGCTCGGTGTAAAGCCAACGCCTTGACTGAGGTTAGTGTGTAGGTGCCAAACACACGTTCACAATGAAAGTTTTGCCAACATTTTTTATTATTGTATGAATCTACAATGTATGTATTACAGGCAGGATTGTGTGATTGTAGTTTTATATAAATCTCCAGTATGTGTAGTTCTTACTGGAAGACAGTAAAAAAAAATGTGAAATTACACATCAGCCAGTCATATAATAATAATAATAATAATAATAATAATAATAATAATAATAATAATAATAATAATAATAATACATTTTATTTATAAAGCACTTGAAAATAAATAGACTTTTATATAGACTAAGACTCAAACAATGTTTTTATCTCTCACCTTACAATCTGAGATCTCATAGTGTTCTCTGTGTTCTGTCTGAAAATTTCACTAGGTTGTTTCATTTTGTTTTACAGAGTTGCTGTCTTTGCTCATTAAGAGGTGGAGCCTTACACAGAGCCAACAATGATAAGTGAGTTCCGTACCTCACTTACCACCTTGGTCTACATTGAACTTCCCAACCAACCTGGAGTTCACCTCTCACCTCTCACCACTAACCCTAACCCTAACACTAGCTTCTTTTTCTGTTTTTGATTCTTTGTCATATATTTTAAAAAGTGGCTCCATGTGTGTGCACATGTGTGCGTTTGTGTCTGTTTGGCTCTTTTAGGTGGGTACACGTGTTATGTGCAGTGGCAGTGCTGGAGGCACGTTTTGTGAACATTGCAGAGAGATCACCGGTAGACCTTAGTGGAATTCCCTTACAGAGATTCAAGCTGGTAATTACAACCTATTCCCCAGAGATTGCAACATAAATGTATGTAAAAAATTCCCTGGCATATTATACAATGCATGTACTGCCATATCAGACCTAATGAGCAGAATTTTATTTCTACATTTCATGTTATTTGAAAACACCACCTCAGTGCATTATGACCAGACCAATAGAAAAGGTTTAAAATTATTTGCAATTTAAATCTTGCTCAGTTAGTGTACATTTGAAGTTTGAACGTTGTTGCTCTTCTCCTGAGTTCAGGTCACAAGGCAGTTTTCTGTACAGGAAGTCACATTTCCATTTTCTCGGTTCCTCTGTTTTTTTAGAGTTTGCTTTTTACATAATTGAAGCTGTTGCCATGACGGACTGTACTGTTGTATCATAATTTGTGGTTTGGCCACAGTAGTTTCACAAAATCATGATAATATAAAACTCCCAAACATTTTAAAAACAAATATTTGTTCAAATGAATATTTTCAAACCAGAAGAGAAGTTCCAGCATCTAATAATAATGCAGCAACTGTCAACCATGAGGCAATCATATGAATATATTAAAATATTTCAGCACACAATAACACTTCAGAGTAAACCAGCCCTGTATGTTGTGGGGTTTGCTAGGAATGACCATGTATTGTCATGTGCAAAAGTTTAAATGCCTCATTTAAATGATATGTTTCATTAGTATTTGTAAATGTAATTAGGAGTTAGTTCGTTTGAAATATAAAATGAATTCCGCTAAGTGTGTGTTGCAGGACAGGATTATTCCAGGACCAGGGTTTCGCGTGCGTCTAACTGCCTGTTTTTGCGCATTGTGTGTTCAACAGAAATGTTATTATTGCAAGCGGAGAATGAAGAAGCCGTCAGGTTGCTGTGTGCAGTGTTCTCACGGCCGCTGCCCCACATCGTACCACCCCACCTGTGCCCAGGCTGCCGGCGTCCTCATGCATCCAGATGACTGGCCCTTTGTCGTGTATGTCACTTGCTGCCGCCACAAAGGACCTGTCCATTCAGAGGTAAAGTCTTGGAAACACGTACGACTACACACACACACACACATGAATTAAATATGTCCACTGCTGTGACGGATTTCTGTCAACTGAGTGCACTAATGGTTAAAAATGAGATTGCTGCAAGTCCGAAGGAAAAAAATTGGTGGGCTAAACAAACTTTAGTAGACAATGCTAGTTCTGGAAATGCTAGCATTTTCTTTGGTTTAGTTACAATTGAATTATTCTTCCTAAAAGTAAAAATAAACATTATGGTTTTGGCAGTTCGCTTAAATATTGACTGCCTACAGGGTGCTAGCT
Source organism: Rhabdalestes septentrionalis (assembly GCA_037832545.1). Classification (NCBI taxonomy): domain Eukaryota; kingdom Metazoa; phylum Chordata; class Actinopteri; order Characiformes; family Alestidae; genus Rhabdalestes; species Rhabdalestes septentrionalis. The sequence continues at coordinate 5,525,890 of JBBMFX010000101.1, forward strand.
GGTTCCCGATGCTTGTCTACGATGCCAGATTTCATAGTAAGGAGTTAATAATTCCACAGCATTTAGTGCCACATTCACATTCAGTGTCTCATTCGTTAATAGTGCCCAAAAAATGTCAGGAAAAAAAGTAGATAAAGAAGCCAAAAACTCCGAAGCTTAAGGACAGTAGCTCCGGTGTTGCAAGTGCTGCAAGAGCTTATGCTCTGTTTAAAAGAAATAAATAAAATTCTCTTGCTGTTAACAGAAGAATGGCAATGGGAGGCTGCTCTAAATTCCCTGTAATTTGGGTCGGGATCTTGGTTGTTGAAAATAGACAGTTGTGGCCTAAGTGTATGCCTAAAGGATATTGGAGTATCACCCTTTATAAGCAACAGTCTGCAGTATTCAGCCTCCCATAAAATTAGTTTAGGCTACTTGTAAAGTGACTACATTAATAGTCCATAAAACCATATTTTACAGGACATTGGCCCTTCAATTTGCATCAGTACCGTGTGTCAATTTGCTTTTGGTTTTGCCAGAATGGAGGCGCTTCTGTTAAAGGAAGGCACAGATGTGTCAGACATCGACAAAATGGTAAAGAAAAAGTGGAGGTGGGCTTGGCTAAATGATGGCCCATGATGACATTTGGTATTTTAAAAAAAATGAAAAAAATCTTCATTTTTCTTTACTTTAATCTATGTATATAAATCTGTGTGTTTTATTTTGTTTTTTCATGCACATAATAGTCAAAGTTTCATACAAGTTTATGAAACTGCCTAATGAAAAAAAATAGTAATCGTTGTTTTGAGTCTCCATTTAATGCCGGGTTTCCCAAAGCTGTGCGGCCAGACTATCCTGTGTTGCTAATTGAAACTTTGGCCAAATGCTCACCTTTTCCACTTATGAAAGGAATTCACCTTATCTATCTGAATAGTGTGATCTCTCATGTTTAGTGAAACTTAAGTGTCATCTGAGCCAAATACATTAAGTACACAGTGAGACAAAATATTGTCCTCCTGGACCATTTAGTAAATTTGCCAAAGTAAATATGCTTAAGAGCAATAATGCACTTCAAATTTGAAGTCCGCTGCAGTTTCTTATTAGGCAGTTTTGGTAAAAGCTGTCCAACCTCACCACAGAAGCTATGAGAGAACATGTTTTTGAGGAGAGCATGAATAGGCAGAAGCACAAGCTGTCTTCCGTTTTTCCCCACGGCAATAGTACAGATTTTTCATACCCAAACCTGAGGCAGTGACCGTCTCTACCACAGGGCTCACCACTGGGGGCGCTCACAAAAATGCTTCGTATGGCGTACAGCAGAAATTACAGAAGCAAAAACCTCTTAGTAATGAGAATATATTTTAATATATATTTAACACTTTTAATTATAATTACAACATTTCAAAAGTGCCTCACTGAGGATGATGCAATGAGAAGAAAAATAAGGGACCTATATCAAAATGCAAGCTTGAACTGAAAGAGCTAAAATCCACTCCGTTTCACATCCACCAAACAACAGACAACAAAAAACATCAGTATGTGACTATTGGGAGTTTCACACTGATTTTTATATCTGTCAGTTCTAATCGTTTCTGCCAACCTTGGTGGGGTTCGTTCAGTCAGTGTAGAATAGCCTTAAAGTGATAGTTTGGCCCCCTTAGGCCTTATTCACACAGACGTCTGAATCAGGAGTTTTTCGGGCATTCGTGGTGCCAGGTGAGTGCAGACTGAGCTCTGACTGTTTTTCTGCTCATTGGAGCAAATCACAGCCCCCACACATGCGTTCAGCACCAGCAAAATAAACCATGCAATGTCTTCATGGTGTTAATTTCTGCCGACATCCTCTCCTGCCAATGGCACCATATCAGAAGGATTTATAAAACAGTAATGTCGATTGTAAGTTTTAACAAAGAATATAATTTTTTTTCAATATAGAACTACAATGTTTTCAGTGTTGACCATGTAAAAAATCTGAATGGGAATGTACCAGAATTAATTACTTCCCCCCATACATTAAACTATACATTAGGGTGCAGGCTGGCGTTAAACAGTATCAGACGAACTGAAGTTAATCAAGTGCAGATATAAAATGCAACAAAAACACCTATGGCATAAACCTGTAATGATAACAAATTTTGCTGGACGATAAATTGTCCCAGATATTATTGCAATAAATGATGATATTGTCATTGTGTCCGTTTCTACTGATGTAATGATAATGGCATAATAATGCAAATGCACCCTTTCAAAGATCCAT
>JBBMFX010000101.1:5566215-5581855 GCA_037832545.1 Rhabdalestes septentrionalis
GTTACTAGAGATGGCACAAAACCAGTTTCTCTTGGTGATATTTCTCTAAAAATCAAAGCTTTTAAATGAAGTATTTATTTGAATATTTCACTTAACAGCCATCAAGAAACAGCTGTGCTCTGACGGCACAAACAGCCAGCCTACAGAAAACATTGCTAATACAAAACAGCAGTTTTTTAAAAGTGAGGTAGTAAAGTCATTTGTCAATATGTTTACACTATTATCATGTGACATACTTTATTTTACAATCATTCTTTGCAATTTTTTACTAATTTACCATCTCTAGATGTGAAATGAGTATGTTTCCTAATGCACTGCATCGAAGGAATCATGATGAAGACAAATCGCCCCCACATTGGCCCGACTGTTGACAGAAGCACGATGATCTTTGTAAGAAAAGCTTTTTGCACAGGTTGAGCTGCTTTTTCCCAAACTGCTGCAAACACCAGCCACTAACCAGCACGCATCCCGCAGTGGATCCTGGCTGTGACGCTAATACGGCCCGCAGTGCTGTCTCTCTCGCTCCCTCTCTCTTGCGTTAACTCACTGGTGTGCATAAATTGCTCAGATTGTCAATTTATATCTGCTTCCAGTGGAACAGCAGCTTAATCTAAGACGTCTTTTTGTCTGTTTTCACTTCAGTTTACAGGGTTTTCTTCATTTCAATCTAACCAGTGGTCATAGAAGCTTGGCTTGTTTTTCCAAAACAATATTTGTTCTCTTTTCGTTCCTGTTTAGTGTTTTTGTTACGACATTAATATTTCCGTGTTGCCATAATTGTTTGGGTTTTGCATGTGTAAACTGTTCAATAACTTACTGTTTAATTGTTATTTTGAACTTGCAGGCTCATCTGGTTATGAATATTCATGGAGCAAAGGGTTTTATATTAAACAGTCAAAACTGGAGAGAAACACTTTTATTTTTTGCCATGGGTATATATATTACGACTGCATGATGTGATTGAGGTTGGGCATTAAATGCTAATGAGGTACATGAAGGCAACTACATGAAAAATGAGGGCTCGTTGCACCATAGAACACGTTTAACTCCAGGTGCCAGCATTCAGTTTGGCATGAAATAGTCGTTATCCTCTAAACAACTCGCATCATTAAGCAGAAAATGAGCCTGCATTGTGGCATAGAATAATTTATTGCTGAGCTTGTTGCTCTGTTCTGATACAGAAGCTTTATTGTTACCATTCATAATCGAAAATGAGCTACGTTTAGCTGTGTTGTCACCTGGTTACAGCAGTGATGTGCTCAGTGTGACTGGAGTTCTACCTCTGCAGTGCTGTAGTCCTGTTAACGGAATTGTCACTGGTGTTGAATAAATCGCATACTAACAATCAATAAATGGATAAATAATATTCTACAAATATTTGAATACTTTATGAAGCAGTTAACGTATGGATGTTTGTGCTTGTAGTAGGTTTATAAATTAAAACTTTCATGCTGCTAATAAACATTGCAAGTTTTTCTATAGAAGGATTACAAAAAATGTATACACATTCTTTACAAAATTGCTGTCTTAAAGAACTGAGAGTAATAATCGTCAGTTATAATAAAAAACATTTTGCTTCTTATTTCATCAAGAAATGTGCAGCACTATGGTGAACCATTAATGTAGTGTGGACAATCAGCAAGCATACATTTGAAATTCTAGCCACAGCTTTGGGTTTAACAGTCTTTTGCTGCAGTGTTCTGTGATCTCGGAATTCGGAAAGCCAAAAAGTGCAACTATAACACTGTAATGTGCAGTCCTAATATATATTTATTTTGCTATTAGGAAAAACATGACTGAAAGTTGTTTTATGGCCAAAGCCATCATATAGGAAAAGCATGATGAATCTGCATGTTAAGCTACGCAGTAACCAAACTTTCGCCTCTCTCTGGTCATCACCTCCGGTCCCAGAACTACGGAAATAACCATCCTCATGTGTCTTCCTCAGCGTCTCAAGGCAATTTGAAAATAATGCTTTGTGTCACTTTCATTTTTTCTTTGTCAAGAATGTTTGGTCTGCTGATTTCTTTCATCTGTTTTCTCTTCAGTGTATGACAAGCAGGGATTCCTCATCAAGCTTGACGGAAAACTGTAAGTAACTTTTTTGTTTGTGTGTGTGCGTGTGTGTCTATAGCAGTAGGTTTTAATTTGCCTTGAAATGACACTAACAAAAAATATGTCCTGCACATTTTAGGATTACAAATACTTTAGCAGTAAAAACCCCCTTCTTGTTTGACTTTGGCTTTAAGGATCTTTTTTTATAATTTTGTGACATTTGAAACTAAATTTGTCATGTTTGTTTTCAGCTCTGACAAAGAATTGATAGGAGTTCTATGTTTGACAAGTGCATTGGGAGCTGGTTTTGAGGAAGCTCTTCTCACATACAGACAGCATCAGCATGTTTTGTTAAAGGTGTACAGTAGTGTGGATTATTTCCTGGCTTTAACAACAGTATTTCTAACGAACATTGCCATATCTGAAACATAACCAGTCCATGAGTGACATCCCGTTTTGACTTCAGTGAAATGAGGGACCAAAACCCCTATATAGGGAAGACCCGACGAGAAGCGAGGTAATTTACATATGTCAATCCCAAGACATGAACAGAAGCTGGAAATTGTTTGGTTTTTTGGCACATTTAACCAAACAAATATCGGTGCTTTTGGAAAAATAAAATATACAGAGAAAGGATTACAGGCCCTTTTAATTGAGAACTGCTGGTCTGTACACTATCTGTGTGCTCAGTGTGACCCCAGTCTCCCCCCGTATATATCTCTTTATATCTTGTCTGGTTGTTTATGTGAACAGTATACAACTATGCAGGTTATAAATGAAGGGCTCGAGGGGTCTTGAAGCTTTGCTGATTAATTGTGCCAAGATTTTACATCTTCGGTATAGGCACTTCATGGGAGGTCTTTTAGGCCAAAGAAAAATGGGGCGGTCTTTCTGCTGATACTACTTAGCTCCAACTGCACAAATGCCTCTGCCGTCAACAAGTCATCTCACGCCTCCCAGCGTAATGAGTATAAGTGGTGGCCTACTGGAAAGATTGCTTTTGCCTTGCGGCGAATCAGCAGGTTTACAGGGCCACAAGTTAAAAAATAAACAGTCCTGCACACAGACCTTTCAGGGTTTTTAGTCCTCTTATTTTGGACATCATACCAATTAGAGCAATCTGAAAATATCCCAGCTGGTCCCTCATAATTTAACCCTGTGCTTAGACCTCGGTGACCCCGGAATATTAGTATGAGTAAAAGGAGGATTTATATGTTATTTCTCGCATCTGAGTTTTAGTGGATGGCCTGCTTATCTCTTCAGGAATCAACATGCCTCCACTACCCCGAGGTTTGAATTCATTCACTGTACTTGAAATTATTTGTACTTGATGCACTTGACCTTGCTCTGTGTGGCCTTTATGTCTGCATTAATCCTATGCCTTTCTGATGTACAGAACAGGAAGTGTATTCACAAGAAAAAACAACAGTGTAATTGTTTCTGCAGGAAATGCGTTCTTGAAGGCGGAGTTCAGCTGAGCAGATAACATAATTGTTAGAGAATCCACCAGGGCCTGAAAATGAGGGTCTAGCATAGCAGAGTTCTGTAAAGATGTCAGTTTCTTCAACATTTTAGCACTTGCGACAAGAAAATAGAAACCTGCAGCACCACAAAGACGTGTCTTCAGCTACAGAAATACTTGGAGACACACTTCATGCTATTTGTAACCCCCAAATCAGTTGGTAAACCACAGAAGATGAACTAACGTCCTGCTTATCTTTAAGTTTCCTTTTACAGAGCTTTTGTGTTTCTGCTTCATTGTCAAAATAGAGCTTTACCTTCCGTGTCCATGTTTACTTTCCTAGGCAGCACTTATAAGGGGAGGTGCTGTTCTGTCTGTTCTCTCTGTTAAATAGGACTACATTCAGTGACGACCTTCTCAAATTATTGTTGGGTTACTGTCGCTATGTCATTTCCCTTTGCAATACCAGTGTGACACCATGTGAAAATCCAATGGTTAACCCACATTTGTATTGTGTGCATTGAGCTTCGTGATCAGTGTTTATGCCTTTTGTGTTGCAAAGACAAATGTAATGTGGATGAAATACAGTCAGATTTTGTATTATACACATTTGGTGTTACTAGACTGTATACACACGAGAATATAATTAATTCCAGAGAGTAGAATAAATTGGTTACTGATAATGATTAGAACTGTTCCCATTTTTTTGTAAAGTCTTTAAAAAGTAGTTATTCATTTTTATTTTAGTGTAGAGCAGATTTATGTATTGTGGATGTATTGTAGTTGCAGCATTGTGTGTAAATAAAATGTTTTTGTTAATTATGCTTTCAAAAGATGACACTTGATTTTTTTTTCCTTTTAGCTTTCCTTTTAACTTCTCACCAATTGTACCTGCCATGAAAGTTGCATCTCTACTCTTTCAGGGTTTTTTTATGGTGTCTCTTTCTCCTAGGCCCCTGGAGCTGCAGTATAAATATGGAAATCTGAGTAAGGGAGAATGTAGACCCGGCTACTCAGAGGCAAAGATGACCTCCATCTATCCAAAGCAAGTTTTTTTTCCTTCTTATTCTGCTTCCACTGTAAACATGATTACTTGGGAGTTTTTCTGTTTGCTCACACACGCACACACAGACCCATACAGACAAACACATACAGATACATACACACATATATGCCGTTCATGCTGTATGACTCGGTCGTGTATTGAAGGGAATAGTTTGTTAATGAAGACTGATGTAGTCGTAGAAGCTTAAACCTCACCATTTAGCCTTGTGCAAATTGTTCACTCAGAATTCACATCACACACTCGCTTCAAACGCTGTGGAGTAATCTCAAATATATTTACGTAGTGACCCTACTTGTGTGGCTGTTTAAATAGACAAAATTTACAGATTAAAAATCATGAATGGTTTATGTCTTCATGTCTAGACTACGTTTGTGGTAAATTACAATGTGTGCCAACATACATCTGCTATATTGATTCTCTTAGTATAGACATCTATGATATTGTCAGGTTCTTGTTGCTGGTTTTGTTGAAAAGGTTTACCATTTCATGGCCTGTGTGTGAGTGTGGTTTGTTTACAACCCATAAAATAAAACAACATTCTCACACGTGAGCCCCCTGCCACTCTATGTTCTAGTCAGGGATGCAGAAAGCGATGTAAGAAATGAAAGAAATCTGTTGTCTCACTGAATAATTTAGCACTGAAGAAGACTTCACGCAGTGAATACGCTTCCTCATTGTGTGTGTGTTTACTTAAGCCTTGTTATAAAGAAGCCTTACCGCCCAGGGGACGCAGCCTTGCTCTTAGCCACCATGCTGGGGGTCTTTTTTTGGCCTGTGATGCGCTGCTGGGATCCCAGTGCGTGAGAGAGCTGCATACACCCTCCACACTATTTGTCATATTAAGGCCAGGAGACACGCAAAAGTGTGCAGTGGCTAGAAATTAGGGCAGCTTGTGGCCCAGTGGTTATGGCATTTGCCCTGCAATCAGGAATTTGTGTGTTCGATTGCCAAGAAGGCACCACTGAGTTTCCCTTGAGCAAGGTACCATCACCACACAGTTCCCGACAGGTGCTGTGTTCCTGGCTGCCCGCTGCTTCACTTGAGTTAAACACAGAGGAAGAATTATGTGCTGTTCATACTGTGTGCTGTGATGTTTTCACATATGATAAGTCACTGTCACTTGTTTGGCAAAATATTACACTGTTACCCCCTTATGCCAATTGTAGTGAAGCCAAGACCTTTGTTGTGTGAAGTTTGCTTCTTTAAGTTTCTATGATTTAAATAATCTCACCTAGGCTTGCTCACAGAGAAAATCTGCAGATGTAAAATTGCTGTGTATTTCAGTTGCTGAAATGTAAGCAGTCATTCAGTGTAGTTTATTGTCAAATGATTCATTCTATCTAGAGAAACGTTTAGACTGGATATCTTTATAGGTGCAGACAAAGGCTTTAAATTACTATTCAGAGCTTCAAGTGAATTCTGGAAGGGTTTTATACACCCCAGGCCCACAGACACCGTGACCTTATCGTATGTTCAGAGTAGGAGGCAAAAATTAGCTCTCTTATGGCCTGGACTTGTCACGCTTGTACTTCTGCATTGAAAATGTACAAAATATGCCCTATATATATATATATATTAAAAATAAACTAGTGTTACTTGAACAAAAAACAGAAAAACTGAAATAAAATTGTGCCTCAAATTCTATGACTTGACAGATCAGTTAAATTTTAATGCAGATGAGCAAATATTTAAAAATGCTGTTTCTTTTCACTGGAAGCACAAACAAATTATAGGCAACAGATAAAAAGTGAAGGAACACAGGAGATCACTAAAGGGGTTCTTACAGTTTCAAGATAGTGAATATAGCAGTTCAACAGAAATGGAAAGGAAGACATTGAATACACAATACTTTAAATAATGCAAAAAAGAACGTACACTCAAGATGCCATTGCCAGAGTGCAGTTTAAATACAAGAAATGTATCACCTTGGATGACGCCAGCCATTTTCAAGGACATTGGATTTCATTGCTTGCGCTGTAGCCTGCATACTATATCATGTGACCTAATCTTATTTTCTTATTTTTAATATCAATCTTAAAACTTAAAGGTGTTAATTGACTATATTTGGGTTAAGGAGAACATTGATGTCCTTATTCACTTAAATATTCTACCAAAATGTTAAGCACCAGATATAAACATTTGAATCAGTATAGTGTAGATTGACCAGTTGTTGTAGGTGTGAGTGAAAGGGTGTACTGGTAATTTATCAGGGCTGTTGTTGATTAAATGGGCAGTTGCAGGCAGAGAGGAAATGACTTTAACCTGGTTTTCAGGATGTTTGCAATTGCTTTTGATTACCCTAATACTACCTAAGTTCATGTCAAAAATATTATTTGGCAAAATAGTTTCTGAAAAATGTTTCTCTCAGTTCTAGGGTGTTTAAAGTGGAGATTTCACCAGGCAGATACCCAGCTGCTGACCTTTCCTTATTAGAGAGTAAATTGTTGAATAAACTTATTATAACCTCAGTCTCTTATAAATCCAGAGTTTTCAGTGAGCTGTTTAGTTTGTCAGAATGCTTGCCAATTTGGAGCAGCATTTAAGACAATATTGTTTGGACATTACTTAACAATTGGGGGGAAAACAGCCTGTGTAACTATGTGTAGATGACAGATTCATTTTGTGAGTAATCAGAATGTTTAATGCCAGTTGAACAAATACCCATTCAGTCCAATCCCAGTGTCTTTAAGCGCAGAACTTGTTCATTTTAGAGAAATCAAATAGTATTGCAGTGCAAACTACTAAACGCATCCCCTTATGTACCATGTTTCGTATAAATTGAGGTATCAGTTTTTTGTAAAACCAACTGAATTTCATACCAATTGGAATATTACACGTAGCGTGCCACCAATACTGAAATGCTGAGTGTTTCCAAAGCTCACAAAAATGCCAAGTGACACGGGCATGAGATTGAAAACAGGAGCTTGTGATGGAGAGGGTGGGTGTGTGTGTGTGTGTGTGGTTTTTTTCAGGCTGGTGTGAGTGCGGGGCCTCGGCACTATTCCTCTCAAACGCAATGCCTTTAAGTGGAGCCAGATGGCAACACTAAATAGACCATTACATCTTAAATGTTTGTTGAGACACTAAACCTACAAAACGTAGTTAGCCATGTAATTTACATCTGACACGCATAGTTGAACATGCCCTCAGAGCGCTCTAACTGAATTTGACTTCAGATGTGAGCTGCGGACCTGGAAAAATAAACATGAATATAGCAGTAAACCCTGCAGGGGTAAAGAGTAATACCAACTAATCTGTATCCACTGATGCCCACTGTATGCTGTGTGGACAGCATGTCATTCGTAGAAGTGTGTACAACATACGGCCTTCTGCATATTTTGTACAGTTATTTGCAAAACACTTTCAGTATGTACCTCATTTGTGTTTGTAAGTAGATATTTGATATGTATTTCATAATATTAGCGTACGTATTGGGTGTTCATTTCTGAACATTCACAGAAACATTCTGACAAATTCACTACATATTTAATTGTGCAATGTGTAATTAATGTTATTGTGTGCGCACACACAAAATCAGAGATCGACAGTGTATTAGGAGTTAAAAATGTGTGTAAGGCGAAGTCTGTGTGTGTTTGTGTGTGCGACATTCAGGGTCACTGGGCCTTTAGAGAAAGCTTGTCCTCTTCATTCACGCTGCAGTGCAGTGAGGAAGGCCAGATCTTTTCCCTGGCTCTTTGTCCACGGTGTTCCTGAGAAAGAACCCGTTCTCCCCAAGAACACCTGTGTTATTACCACATGCCTGTGTGGAGAGGGGGGTTCTGTTCATCATAGCTAAAGTGATAAGAAGGTTTCTCTGAGCCAACAAGATGTTTATATCATAGTATTTTCATAGAATAATCATGCTTGTGCTGTAAGGAATGTGGACAGTTAGTACTAATTCACCGTTGTTGTTTTTTTTCTTTCTTTTTTCACTACTACTATAAAGGTCAAAGTGGTAATTATTCACAGAAACCGGAGAGAAATATTTTCTATTGGAATTGTAATGGGTCATACATAACACTGGATGTTCATCCTGAAGCTATATAACACAATATGAGTCCATTTTTTTCTAAAGGAGCGGTATTACAGCTAATATATGTACTTCTAGTTAGAAAAATAGCCAAATGACCACATAGCTTGCTGGGTCCAGCTGCATGTAGATGTTTGATTACGTTCCATGATGTATTTTTTTTATTATGGGATGAAAATTTGATATTAAGGAGTTATACTTGCATGTAGTTTACAGTAGGTTCTACAGTAGGCTGTTAAATTGGTACAAATCAGTTGATTTATGAGCCTGGGTTGTACAAGGAGAACTGATGACAGTATTTCAAATGGACTGATTGGTGGGAGCTTACTGAGGAACGGGAAAGACCGAACCTGTTCTGTAGGTCACAACTTTTAAAGTTGACTGCAGACTGCAGATCTAAATATCACAGCATGTTTTTAATTTTGCCATTACATTGCTAATTATGCTTTTACATGTAGCTATATGTATATAATTTGATTGTGTCATGCTCAAAGCCATTGGAAAATAGATTTTAGGTTCCAATTCCGTACATCAGTGTTCCAAAAAATCTCTGTGATCATTCTTTCAAGCATTAGTGTTGTGATTGTTTCAGCAATCACTCTATTGTTCTTAAGTTTTATTTTTATTAGCACAAGAAACACGAGAAAACTCTCGTGCGCACACACACACACACACAAAACGAGAGAATTCTCGCACGCGCACACACAACAGGAAAGAATTTGTGCACACACACAACGGGACAGAACTCGCACACACACACAAAATGAGAGAACTCTCGCACGCGCGCACACACACACACACACACCACAGGAAAGAACTCCCGCACACACACACACAACAAGAGAGAACTCTCGCGCGCACACACACAACAGGAGAGAACTCACACACTTGCACACATGCATCAAAGGCAACATTTATAGTATTACTTTATCTGAAAAAAGTGAATGGTGATCAGGGAGCTTACATATCAGTTATATAAACTTGAAGCATCAGAATCGGCATCTGTATCAGCCGATCACCTAGACAAAAAATCCGCACTTGGTATTGGTGGCAAAAATCCTGTTCGGAGTATCACTAATTTTTATTATTATTGTCATTCATTTTATAGCTGGAATTTGGCATCTCTTCTCCGCCTGCAGTTTTTTTTAATATTGGCATGACTTTAAAACATATGTTAATATCCAGTGTAGTGTGCGTACATTCAGATTTTAGATTGGTTGATCAGGGGACGAGTAATGGTCTTTAAAAAAAAAAAAAATTGTGGTCAAGTCGCATTTTAATTGTATGATGGAGAGCAGTCATCCTTAACCATAAATGGCATGATAAGAAACATTGTTGACACCCCATCGGTGGTTCAGCGATGAGACCCTGAACACTAAATTAGAAATTTGCACGATGCCAGTAGTTTTTTTTTAATACATAAACTTTTCAAAATTGTTTCTGTCTCCAAACACTGATTTTTTATAGGAACCATGCAACCATGCGTCACATTTTCTTGTAGAAATGCCATTAGGTATGGTAAAGTTGCGTAATTGCCATATAATCTAGGCTAGTAGCTAATGACTACTTTTCCATTAGTTGGGTTAATTTCGTATAAATGTAGGTAGACAGCTAATTATTTTTTGAAGCCACCACCTGCTGTTTGCTCCCAGAGGATGTGAGAGTTTTTTTTTCTCCTTTTACATGTTTGCTTCAAACTTTGTGTATGTAAAGTGGTTCTTAAACCACAGCTGTTTGGTTTACACTTTGCACCAGATTTACGAGCTGTCATGGTGGATAGTGAATGTTTTGATCAGGTCTCACTTTCCCCACGTAGGCCTTATGTCTTTAGGATTCGCACCTAATAATTCTCAGCACAAACACAGGCTTTAAAATGGACATGCTCTAAAATTAAAAAATAAAGGTTATGAAATGATTCCTGGCTTAATTATATTGTAGTATAATAATTTTTTTTAATCATTTAGATTAAATCTAGGAATCTAGGCAGACATGAAATATGGTGGCTGTTAATGTCAGGTTTACTGACATTTTACAGTATTCTGAGAAATGAATGTTGTTTTTGGTTTTAGTTTGCTGTATGATGTTCAAATAAAATGTTTTTATTGATGATGTAACATTGGTTGCAATATGCAATGTAGTGATGCAATAACAGTCGACTCCATTTTAAAGCCCTAAAACTAGACTAGTTTTGTGTTTTTACACTGTAAAGGTGTAGTCTTTATCTTTATCTTTATCTTATGATTTTACAGTGTCTGGGTTTAGTTTAAATGTTAAGTGTAGAATTAGCTGTAAAAGTATAGAATAAATAAACCTGATAGAGTACTGATGACAAAATATAAAATACACGCTTCAACGCTTACAGCAACTTTACATGAACAAGTGCAATATCTTACAAGAAAACAGATTAGATCTAGAATTCATACCTTGTCGAGTGTGTTTTGTCTCCTAGTTTGAGGCAAGGCTGGGTCAATCTCTCATTTACTGATAAACACACAGACACCCAGTGGATTATCAGTAATCCAACAAACATAATCCCTTAAAGTATTCCAGTATATATCAATACATCTCGTCCACTTGCCTGCTGTCTCATGTTGGCTTTTTAAAATGTATTTATTTTTTTGCTTGCAGCCATTTCCATTACATGTATGGGCTTTCTCTCTCTTGTATTTATTTTCATTTTTCTTCTTCTCTGCAGGTTCGCGAAGCCAGCCCCCATGTTCCTCGATCCAAATTTTAAACGTCTGTCGAAGATAGGTATTTATCCACCTCCCTTCGGCTTAAAATCGCAAGGTACAGTAACAGAGTTCTTCGGTTTCACACTTCCAATCCAGGAAACGCCAACTATAGCACTAATGACTGTTTCCTGCCTCTTTAGCACCATTAAGATTTAATGCAGATTATTAAGGCTAATTTTTCATTTGAGTTAATTTTATTTCCTGTAATCCACTCTCCCTGCTGCCTTTGCAACTCTGTATGTTCCAATTATTGCAGCCAGCCACAGCTTCTGATGTAAAGTGTGGTATTATTTAAATCCAGATCTCATGGATTGTCTGATTGGGGGTTGCATGATAATGTGATCTAGCAGCGTCAAGCCCAGAGGACGCAAAACGTCCTAGTCTGTTTTATCACCCTCATGTTGTTCCTTCATGCTCCACAGCCAATAGATTGTCAGCACAGCTAATCTGCCCACTCCCAACAGGAACTGGCTCATATGTGGACAAAACAGGATTAGAGTTAGCGAGGATTCCATTTACCTGTATGTGCGTTTTGCAGGCCGTGCAGTTCTGAAACTTGCTGCTGATTTGCAGTTGGCTTGTAGTGAATAAGATACTTAACATAATGGAATAATTAGCTTTAAAAACTGCTGTCACTTTTTAAATTAAAAGTCTGTATTTTATAAGATAAAAACTGCCTTCATTAGCTACAACCAAAACTATGGTCTTGACTGACCAGCATCTTTAAAGCCAAAGGGCAGATTGCAAATAAGTGAAGAATTGGAGAATTGGGAATGAATGAAGTAGTAGCAACAAACAAGAAAAGCAACTGTAGAAGAAAGTAATGGTGATGTGCTAATTGTTTATTTATGTATCATGGTTTCATATTGTTACTGTCAGGACAGCATGAAACATCAGGATATAAATCTGTATCATCTATATCACCCACATTCTTGGAATTAAACACAGCTGCTGCTCAACCATAAAATAAGTTCACCTAAACAATTTTTGCATGAAATACCTCAGACTGAATATCTGCCTTTGGTTATTTCCTGCAAAAATGAAATCTGTGTGTCTATTTATTTATGTATTTATTTATGTATTTATTTATTCATTCTTCTTTTTTTTTTTTTTTACACTCCTCTGCTTTTGTGCCTCTGTCACACACCTGGCTGCTCACTTGTGTCTGGCTCTTAGAGTGAGAGCCCTATCCTATTTCAGCATACAGAGTTTAGACTTTTGCATGGAAACCTTTCATTAAAATTGTTCAGTAAAATTGACTTGTTAATTAGAAAATGGGTCATTCTTTTATATATTTTCTTACTGTGATCTTTGGCATGAAAGAAAGAAAGCTTTATACAAACTAATTTAATTTATTTAAATGTAAATATCAGTTACATGATGCAGTTCTGTACAGTATATATGTATATATATATAAAGTCTACTGTTTCAGGCTTAAAGGCTCTCTGGCAGGTGACAGTTTTCCCAGCCACATTGAAAACTGGCTCAGAAGGAGCACTGGTTGCAGGTGTAAAGAGATATTGCTTCAAAAGTTTGCTTAGTTTAAGGAAGTCTGTTTCACGTCACTGTCTGGCTTTGATTTGTTGCTTTGAGACTGGGGAGTAGATGATGTCTTCTTCAGAATGCTTGCGAAAGCAAGCTGGTTTCATTGTTGTTTCCATGCTTGTTTTTGCATCTGTCAGGTTGATCTGTGGTTTTCACAGCAGTGTGATATATAGGACCTCATAAAATAAGGCTCATTTACACGCTTACACACGCTAAGCTCATCATATATTTAAGTAGTAGAAGTATAGCCTTTAAGTTATTAAAACAAATTCATAGGTGAAAGTTGAAATGTAAAAAATCACATTTATACTTTTAGAATTGTAATTCAGTGGAAGAAGAAAATGCGCTGACTTTATTACACTGTCGTTGGTTGTGCAGACTTAACTGACTTCTTTCCGCTTCCAAAATCAACCCATTGTTATGCCGTCAGCTTATTTTGTCAGGTAGCATGTTAAAAATAGTCTCTAGCACATTGGAAATTTCAGATCATATCCCAGGTATGTACACTGCAGCAGACGATTCAAAGTGACTAAAGTTCTTCGTTCTTCTTTCTCAGAGTATCAGAGGCCATAAATTCTTGCCATTAGGACAAAGGTGTTGAAAGGACTCTGATCTCAAAGCTGTCTCCTGTATCCATTCCTGGGATTTTAGAAACCTGCTTAATTAATTCCATCTGTCTTTTAAACTGATTAAAGACATTGATTTGTTCAGTGATGCATAGTAGTTTGGGTTTTAAAACATACCTATATGTATTTAGGGTGCCAAATACGAAATGTGAAGCTTGTTAAAAACTCATCATCTCCAGTCCTTGCCAGTTTTATCAGGCCAGACTACCTTGTACTCAGGCTTGTTGGCCGCTTTATGAGAAAGGCTTAGTTGTGCTTTTTAGGTTCACATTTAATGATGCACAATTTATGAGTCCTCCCAGTTAATGGAAACCGATTGCTTTCGTGCAATTCAGTGTCAGTGAGTGATGCTGTGGTGGAAGTGGATGATGATGTGTTGGGCTGGGTGTTTTTGCCCTTTTTGTATTTTTGCTATTTTTTACAGAGTTTAGGACTGTCTTACAGTCCAGTTTAATTGCCTGGCTTTGGGGCATAAAAAGTCCTCGAAATACAAAATTCTTTATTGATACTAAAGCAAGTCTTCATGAAGCAGAGAGGGTTTACACATATGAGTGTGAAAAACTGCATGATGGACAGGTGGTCGTTGCTCATGCACAGCACTTACCAGCATCAGTAAACCAGTAAGTGGAGGCTGATTGTGCGCGAAGCTCAGGACATCATCTGCATCCTGTGAATTTTGGCAATGAGGTCCTGATTGTTTTGTATGTTTTTTAGATCAATGTTTCTCAACCTTTTCAACATTAACGCCCACCTATCTATCACAGCATGTTGCCAAGGCCCACTTGGCCACATTAGAGGATATTAAATAACCAATTGCGGACCAAACTTGAGTCTCGATTTTAGATTTGCGGCCCAATCAAAAGCCTTGGTGGCCCACTGGTGGTCCCCGGCCCAGTGGTTGAGAATCCAGGGTTTAGATGATCTTAACTCTAAGATGCATTCAGACTGTGAAGGCCGTCCACTTTGCTCCAGATGGCCGTACCGTGTTGCTGGAGATTCGACTTGGCTTTGACTTTGATTGGCGTTCCTGGATGTTTACGAATCTTCTATGAAGGACTTACGGCTAACATGAACCTTTGGGCCTTGATCTTCATACAGTTTTAAAAGCTTCCTAACTCAGTATGTCACTCATGGCCATGTTACAGTGATTTACCTTGGTGAAGATCCATGCTGTGATTAAATACAGTAGAAAATAATCCCTGTTTGGCTCAGTAGAGACGGCAGTCATCCCAGTCCAGTCTGATTAAAGTGTGTCTTTGTGTGTGTGTGAGAGAGAGAGAGTGAGAGAGAGTGTGTGAATGTGAATGAGAGATTTGTTGACACCCCCCCACACTGGTTTATTCCAGTTTTCCTGTCTCTAAACTGGTATTTGGTATATTTGTGGAATGAAAGTAGTCTGAATCAGAGAACTATTCACCCTGAAGGAAATTGCTTATGTTAAGACTGCACATCCACACTGAGATGAAAACAATATGAAACACAAAGTCTAAGTAAATCCAATAAAATCTCTACAGAAAACACACTTATTCTAATACAGTGGGTATTCTAATGCTGGGTTTAAATACTATAGATAAGTTACTTATAGTTTAGTGAATGACTAGTAACACAGTGTGGTTAGGAGTATGTTATTACATGTAATAAAATAAGGGTAAATTAATAATGATATAGTGATGTTTCACAGGGTAAGACTACTGCACATAATAGAATAGCACACATAATGCACTCATTTAACCCCCAAATAAATGATTGCACATAATATTTAGAAATTGTACATAATGATAATGATTTAAACCCAAAGAGAAATTGCAAATTTTTTATTAATATCCAGAACAATGTTTAATTAAAATAGACACTCTATCCCTTCACCACATATCTGCCAACTACTTTTTCAGTAGCCAGAGATAGTGGCCTGTTAATACGCAAAGTTATTTTTACTCAAATTAAGTTACATGTACTGATAAAAGGAAAAAGTGGTTGTCTGCCAGAACTTGATTGCCATCCGCGGGAGCGCGCTCAGCTTCTTAAAGCTGCAGCGCCTATATTCACTTGCTTGATATCATTCAGGAGGGTTATATTTGACACATTATACTGCAAACAGACCCTTATAACTGCTAAAATACC
>JBBMFX010000101.1:5587566-5606003 GCA_037832545.1 Rhabdalestes septentrionalis
TGTGTGTGTGTGTGTGTGTGTGTGTGTGTGTGTGTGTGTGGGTGTGTGTGTGTGTGTGTGTGTGTGTGTGTGTGTATATAAGGAAGAATGCATCTGGAGTTATAACACTACAAAACTACATTTCCTCTACTCTGACACACATGAATTTCAGGCTTAATAAATTAAACATAGTAAAATTGGCACAGTTTGCTTTTTACCCCAGATGTTTTTTTAAGCTAAGTCATATTTGATTCTGTAGTGATGTGCTCGAGCTACAAGACTAATGCAGCTAACGAGCAGTCAAGCAAGTCTGATGGAGTACTTTCTTTCATTTCTTTCATTTTGTTGAATAAAAAATCTTTTGGATCAGCAGATGAAATTAGACTCAGGTATTATTTGTCAGTGAGATGAAACTGTTTTTAAATTAAAGAACAGGGATCTGTCAATTAATAGACAGTCTGTGTACAAATGGAGGAAATTCAAAACCATTGTTACCATCCCTAGAAGCAATTGACCACCAGAGATCAGTCCAAGTGTGTGATAATCCCTGAGAAAAAAAGGAACCCAGTGTCTTCTAAGCAGCTTATAGCCTCTGTCTTAATGTTCATGAGTCCACCATCAGAAGAACACTGAAAAAAAAAGTAGATGCTGCCCATATAAAGTTTGCTACAGATCATGTGGATGCCCAGAAGACTAATGGAAGAATGTTTTGTGGATGGATGAGCCCAAATTAAAAGCAAGGGGCAAGGGAAACACTGCATTCCAGCAGAAGAACCATATCCCATCTATAAAAATGATCATGATTTGGACCTGTTTTGCTGCATTTGGGGCAGGACCACTTCCATCACTAGCAACCACAATGTATTAAAATATGCTTAACCATCCCTTAATTTACCTCTGAAAATACACCAAACTCCTTCACTTGAATTATGTGGCGGTTAATTTGTGAAACCAAACCCTTAACTTGCGCTTGAAATAAGATTTAAGGTATGAGTGTGAAAACTCTTTACCTTAAATTTAAGGGTTTAATTCAGGAGGTTCTATTATTTAATGGGCAGATGTGAAATTAAGGGGGAAATTCAGTAGTTTTACCCTTAATCAGCCTTAATCTGTGCACATTTCTCCTTAATTTTCCTTCATTTCTTGTACGGGAAATGAAGATCAAAATTACGGTCATTTTAAGGGGTAAAATTAAGGGGTTTGATTTTGTAGATTACACCAGAGAGTTTTAAAGACAAAAGTTAGGACATCTGTCTGAACAGAATCTCAAATCTAAGCACTCACGTTGTTCTACTAAAGAATATTTAAAGAAGAATAAAGTTAATGTTTTGGAATGGTAAGGAAATATTTAAAGTTGTTCTGTATGACGCAATGGGCTTTAATTCCTCCAAGTCGAAATCCTGGACTGATCAACTGTCAAGTGAAACATTTAATTGCAGTTACTGCTGAACAAAGGGGTCAGGGGAACCAGATAGAAAATCCTCATCTTCCTCAAATGTATATATATAATAGTTTTGTCTTATTTGGGTTTCCTTTATTCCACTTTTAGGACTTTAGGTGCCCTGCTGATGTTTTTGGTCAAATGTATGCAGAAAATTCTGAAGGATTCCCGAACTCTGAGGCACCACTGTATGTGGATGGTGTGGACCAGAAATTGAACGCTTGCACGCTACACCAAACACTTATTTCAAGAAACTGAGGGGAATTTAAATAAAGGGCAGCTGGTGTCTTGATGCTTAGGGAGATTTCCCTGTGATTGGATGGTTGTGGGTTTGAATCCCAGGACTCATCTTGGCACCAGTGTAACCTCGAGCAAGGTACCATCCCCACACTGTCCCCCCCGGGCGCTGCATCGCTGGCTGTCCCCTGTTTCACTTGGTGAAGGGGTTAAATGCAGAGAAAGAATTTCACACTGTTCACAATGTGTGCTGTGCTGTGGTGTCTTCACAATATGGGCCAATTTTACTTTTTAAATGTAGTTTGTCATATGAACTTAGTCTTTTTGCTATGATATAACTGCTCTGAATACACATTAGTTCACTAGAGTTAAACACACTGAACTGAAAAAATCGATAGGGTCGTTTGGTGCATGTAAAACTAGTTTGAGAATGAACTGCAGCTTGGCTTACATACGTCCTCCTTCATACGTCCAGCTTCAGAGAACCGCATTCCTTCTCTGGCTGGTTTAATGTGCTTTGAGTATCATCTGCAGTAAATAACAAACAGATATAGAAAGTGGTGTGAGATTAGAGCCTGGTGAGGTATGGATACAACAGGCAGGTGTATCCTATTTCGGGACGATCCTTGACCTGGGTGTGCTCTGAATGTATGTTGGTGGAGGAAAGGGTGGGGGTGGTATTCTCTGACAGGTGTCTCTCTATGTAGGTGGCCCTGGGTGACAAAAGAAGTCTGTAATGGTTTCATCTCTTTTTTTTTTTTAAAGTGGGTGTCTAAAAACATTTACTAATAACTTTATACTTAAGAGAATAATGGAGCTAACAATTAATGGAAGCTCATAATTCAGTAACGAACACTGTGCAAAACAAAAGCCTAAATCAAAACACACTTGCTCCATCTATGTTAAGCTGTTAGTTAACAGATTTCTTTATGTGGTTTCTGACACTTTATGACACACTGTTGTAATAGATCATGGCCAAAACTGAGAGACTCAAAACAGAGAGACCATTTGTCTCCTTTCAAAGCTTTTGGGACTGATACAGCACCTCCAAGTGTCATATCCAATTAATTGCCATTTCATATTTAATTATTACAACAATAAATGCTCCTGCACTGTAAATGCTGCTATACAGGTCTGTTACATTGCAGTGCTAAAATGGAACAATCCTTTTTAATATCTCTCTTGCATATTTAACATTTATACATATGTCAACTTAAAATGCTCAAATTTAGCGTCGATAATTTTTTGTTAACTTGTGTTCTTTGTTTGCGTTGTTGGACAATGTTGGATTTCGCATTGTTTTTAAATGTAAACTTTGTTCATATTTTATAATATTGTGCAGTTCATGATACATTTCACTGTGTGTTGTACTTGTATAATGATACATGTGCAAATAGAGATTCACACGCACACACTTTTCTCTGTAAAATGTGTTTGACTGTGTTAACCATCAGTTCAACTGTGTCTGTGCAAGATTTCTCTTGGGAACTCCTCTGGTTGTGTACAGCCATGTTTCTGTACAGGCTCAGTGTTCTTTTACTTTATGCTTGATGACATGTCCTTCATACACACCATGACAACCCTCTTCCTACACATGTCCAGCACTACACACTTCTTAAACTCACTCCCGCTCCATCGCAACATGTAGATTTCCTCAAAACATCACTAGAGGAGCTGATAAGTTCCTGCCACGCTGCACACTTGTATCTCTAGAGCTTAACATTTGGTCCCAGAATGGTCCAGAAATCATACTCAGCCTTATCCCATGTGTTTTTGATCCGTCAGTTCAAGAGGTTTGGAGTTTCTTTAGTTTTGCCCTTGATCTGTGGGTTTAAAGCACCTATCAAGCAACAGAGACTTAATGTGTAGCCCACTAAGACACTGTCAGACTGCATTCCTAAATCATCACACAGTTCAATCTGTGTGGAACAGACTTTCTTATGTAGTTTCTGGCACTGTGTGACATCCATGTTTTTAGAAAAGGACCTATTTGTTTGTCTGTTTTTTTAGCCTTTTGTATTCTCTAAGAGGATATAGAATATTTCCCTTCACATTCTGGCTTCATTTTTCCCTCTCTAGTCTTTTATAAGCACAACCTGTGTTACACTGCACTCCATTTTAAAACGTTCATTAAACTTAATTAAACTGAATTTTCTTTTCCATGCTCTGCATAAGTGTTCTTTCATAGCTAATGTTCTAAAAGTGTTTTCTTCCTTTCGTTCTTTATTTATTTACTTCCCAAATGTCATTTAACACGACTAGCATTTGAAACCAAAACTCATGTAGTAACTCTAACAACACAGTAGCAATGACACAATTAAATCCGCTGAGTTTTATTCTTTATTATACCATATGGCAAAAAAGTGAGCTGTAATCACACATATTAAATTCACTCATGATCACATGGCATTACTGCCTACACAATGCAAAATCTAAAGCTAACCATGAATAAACATATGAAATGCATAATTTATGTTGTTAGAGTTTGTAATCTACCCTTATGGAATATTATCACATTAGACACAAGTTATAGAGCGTGAATGTGTCCATCTGTGAAATAAATGGCTGTATAGAGTTAATGCATAAAATAATAGAAACATCACACTCACTATCCAGACAAGGCCTGTCTCTCAATCTCCGTTCCAGTTCCCAAAGGTATTGGATGGGTGCTCGTCTAGCCATGTCTTTATGGAGCTTGCTTTGTGCACATGGGCACAGACATGCTGGAATAGAAAAGGGGCTTCCTCAATCTGTTGCCACAAATTGGAAGCTTGGCGATGAGCAAAATGTTTTGGGGAAGTGATTGATTTTATACATCTGTGGCAATGGGTGTGATTGAAACCCCTGATTTGAATAATGAAGTGGTATGGCCCTATAGTTTTGTCCATATTGTGTATGTACACTTTTTAGATTTACCAGAAACCCTGGACCTTATTCATAACAGTGACTGCCATCTGAGTATGATTTGTGTTGTGGATACACATGCATCAAGCTTAAAGTGTTGTTGAAGTCTTTACTTTAACCAAAAATGTCCTGCCAGTGGTGGTCCTGTCATCAGAAACTGATACCTGATGAAGGGCTGTAGAATGACTGACACAAACTGTGCATCGATACAGTGAGGCATCTACGCTGGAGCACCGCAGGAGAGGCTGCTCTCTATGGACAGACTGCTGACCTGGACTGACCACCCAGGAACCTTCACAGCACAAAGCTGAGCAGACTGACCACCGGAGGCCAAGCCTGAGGTGTCCTGTTCTTTCCTGCTGTTGTTCTCTGCTTGGGTTACAGACTCTAGCTTGATTCTAGTGTAAGGCCACATCTCAGAGGAATGGCTGAACACACACATGGAGCTCCCCAGGAGAGGTTGGCAGGGTCGAAGGTCTGTTCCCAGGTCATGGATCCATTGTTTAAACTACTTTGTACTTACTCTTGTAAAAGTGCGCAATCACTGTTTTCAATAATATAAAATCAGTATATTATTGCAGATGAACATGTTTATTTATTAAAACATTCATGACTATACAGGTAACAGTGGAACTAACATTTTAAATGTGGGAACAGTTGTAAAAGTAGTGATTAAATGAATGACTTGACTAAAAACTTTTTTAAACTGTACTTCTTATTAAATAAAACAACTATGAGACTGCAACACATGTAGTTGACCACCAACCACATGTTTGGTGTCTAACCTTTGCTTCTTTAGGTTTGCAGTTTTTGTCATTTTATAATTTCTAAATTGATACTTTGTGCTCAACGATATCATGGCACCTATACCGATCCTGACACAACAAAAAGGTTCACAACATTTAACACTCTTCTTCGTTATCACATTCTCTGCAGTGTTTTGCCCCAACTGACATATTTCACTGCCTCAAAAACGGCTAAAGCTAAAACATTTTAATCTGGTTTGCTTACACTTTTCTACATTTGCTCACATCTCCAATGAATGCCTGCCAGCATCTTGTGATGTGAAGGTCCGAACTTGACAAAACATCTGTTGCCTTGCTCATCCTTAAATATTTTGGCACTTGGTACTTTCCTCACATTGACACTTGCGCGCTTCCTCATATTTTAAGTCACTTTGGATAAAAGCACCTGTCAAATGAATGTAATGTAATGCAGATTTTAAGAATTCAAATTGCCGCCAAGAATACAACTATACAATAAACCTCTTGGTCTAATTTTACCACAAACATCAACCCTCACAATAATACACATCTTCAGAATATACAAATGACCTCATAACATCATTACAATCTTACTCCTTCTTTTACAATTATATCACACACTGTAATGCGGTATATCGACTTGCAGTGATATCTTGCCACTGGCTGTGACTGAAATGCTCTTCTAGGTTTGCACTTTCATTGCATACTCCATGTCTCCAACAGATTTTATATTTCTTTCCCAAGTTGTTATTAGTGTAATTCATTCTTTTCTTACTCTGATTCACATTCATTGTTTGGTGCATTTGCAATAGTTTGAAATATTTGAAATATTTTTAGTGTTTTGTCATTTTTATTACTTTGATGCTTTCCAGGCTGGATTTTTGTGCCGTGACTCTTAACCCAATATTTTACAAGTAAACACAATAGTCCGGAATCACGAGTTACTGCTTTACAGCTGTTTGAATCCAAGCATTTTACTTTGTGATCAATCCACTGGGACCTGGTTTCCTTCACATATCAGTTGTTCCTGTCTGAACAAATGTGTTTTTTCAGCTGAATGATGTATGGCTGAGAGCAACTGGAGTCAGAATAAGCACTTATAGCATATCAGCCATCAGTCCACCTCAATAAAACCTGAATGCGAATGAGAGAGCACTGCTAAATGACAGCCAGCTTTTCTATATCAGCAGCAATTGAACCTATGAACACCACATCTCTTCAAAATAAAGGTTTGCTCTTTGCTTTGCTTTGAGAATGAAAGCTGAGACGTGTTTTGGCAATTCCTAATTGATTGCATCACTGTGGAAAGTTAATGATGATCTTCAGGGAGAGCTCAGCTGTGTGTGCTCAGTAGTGAGAATCACTTTCGCTGTGACCTTTAACTCATCAGTGTCTTATTTAAGTTGTGAATTTTTTGCTGAATGAATTAGTAGCAGTGGTCCAGAACGATTTCCAATCAAATTCTTTCACATAAACGTATGTGTCACGAGATGGGGGGGGTGTGGAAAATGGGACACACCAGCAGGAGCTGCGATATGGAGCACTGGCTCATGCAGCACAGAGAAAAAACGATGGGAAACAAATGGACATCAGTATTTAGAGACACAGACAAGGTTCCAACACATGTTTGGAATCACACAGGCTAGAACAGGCAGGTCGCAGTCCTTTCAGAGGACACAGACTGGAAATACAGGTTTTACTAAGATACATACACAGTCCACACCGGCGAGGCTGTCGCAGGACCACCCAAACACATCACCGTCATGTGAGCCTCCACAAACCGGCCATCCAGGGGAACACTGATCTCTCAGGAAGCACCCGATGAGAGGCCCAGTGACCGTGTGTAGCTCCTAGAAAGTCCCATCGCAGAACTTTCCTTGGGGTCCGGACACACCCACTTGATGAGGCCTGTAGTCAACCCATCTACCTAGCCTCACACAGCAGCCCCATGGCCATTAACCAGGACTCATCATA
Organism: Rhabdalestes septentrionalis; assembly: GCA_037832545.1. Taxonomy (NCBI): domain Eukaryota; kingdom Metazoa; phylum Chordata; class Actinopteri; order Characiformes; family Alestidae; genus Rhabdalestes; species Rhabdalestes septentrionalis. Next base: position 5,594,866 of record JBBMFX010000101.1, read on the forward strand.
TAAACCACTGATAAGAGAACCATGCACACCATGTACACCCATGGCCCAGGGCAGCTGTGATCAGAAGGTTGTGGGTTGCTACTGAGGTACCCTTGTGCAAGTTAATGTCCCTAAACACCGCTCCCCAGGTGAATTTTGGAGTTTGAATTAGTGGTGATTCTCTGACTTGCAGAATTGGTAATCGAATGTTCCAGTTGAAATTACCTACTAGGAACTCAGAAATTCCTACTTACCAGATGAAACGGAATGCACCATCAAATAGCGTAAAATCCAAAGCCAACCCACCTGGTTTGATCCAGAAAAGTTACTGTAACGAATGGCTAAAAAAGTGGATGCTTTCTTTGACATCATTTGTGTGCATCAAGTGACGGCACCAGCATGCACTAGGGGGAAAAAGCAAGGCAGCAGGCTGTGTGATGCTCTGAGCAGACTGTGTTGGGAAACTTTACGCCCCACATTTTTGTGGATGTCACTTGGTCACATACCATTTACCTAAACACTGTTGCAGACCAAATACCCCCCTTCAGGGCAGCAGTATCTCTAAATGGCCGCGGTCCCTTTCCAGCAGGAAACTGCCACACTGCAATCGTTGTTCTGGAATAGTTGAGACACATGGAACATGGGATTTTTTTCACTGGTGCTCTATATTGATAAGACAGCTGTACTTTACTTTAGACAAAGCAAACAACTGAATAAAAGAAATGTAGTTTGCAATAAAACAACAATGCCAGTTCTAATACATCACACCTAATCTCCATGTTAACCAGCACATGTTATTCAGCTATTAATGGCTAGAGGGAAATGTATTTTACTTGCTATTTTTCCTAAATGTCCTATTTCATATGTGGGCTTTAAGAATCAAGGTTGTGTTGAATAATCTCTTTGCCCTATTGATTCCTGTCCAGCTGCATCAGAGCTAATTCCAGAACTTCTGGAACTGAACAGCACTGGCTGATAGCTAAGCGTGTTGCCTTGCTTTGTTATTTGTTGAAAGTGTAACACCTGGCAAAATAAAATTCTGTTTCTGACACACCAACAGAGTGTAGAAAAACGGATCAGACAGCATACTCATTTGCAGGTGTGTGTGTGTGTTTGTGTGTGTATGTATTGATGTGTGTGCGTATGTTTGTGTGTGTGTGAGAGAGAGAGAGAAAGAGAGAGAGAGAGAATATAGAGCTCTTTGCTACACACAGCTGTAACTGTGGGTGTGTTGGAGTGAGTCTTATGTCATTGTGGACACTAGTCTTGGTTAATATATTGTCCTGGACCCACAGAAATTAATTCCCACTGTGCTGGAATTTGGTTTAAAAAATGGGCATTTCAAATAAAAGTCTGGTTTACAGACAATCACAGAGACATGACATAAAGGGACTTGGTGCATTTATCCTTGAACTGTAGACACACATCTAACCAAAGCTGCACTCTCGACTTCATGGGACAGGCATACCACAACCAGGCATCATTTTTAACATCCATAAGTGTGTTGGGGCTGTTGGTTACTTATCTCAACTGACGATCACTCTGTCCAGATCTTTTTTTAATAATTAAAGACTAACTTACTAAACCTCTAAATACAGTAATTATAAAATAGTTGATAGTCAAATGTAATTACATTTTCTGTTGGTTTTTAATTACACTATTTCTTACATGATGGCTGAATTGTTCAGGTCTTTCAGAGGGGTTTTACACAATAATGGCAGTAGGAACCAGATGTCCACTGAAAGTTATTGCACAAAATACGTTTGCTGACAACTTCAGTGAACATACAACCTGTCCAGGGTGTCTCTCCATGACCCTTTTTATGATAAGCAGTTTGTGTAGGGAATGAATGAATCTGAAATGGGAATTGGTCAGTCTTGGCTTTGTGGTTGGGCCAGGCCGTATCCAATAGTTGCTGGAACACGGGGAGGGACCCGGGTACCAGACCCAGCATGATTACGGCAGGAAGGCTGGTCTGTGGAGCTGGTGAAGGGAGGTGCAACATGGACCCCTGCATGAGGTGCTATTGTTTGTGGGTTGTTCATTTATGTATATTGTTATTTTGTTGGGTGGTAAAATCAGCCTCGTGTTTGGCTTGGCTGATGGGTGGCTGTAGTTGGCCAAGCCTGGGAGAATTTTTCTGTTTTGGGGGGTTTATATCAGATAACATCTCCCATTCACTGTGTGAATGTTTACAGCCTCCTGCTGTCGTTCTCCCCCTGGGTAGAGTTTATCAGTGTGTTGGAGTTCCTGAAAGTTTGTACAGGTACAAAAACGGGCTGCCTAAACTTAGGGCCAACTTCTTTACATGTGGAAGTTAGGTGAAGGGGTGGGTCATTCACATTTACAGCATTTAGGAGATACTTTTAATCCAATGCGACTTCTAGTCCCTAACTGCAGGGACAGTCTCCCTGGAACAACTTGGAGTTAAGGGTCTTGCTCAGGGACCCAGTGGTGGTATGCTGAAGGTAGGGTTCATGGTCCAGAGGCAAGTATCCTAGCCGCCACCACTCCTTTCACAGTCCATCTACGTGTCGTTCTACGTGGTGGTGAACGGAAACCCTGAGGGATGAGGATAACAAAGCCAATCAGGCGTCTCAGAGGGTCCTGTGAAATGGGCTTGAAGCCAGAGATCCAAGAGCAGATCAGGGATCTTTGGAATGATCTTCAGAGCTGTTGTTGAAACTTTAATGACAGAAATAACATTAAAGGTATGGTGATTAATAAAAAACCTCCAGAATTCAACTTACTTCAAAAGTGTGATGCAAGCTTTGAGGCAGTAACATGACACCAAAAAAAGATTCATTTCAGTATGTAGTTTGTTTAATAACAACTTGATTCCAAATAGTTAATGTTAATTTACATTAAATAAATAATATCAACTATGTCTAAAAATAGGCATTGGTGTCTAGTTATTGTAGTTAAAATGTGTTTTAAATATGTTATTATCATCCAAAAGTTAGTATTGTGTATACTAAGAAAAAAAAGTTAGCATTGTGAATAAATAAATAATAATATATGTGACAGCAAGCTTTTTTGGGCACTCTGCATCCTGCTTCAGTAGAGAGTATCAGATGCTGCTTTTCTCCTCACTGCACCAATCCTTGTGTGGTCAGGGCCGTCTCCCCCGCCCGCCAGAGCGCCATAGTGCCACAGTATTCGGTCAAGAGTGAGACAGAAGGTCAAGCTTTAGCGGCACTCACTGAGGCAGCGCTGACCAAAGAAGGCATTGTAGCCCTCTGAGGTTTTCTAATCTTCTCTCTGACACACTGCTTCCGATACAGTTTTGGGCAAACATCCACCGCCAGAAAACGTGCTCTGAAAACCATCCGTAGCTTAGTCTGATCTTCTGCCAATCTGGATAACTTACAAAACTAGAGGATTTTACCCTGGTGCTTGTGGGAAACTTTAAACTGATACCTCGCTAATTTTCCCTCTACACAAATGTGCTCAATCAGTTGAGACATGCTTGGCATCCAAAGTCTTGGTATGAAGCTAATGTTGCTAACTAGTAATAAAAGATAACAGCCCACCGGTGAGCATCTGCTGCAATTGTTGTACCCTGTGCCCACTGAGACACTAGCAAAAATGTAGATCTGGTTTTAGAAGCCAAAACGAAATGCTGGTCAGATTTTCAGATATCAAGTTGAATGTGTAATCAGCCACACTAATTGGCCACACTTTTTGCAGCCTCCATCAAATGCATGACAAGAGTAGTGCCCATAAGCCTTCCATTATCTGAGTCATATATCCCTAACCAGGGTTGCATGGGGTGTTGAAGACTATCCTAGTGCTCACAGGGTGAAAAAGGCAGAGAAACCCCCATGACAGGTCGCAAGTCTGGAATTGACCCAGGACCTTCTTGCTGTGAAGTGACAGTCCTACCAGTTTACCTACAACATATACATGGTCATCGTTGGCGTTCAATTCACATTTCAGAATTATTCATTTGGACCCCCCCACATTTAACATAAATAATTAGTTTACCAGTGATGTTGAACATTCACTCCACTCCACTAAACCGATAGAAGAACACAAACACCACTGGAAGTCCGAGCAGCCTGTCTATGCACTGGCGATTCACTTCACTTTCATGCGGTGAGTTGGAGAAAAACCTGGAACCTGGATTTCTGGTGTTGTGTGTTCTATTGATTAAGTGGATGAAGTGGAAACCACGCTCAAACCCCAACCCCACCCGTCCCCCTCACATTAAAAATGCTTACCAAGCCCCTGATCCTATACATTTATGTTAGGACACAATAATCTAACTACTGTAAAAGGTTTACAAATTTGAAACTGACACAAAAGTGTTTGTAAATCGGGTCCTGAAAGAGTACATCCTCATTTACTGCGTTTGGTTGTTTCTGATGCTGGATAGCCCCATTTTAAACATGCACTCTTTCTCCTAGTTCGGTCATTGTCAGTTCCTCCTATCTAGTTGGGAGACCATTTATTCTGCCAGCATTCGACAACTTAGACTCACAAGTCACATTCTCCCAGTGATGGCATAAACCCTTGATGCTTGACAATTAAATAAATGTTTATGGACATGGATTTTAAAATATCCAAAAAGCTGTGATCAATTAATGTTAAAGGTCTCATATCACAAAAAACAAATAAAGAGACTAGTGTGTGAATGTTATTGCTAAATGTTAAATTAACTGCCATTTTTTATAGTCTATTTTGAATTTACTGTTTTTGTCAAGTCACAAACATTCCAGTTTGGCTCCTTCCATTCTCGCCAAACTCATAAGAAGCATTTCAGCCTGTGCTGTTTTCAGAATGATGCAAAACAGAGGGCAACCAATTAGAACAGAGATCATTTACATGTGCACGATCAACTACATCATTAAAACCACTGACAGGGAAGACAATAACATTGATTTTCTCTTTTATTTGCACCTGAAATATATTAGGCTGCAAATGAACATTCAGTTCTTAAAGCTGATGTGACTGAAACAGGAAAAGTGGGCAAACGTAAGGACATAAGCAACTTTGGCCAGACTGTAAAGACCAGATAATCTCTGAAACATCAGGCCCTGTGCGGTGTTACCAGTATGCAGAGGTCCCTACCAAAAGACAACTGGTGAACTGGCGACAAAGTAATGAGCACATGGGCATCAGAACCAGACTAGGGAGGAATGGGAGAAGGTGACCTGGCCTAATGAATGTCCACTTACATCATGTGGACGGAAGACTTGCAGTCAAGACAACCTAAACCAAGACCAAGACACTACCAAGACCAGAGGGTATCAAGACCCAGACAAGACCAAGACCAATAAACAAGACTGACTGAGTCAAGACCAAGACCAAGACCAAGACCGAGACAGAGACTGAAAAAAAAGACTCCCTTAATTTTGTGCTGTTGTGAACTGAGATGATGAATGATGACTAAAGAATGGGAAATTTGTAACTGATTTCAGTCATACCTACTGTCATTGATTAGTTTCATTTGAAGGGTGCTAAACGCAAAATATTATTAATGTTTCATTATCGAATGTTACGTTATCATTGATAATATTGACTCAAATCTCCCGACAATGGGGACCAAGACAGCAAAACCAAGAAAAGAACAAGACCATAGACTGTGGAAACTGTGACGAGACCAAGACCATGTAAAAGTGGTCTTGAGACCGGTTTCGAGACATCCAACCCCAATTGACAGATTAGTGTATGTGCATTGCTTACCTGGAGAAGAGCTGAATCCTGAGAAGAAAAGTCAGTGGAAGCAGTGTGATACTCTGGGCAATGTTTGGCTGAGAAACTTTTTGATTCATGTGGATGTTTCTTTGATATGTACCACATCCTAAACTTTGTTGCATGACACACAGGACAAACTTTTTTGATCTTTTGAGATCCAAACTCACATCTTATAGCACTGCTACCGTTTTGGTGCCAGAAGCTGCATGAATACCTCCAGACGTCTTTTGGAGTCCATGCCTCGATGTGCCAGAGCTATTTTCACGGCAAGTGGGGGTTATAGGCAATATTTTTAATGTTAAGGCACTTGCCTTTGTAAAATGTCCTTACTATAAACACACTGAATGTCAAGAAGTAGGCTTTTAAGCTCCTTGCTTTCTTCTTTTTTTTTACTGGATTGTTGGGCTAAACATCACCACTAATTCACTGCAGACACTACATTTCCCGTAATGCCACTTCCCTTTGAAAACGTTCAGTTATGAGGCTGTATTTTTCAGCTGTTCTCAATACAGAACTAGTGGTACGAAAAACTCATGTATTTAATAACATAGAGATATTTTGTGTCTGTAACCCAATAGAAATATACTATAGTAATTTATTTAGTAGTTGAGTTTAGTGCATTATGTAGTGTAGCTGAATGTAATGCCCCAAAAACAATGTAAAACATTTTCAAATTAAAGGAACATTTTTTTATGTAGTCCATCAATAACTTACATGTAGCGACTTAATACAGACCCCGTTAACAGTTATGGTCTTGTGTGTACAAGTTTGAGCTCAGCCAATTAGATTTTAGTACGGGTTTTTTTTTTTTATAGAGGCTGCGTCCCAAACCAAACACTTTCATACGTTTACTCCACTACTGTATACGTTTTTCTGGTGATTTATATTTCTGGTGATCATTATTTAGTGTGGCAGTATGAGGTTTGGGATTTACACAGGGATATTTTCTTCTGCTGTTGTCCCTGTAGAGGCTAATGGATGTCATTTTTACTTAAAAAGTATTAAACAAAAGACACACCAGCCAGAGTCCTGTGGGAAAAACTCGAGAGTGTTGCTTTAAAAGGCAGGTACTGTGACTGGGGCAGCAAAAAGGAGTAGCTGCAGGTAGAAACGCACATGGCGATATTCAATCCTGCGTGGGGCTGCTGGGGCAGTGGGAGAACAGTGTAACCTGTGGGCTTAATAGAGTGGGAGAGGCTGGAATCTGACACCCCGGGGCTTTAACACTCGAGTGCGCGCGCGCGCGCGCGTGTGTGTGTGTGTTTGTGTGTGTGTGTGGGCGCGCGCGTGGATGAGGGGACTTAATTTGTCCCGGAACGCTGCTGCGCTCAGTCCGTGCCCAAACGCGGGGGGATGAGTGGAGCGCGCGCTGGGGGGCTGAGACTGGACTCCGGTAGGAGCTGTGGAGGACGAGGCCGGGTCACACTTTACCTCCAGAACTGGGATTAAACAGACTGGGATTATGCCACTTTATTCCAGAGTCAGTCAGAGGAATCCTGTTTTCTTCTCTTCTCCTGGACTCGCGCGCGCCGCTTCTTTCCTATCAGAGCTCCACTGGCCAGGTCCATGACCGAACAGACTGCAGCACAGAGAGGTAACACTGACCTGCACGGGGTTGATTCTTACCATGACTGGACTATTTGAGGCATTTTGCTGTTGTTATTTCATTATTAGTAGTAGTAGTCATTGTAGTAGTACAATCTGCAGCAACAGTAGTAGTAGTAGTAGTAGTAGTAGTATTAACTGTTGTAGTTGTAGTAGCATACTTTTTTAGTTGTATTACTAGTAATCATATTAATAATAATAGCAGCTGTAGTAGTACATGTAGTAGTATTTATTAGTCTTAATAGTGTGGTCCTACTACTAGCATTATATTACACTACAATCACTTAGGACACAACATTACAATAATAATACATACAATTATAGTAGATGTAGTAGTATTATCTATTAATATATTAACTTAGTACTATTATTATTATAATTATTATTATTAGTATCACTCTCACTATTATTAGTAGTAGTATTTAGTAGTGGTAGTAATGGTGGTATTAGTATTATTAGTGTTAATAGTAGTAGTAGTAGTAATATTGTAGTTGTGGTGGTTTTGCTTTTATTAATAGTAGCAGTATTAGTAGATGTAGTATTATTTATTTTAGTGTGAATAGTAGTAGTCTTAATACAAGCACTATTAGTAGTAGTAGTAAAAGTAGAAGCAGGAGGAGGAAGAGTATTTAGCAATAGTATTTTGTTCACTACTATTACTGTATTATTACAAGAAAAATAAGATGATTTGTTTTCTTGTCATTGCCTTCTGTGTAATTTCTGAAATTAAACCAATTCAGCCTATCCAGCCTTCTTAACTGAGAAATTAAAAACAGTTTATTAAAGGAGGTTGTTGGAGAAGTCTAGTTTAGTATAAAGCTTAACTTCACAGCAAAAATCCCAGTGCATGACTGAAATCTTTCAGTGTTTAGTGAAGTGCAGCTGGACAAAAATAAAACCCTGGAGGAGTTACTTTTTTTTAGCACTGTAGAAATGTACAGAACCCTGTAGATGTTCACTTATCACTGATGAAGGACTGCACTCATGAAGGACTGGGGATCTCCAACAGCCTCAGTATTACTCCCCCCTACCTCCCCATTTGTTTAGTCTGCAATTGTTTATTTTGGACCAAATAGTTGTTGTTTTTAATGAGATGACTGGACACTAAACACCTGCTACCATTTCAACTGCCCAGGAGACAGTAGATTCAACATTTGTAATCTGAACACCCTTACATAATTCTAAATATAAATACATAAATGTAAACAGCACAGGCTCAGAATTACAGACCTCATCATATATGGCAGTTTATTTACTTTGTCTCACTCTAGGATTTTGACTTGATAGCTGTTCCTAAGAAGAAGAAAGCTCCTTCTGAAAACTTATCTCCTCTTCTCAGTGCTAAAATAAAGCTTTGCTTTAATCCGAGTGCGATTTGTCATGTTTGAGATCTAATCTGAGATGATTAAAGTGCTCAGCCTTTCCTGCCCACTGCTCAGTGCACTTTTGCCTTCCCTGCTAAAGCCCAGCTGAAGCTGAAATCTGTTTTTCATGCTGTTCAATTGTTTTGTGCCTCAGGCGGGTCCGCTCGCCGCTACGCACACGAAAGTGAACAATTCGTCCTTCTCCAATGAGAACTTGGTGCTCATGTGTTGTTAAACGGAGCCTCAGGTGAAACACCTTTACGTTCTCCTAACCTGGAGGATATGTTTTACACACCTTCTAAACACATGCATTTATTAATTCTTGTGATTGGATAAGTGATCATTTGACCACTTTTGAACTTTAGAATGGCTGAGGGTGTGAGTGGTCTATATTCTTAGGGTCTTTTTTATATTCCTTGTTCTTCTTAACCTAATTCCAGCCTGAATTTGGAACTAATCAACTATGTAGAATCTACAAAGTGGTATATTGTTTGAACTCAAACTCAGGCCGGTTTGATTTAATAGGCAGGTTTGCCTGAAGAAATAATTGAGGAAAAGGACTGTGCTCACATAAAACAAACATCAAAAAACAATAGAGATAGAAGAGTTTAATATTTAAATAGAAATGTTTTAAATATCCCTTCAACCACATATTTGATGGGAAGTTGTTATTCACATATTTATGTATATTTGGAATCATTCTAGTGATGTAAAGCAACATTATTAAAATTATGTGTATGTGCACTTTCTCATCTGTTTACATGTTGCTAAGGCTTCTTTACAACAGTCATTAGGGCAGGTAGAATAAACTGAATTAGTCTCAAATTGTTTATTAGACAGTCAGTTTTGTTGAGTCATGTTCAAACACAATGAGTCATAGCTTTGTTCTCTTTGATGAATAGGCCTTATAGTCTTCTCAGTCTTGCTAGTATGGTTGTAAAAATTGCATTGATGCGTTGTGATACGTAATTTCTAGAAGGGCGATTCAGCTGCATCTCTCTTGGAATATTATCACTTGAATGATGAATTCATAGTTCATCATCCATTACATTGTAAACAGCTCCTACATTCACATTTGTGTATGTATTGAAAATAATCAGATCTTGGAAAATTATTCAAAAAGTATGTGCATTGTACTCTTGATTGTAGATGAAAGCACAAACAAAGGCTTATTTTATATATTTGTCTTGTTTGCTTGAGGAAATGCCAATATTCTCCATGTAATTCAAACTTTAAAATGTAGACCTTAATTTTATTACTCTTACTGAAGAATTCAGGAAGTCGTACCCTTAAAGGGGACACATTATGCAAAACGTACTTTAGTTATAATACGTCTACAGGCTATACCAAACATTTTCATGAAGTACTTTGCACAAAATTAGCCTCACATAAAGAAATATCACTAGCTTTATTCTTCACAGATACAGTCCCTTTCAAAATGAGTCATTCCAGGGCTCTATCTCTTTTATGCAAATAAGCTGTTTCTGGCACAGCCACGCCCATCCCATGCTTACGAAATGAAAATAACCAAACAGGGCAGTTCATACTTAACTGCGATAGAATTACATATAATTATTTGTGAGTACTTACATCTCCCTCATCTGCTGACTTGTCACGGACAGTAGGCACAGATCCCAACTAATCTTTAACTAAACTAGTGGGTGGGGTCATGAAAGATGAGGGGCAGTTCTATAAAAATTACCTCACAATGGGCCCTCCGTCCAAACTCCTCAATTTGAAAGGGACTTAAACTGTGAAGAATAAAGCTGGAGAGATCTCTTTATGTGAGAATGATTTTGTGCAAAAACCTACATGAACATGTTTGGTAGTCCATAGACCTATTATTATAAGTCTCCTTTTAATATTATTGTTTGAAGAAAAAAAAGTTCTATTGGTTAAAACAGTTTGCTGTATCAGATTGGACTCCTCCATTAGAGTTTTAGAGGATCTCCTACATTTATGACACTGGCACAGTTGACCTGAATGGTAGAAATGTATTTATGTGGCTTATTTATTGCTGTAGACTTGCTGTAAGCCCTGTATTACCACCTTAAATGGACTGGGCCAATTTTCACAGCCCTAAAAAGCCACTACTGCAGGTGCCTGACCCAATTTATTTGAAAAGTTGAAGGTATCACTTTCCAATTTCCATTCCTTCCTAAGGAGGCTGAGACACAGCTTTTAACAGTAGTAGTAGTAATTAGTGATGCTCCGATCGATCGGCGGACGATCAGTATCGGCCGATAATCAGACTTTATGACTCGATCGGGACTCGTTAAACTAGCCCATCTTAGGAACCGATCACAATTGATGACGTCAACGCGGGAGGAGTAGGGACGGGTACCGAATCCGGCAGCCTACTTTATCGTCTCATTGTAAAAGACAGCAGTATGGATAAACACACACACAACACGAGTCTCATGCGCACGCAGACACAACACGAGTGCGCACTCTCGTGCACGCACACACACACGCACACCACGAGAGAAC
>JBBMFX010000101.1:5619517-5634576 GCA_037832545.1 Rhabdalestes septentrionalis
TGTGTGTGTGTGTGTGTGTTTTTGTGTGTGTGTGTGTGTGTGTGTGTGTGTTTGTGTGTGTGTGTGTGTGTGTGTGTATGCCTGTGTGTTTGTGTGTTGCAGAGAGTTGACCGACCATTGTAGTGCTGCTGGAGTTTTTAAACACCTCAGATTCACAGCGTCCTGTTATGAGAAACTGACCACTAAAGAAGGCGTAGAAGATGACAAACATGAGCTGGCCTGGCAGGACAATACATCGGCAAGGTGGACCAAAAAGTTGGATTTGTTGTGGCTTGTAAATAGACAGTGAGTCTACAGTGTTTGAAAACTCCAGCAGCACTCCTGTATGAGTTCACGCTCCACAAAACACTTTAAATGGAAGTTAATAAAACAAAGTAATTTTGAACCTGTTCTGTTTATCAATAAGCCAGCTAAATACCAAGCCACTCTTGGCTGGATATGTTTCTCATCACCATGCTTCCACATTTGGGAACCTTTTCTATTGCAGCAAGACTGTGTGCCAGTGCACAAAGCAAGGTCCATAAACACATGGCTGGATTAGTTTGGTGTGAAACAAATTGACTGCCCTGCAAAAAGTCCTGACCTCAACTCCACCCAACACCTTTGGGATAAAGTGCAACAGACATCCAACCTCAGTGTCTGTTCTGAGCACAGTTTCCCACAGGAACAGTCCAAAGGGAGTAGAAGCTCTAAAAGCTGCAAACGGAGTCCTAAGTCTACGTATTTGAAATGCAATGTCATTAAAGTCTCTTTTGGTGTAATGGTTAAACATTCCAATACTTTTGTCCATATGGTGTAGCAGAGACTCAAACTATAGCAAATAGAATACAAAAACCATTGGTGACAAACTAATCCATGACAAATACAAGCCAGGGCAGCAACAGATGTGTATAGTGCCCATTTGAGTCATTTTTGATAAAATGGTGTAGGTATAAATAAAACAAATCTTACAGCCCACTATTTATGTACAGAAATACTCACACTCACTGGCAAGTACTATACAGGTGCACATTATCAGTTTACAATAACATCCTCTGGCCCATCTCAGCCTCCCTCGGCCTGTCAATCAGAGGGGCCCACCATAGAGCATTGGTTAACAGACATCATTTTCCGCACAGCAGTGGCCCTGATGTTATAATAGCATGGGTGTTGCACTGGTGTATCAGATACTGACATACCTGTTCAGTCACTTGCCAACTTATTAGACATGTCTCCCTGTTGGTACGCTCTGTAGGTGTATAGACAGAGAGTGTAGCTCATCTTTTGGTGTGGAGTTTGTGTTAGTCAATCCTCTAGTGTCCCACTGGTGACCAGTCTCTGACCTCAGGACCACTGGTATCCAGACATTGGTTGGGTTCTAGGTCCAAAATGACACATCATACCATTACCATACTGTTGGTCACATGGTGGTCTCTTCCAGTTGATGAAGAGGTTTGACTGAGTGACTGGTAGTTGGTATAAGAATTTAATGCAGTATTTCTGTTATTTAGCACAACAGGATTCATAGTGTCCTGGCTGCATCTGTGGGATGTTAACTCTCGATATATATTCCCGAAGCTGTGTGGTGCGTCTGTGATGTTTATGTTTAGGGGTCCAATCTAATGGAGGCCATCTGCTTGTAAATAAATAGCTTGTGGCAGAGTACAAAAAATATGGAAACATGGAGCTGCTTTTCATTCTTCTGTATGCTTTCAAAGTTTTTGGCCAGTTTTAAAAGGTAAATGCTTGTAAGGCCTCTGTATATAATTTTATAGGGGTACAAGTCATTTTGCATGCAGTTATTCTGTGTTTATTTGAGCTGTATACTAATCCTAAGAATATAACCAATAGGTGTTTTAGTATCACATTTGTCTTGAACTGCAGTGCAGTTTTGTACAAGGCAGCAGGATTAGATGTACTTTGACATTCTTTGATATTGTTCAGCACAGCATCATTAATTATGCTGATTATGAGTCATGTCTGAAGGCTTTTAACTTCCTTGGCTGTATTTAGGAATGTTTGTGAGTGTTGTAAGAGTAGAGTAACTGGTCAGGAATGACACTGTATCCTTCCACTGCTGTCTTTTCCCGTCGCGCCTCTAGTATTCTGTGGTTGTAATTGTATTATCCCAGCTGACATGTCAGCAAAAGGGTTTAGGTTACAGTCAGCTAGCTGCATGTTTTGTAATGGGACGCTGCCCCGCTAACCTTTGTGCTGGTATCAGTGAAAAGCAGCCAAACTGTGAGCTACTGTGTCAGGGCTTGTAGAACTTCTGTATTTTTAGAAACACAGTGCAATAAAGAAGGATATTTAAAGCTCCAGATTGATCGCCTCACAGTCTCTGATGATTTACGCTGCTATTTATGTCCCCTCTTTTGAGAACTGGCCAAGTTTGATAGCACTTACAGTTGAATGTATGATAATTGCACATATCACAACAGCTTGTCCAGATCTCCACAGGAGGGGAACGTGTTCTTTAAACTGTCACGAGATGTTCACTCTCCATATATGGCCAAGTTTAGAAACTGAGGTGCAACTCATTTATTAATTTAATAGAACACTATTTTATTTCTTACTCTTTCAGTTATTTGTTCTCGTACTCTCACTGATTAAGACGTTTCTTTGTTCCTTGGTACATGGTGATTAATATGTAAAACTACTGCATTCTCACTCACTCACTGTTCCTCTCACCTGCTCACTTCTTCACTTATTCACTCACTCACTCATTCACTCACTTCATTCACTCATTTAGTCCTTTGCTCCTACTCTCTCTCTCTTTTCCTCACTCTTATATGGACACATTAAATTTTAGAGATGAACCTGCTGTTATGGACATCATATATATGAACATTTTATTCGACTCCTTTGTGTCTGTACATGTAGTATTATTTTGTATTATTTCAAGTGCTAAGTAGACATATTTTCATGTTTCTAATAGACATTTGTATAGGTCATATGTATATATGTTACGTATAGTTTATCTCTATTGTTGTGTTTCAGATGGCGAGGGGTGGAGGAATGAGGGGACTTGCACTACAGCATCTACCCACTGTCACCTGAGCTGCTGGAAGGTGAGAATCTTACCATGTTACATATACCTTGGTAAGTAAAAAAAATTATGGATATAGTTTAAAATTCCCATTTTACTTATATATATTGTCCGGTCCAGTGCTACATGCAGCTAAACAGGGCTAGTTGTTTCTATGATTTCTCAGCAATAACATAAAACGTTGCCCATAACTAGTCACATATTAGCCATTTGACGTATTTCTGCTTGATCCTGAATTACTTCATTAAATGATCATACTCCCATGTTTGGTGGGACCTGGATTTTTATATAATGCTTAATTTTCACATAAATATTTGCAATTAAACGTTTTTGTGGCTTTATTTTATTTGTTGTATTCTGTGCAAAGCTGATATGTCCACATCGGCTAATGAGCTATCTTGGTATCTTCCTTAATCACTGCTGACCTCTAAAGGTGTTGTAGCTCAAAGCTAGAAGTCTGCTCAGCCTTGACATGGGAGGTTCATTGTAATTCAAGTTAACACAACTTGTGCAGGCGTGAGCCCTTTGATGGTCAACGTCTTGTATTTTGACAGGGCCTGTATCCCCCTTTTCATAAAACAAAAAGCTCAAGTAGTGTGAGCCCTGTCCTTGATGGCCCTCTGCAAGCTTTTCAAGTTCAGGTCAAAGAGATGTCAGCTTCAGCCTAGGTGCACAATATTTAATCCTTTATGAATGCACTTTTGCTAATTTCACGTATTATCCCTTTAAGCTCCAGTTTAAAGCACCAGTTTAAATGCCACTATTCATGAAATATTGGACTCGCTCCACGGAGCTCTGCCACTCGTAATGTCCTTTGACTGCCTCAGAACCAATGACACCGCGTCTGATTCAGGCTTCTTCTGAAACCTTGAACGAGAAGAGGACGTAAATTGGGTCTTAAATCAAAGTACTACATGTGTGCTAAATAGTGATAGGGAATACACACGCTATATGACAGGATATTGGTAACTACAGTGTAATTTATTCATGATGTCATCTTGTCGCCCTTCTGTGACTTTGGCGCTTAGAGGCTTAAGTACATCCAGAATATTAGATGCATGACAAAATGGGTTAATAACAGGAGCAGCCCACTGAACAGCACAAAATAACCAGTCATCTCTTAACTACTAAAACACTTTCTGTGCTAAAACTTGCTTCTACTGTCCAGCATGGGCTTCCTTATAGGTGTGGAGGAAAGTGACGTCACATGCAGAACATCAATACGTAACTGTGCCTGTGTAGATTTTGATTGGATGTGAGATTTTAACCCGCAAAGGGAAAGTACTCAGAACGGTCAGAGCACCAGGCGCTGATATGCCTATTTATTTCTAATCACTCTGTGTATATATTATTACGTGTTAAAATTAACAAAGTCTGTTTATTGTATATGCTTAAAAATTCTAAATAATAAAGTTGACGCCCCCCATTTGCATCTGAACGCCCCCCTCTCAGCTGTCTAATTCTCACCGCCCCCCGATGTTTTTCAAACGCCATACTCTTAAATGTAAGGTGTTATTTCTGGATTTTCCATAATTTAAGAGAGAAATTTGAAAAAGTATGGAGAAAATTCAGTAGATTAACCCTCTAACTCGCCTTAATCTGTGCACTTTTCTGGTTAATTTTACTCAATTTCCTTTATGAGGATAAATGTAAGACTTACGAAAAAACAAAGTATGCTGCAAAGTGTCCAGTCACTCGACAGTTGCTGTGAGAGAATAGAGGGAACAGTTGAGTGTGTAAATCTTTCTATTCATTGTAAAGGGAAGTGTGATCCAGGTGGCAGGCCGGTTTAAGCTGAGTGTGTGTGTGTGTTTGAGGGAGGTGTTTCCTCTCCCCAGTGCATCAGATTTTCCTGCCCAGACACTCGTCGGACACTCATTCAGCGAACATCTCTGAAATATTTACCAGAGGACGAACACAGGTGTTGGGTGTTAGTTAAGTAATTAAAGAGGCGGAGGTGTTGCCCTGGGTTACATCTAGGCAGCTCAGAGTAAAAAGCGTGAGATGTGTTGGATATGGTAACTGTACAGAAATGACACTGCTGGCAGGCTAAGAGAGTCCAACCTGCCTGACATTATATTTACTATAAAGACATTCTGAACTAATTATTGTGTTCTCAGACAAATATGAATTGTCGGGTTTCAGCATATGTATACATTTCCCAAAAGATTCTTAATGAAAAATGCTTTTTTGAAATACCCCTTTGACGTTTCAAAAAGGTTTTTTTGTTTTTCAGCCAATATGATTTACAGTATGACATTCTCAAGCCTGTTTAAAAGACATAGAAGGGTTGTTCATTGATCTATCTACAATCATCTATATTAAATTTTAATGTATGTATTTATTTTATTGTTTTTGTGTATGTTGTGCATTTTCTATAGATTTTTTAATTCTGATTCTATAGTTTCTTATTCACTTATTTGAGACAAAGCCAAACTCTTAATTCAGATAAATCCATGTGTAAGCTATGCAGGGGGGTTGGAAGCATTTTTAATGTGAGGGGGACGTGTGGGGGCGGGGTTTGGGCGGGGTGGTTGCGTGCATGCCAATTTCGTCCTGTTAGGGGGTGGGGGTGTTTGGAAACCCCTGTTGAATCTTAAATCTTTCGCTAAAGAATCCACTCGATTTAATGGATAGAAGAACACACACCACTGGAAATACGCTCCGGGTTTTCCTCCAACTCACCGTGTTTAACTGAAGAGTGTCGTCAGTGCAGAGACAGGCTGCTCGGATTTCCAGCAGTGTGTGTTTTCTTCTATCGTTTAAGTGGAGTGGATTCTTTCGCAAAAGATTCAACAGCGCTGGTGAACTAATTGTTTGTTAGTTGTGGGGGGGTCCAAACGAATAATTATGAAATGTGAGGGGGATACGTCCCCCTCTGGTTGAATGGTGACGACGCTCATGAAGCTGTGTACATATTTGTGAGTGTGTGCATATGTAGTGTCTGGGCATTTTGCCCTATCAACAGATGCTCAACCCAGCATAGGAGAAAACATTTGAGAATAGCACAATTAACATGAAAAACATTGCTATTGTAAATTAACCTATAAATGGTTACTATACAATTGGTCCAAAAATACAAGTGAAAGTGAAGTAAATAACAAGAGCATTGTCTGCAAATAAAGGGGGTCTCTGGCTGAATAGAGATAATAGTTCAGTATAATAATTTATTATAACTCTTTATAATCTGCATGTATATAAATGGAGTTTATATAAGCAATTGTCTATAGATGGATGGAGCATTGGCTTAGGACCTCCTGGTGGGGGAGATATGCTACATGCAATCTGCGGCAATCAGTCCTGCTTTCTCTTTGTGGGATGTAGAGGCACAGTGATAGTAGCAAGAGTTCAACAGGTCAGTGATTCCTGAAGTGGTATTCATGGACCCGCAGGCAGTGCACAATTTAGCTTTAACTAAACTAAAAACACATAGGGATCAAGCAAAAATATGCACCATCCCTGAGGTTGACAAAAAACTAAAGAGGCCTCCTTCAACAAGTCCTCTCCCATAGGCTACACAGAAGGTGTAACTGTGAAAGCAATGTGTTTCACATGCCTTCACTTCATTACCTGCAGTTGAGGAGTCACTGCATATAAGGGCTGCAATGCTCCATAACTGAATGTGTTACAACATTGTGTCCATTGTACTGATACCATTGTGTAGATACACAGTCTAGATGAGGTTACTTGGTTCTAAGGCTGTAGGACCAATAACAAGAACACTCAGCCACCATCTCAGCAATGTCCCAAGTAGGCTATTTCCAGTTATAAACCAGTTATTCTACATGGTGAAAAATATTTTTAAGGGTTTCCCATTACCAACAAGATGATTCGCTTTTTACTGAATGGTAGTAACAGCAGTTACACTCATTCGTACAGAAACATGTATGCACAAGAAATAGTAATGTGTATGAAAGTTTTTTTGTTGTTTTGTGCAAATAATCCAAAAAAGTCATGTTTTTTGTAAAGCATGTGGAATGCAGCTCGGTGGCACAGGCTAATAGTCTGAGATTTAGGACATTTGATTTTCATGAGGTGGGAGCGGTGAGACAAATAGTTTTATGTCTGTAAACTGAGCATGATCATTCATGTGTGTGATTTGATGTGGTTGCAGGTGATGCTCTTGATGTGTGTTTGTCTGCTGGGTCTTGTCGATGGGTGGATGCTTGCAGACGCCAGAGAGGAGACCCGCCCCACCACAATGAGGGCAGAGGCTAAAAGGTCTCAGAATCAACAGCACCAGCCTCAGTTTCAGAGCAAAACTGCCTGGTCCGAACTTTATGGTATGTTTCAAATCTGAGATCACATCCAAAAGGTGTTGCAAAGCATGGATAAAAATCATACCACATGCACCGCTTTCCCAGGCATGGGTTAAGTCTTGTTTTAGACAACATTAAAGTACCAGGCAGCACACTAACATATTTTAAGTCTGTGCTTCAGCTTAACCTGGGTCTGAGAAACAGGCTGTGTGTATCCAAATGTTTGTAGGCACTTGTTTATTCCATGTTTCTTCTGAAATCCATCCATCCATTATTTGAACTGCTAATCCTTAACCAATGTCATGGGCGTTGTCTTTGTATTGTGGGAGGAGACCAGAGTTTAACCAATAGAAACCCATGCAGATACAGAGAGAACATGCAGACTGCACACTGAAAAGGCTCCCTGGTAATGCATTTGGACCCCGAACCTGCCATAACAACTATCCTTTCATGCCAAATAAAGAAACTTTGCTGTGAGAATTTGATTGCTGTCGGCCACAAGAGTATTAGTGAGGTCAAGTAATGATGTCGGATGATTAGTTCTCGAACTTAAACAAAAGAGAATGACTTTCCACTTCCTTACAGCCCAGTGGGACAGGCTTTACACCGATGTTTGATTTTAGGTGTGGTGAAATTAAGGCACCCCATTCTTTTGACAATTCTTTTCTACAGGCAATAAACAAGCTGGGTGTTTGCCCCTGAGGATCTGTATTTAGCAGGTGCACATTAAAATACTGCACAAATTAGGGGGAGATTGTGGATACTTTTGGACATAATATTATATTGAGGTCTGTGCATGATACAAGTCTAGTCAATCAGCCAAGACATGCATTGTGACTGAAGGGTTGTTCTTTACCTTTGCAGCAGACCTACAAAGGCTATCATCATACACCTTCAAGTACAGACTTCAAGATGCCTGCTACTAGTGTGGCACTTTAAAGGAATCCTCTGGCTTATTTCCTTAACCCCTTAACTCAAAACAGACATATGATAGATAGAAGCTTTTATTAAAAGCTCCTTATATAAGGGTTTTGAGTCAACAGATTTTCTGTTCTTTTTCTATTCTCTATGCTCATGCTTCGTACTCTCTCACCCTCGCTTTTTCTTTCTCCGACCGTCTCTGTTTTTTTATCCTCTTTGTCATGCTGCATGGGCATTACCTCTGTGATCCTCTGTGGGGGGTGAACTAAATGGTCCAGCTGTGTAGAAGATGCACATAATGGGGCAACTCTATATCCTTCTGTTTGTATTCATGTTCCTCAAGTTCATATTCAGTTTAAGTGACTTAATATGGATATGTTCTCACAGAAAGTCCTTGGTAACCGAGCCCATGTCCTGGCCTGTGTGCGCGTTATCTTTTTAAGGCATCTCTCCCTCGGACGCTGTTGACATTTTCATTTGGATCCTCTTACCCAACATGTTGAACATGATCAGATTATGATAAGCTGTGAATACAGAGTTGTTTTCCTTTCTGAGCAGACCCACATGTTCATTCTACCTTTAAATCAGTGTTAATTACTTTTATGCTTGTTCTCATTATTTATGACAGTGCGACGCTTCTTGTGGGGTATTCCCTTTTAAAGACAGCGGTGTGCACTGTACATAATATAACTGTAGAGTATTAAATGTCATATCAAAAAAATAAAACTTCAGCAACATCTGGGTCCCATTTCTTAAGGATCTGACTGTAAGTCGACGGAGTGAAAAGGTTCAGCAAGCCTAGATAAAATAACTCAAGCATCTTGGTAGCAGGTTTTGACACAGCAAATTGCTCTCTGGGTCGGGTTTGGAAAGCTAATTACCCGACTCGTTGCCTTGGGGGGAATCCTGATTCATATTTTTATTTTGTCCTCAATGCTGAGTTCTAACAACTGTCATTACGCGCTGACAGCGTGACACAGCTTGTCCTCAAAGCGTGGAGATTCTCAGTCCCAACAAAGAAAGTGAATTGCTGCATGCTGTATTTGTTTATCTGTCTTTAGTAACAGTATGTTACAGTCAGCTAGCTATGTTGCATGGTGGGAGGCATTCTCAATGAAAGAGCACTGCACCGTTGATAAGCTTTGGAATTTCACACCGATTTGCACTCAGGCGAGAGATATTATGACGCTATCAGCTGTTGAAGTGTTAGCTAAGAGCAGATGTTTCTAAATGCCACAGTTGTGTCATACACCAGAGCCTGAAAAGGTAGTTTATGATCTTAATACAAAAAAAAAATTGCCTGTTAAATATATGGGCACACCTTGCCTTTCCAAACTTTTATTATTACTGTCATTGTTCCCTATTATTTTTCACTCCTCGACAGTAGGACTTGCGTGAACAGCTCCTTCGGGTTTGCAAGTTTTCAATGGAAAAGTATTCAGAAATGTTAAACTACAGCAAAATGCAAAGATAATCATAGATTGAAAACATTTCCTCAAACCATTGAAAGGCAGTGTATGTACGTGTTTATCAGTCTATAGTCACGTAGTTTAAGGTTGTGACGCTTGCGGCTTGTTTCATATTCAGCATGCCTTGTCAGTCTGGCCTTGCCATGTCCCCTCAGGGGAATCCCTGACACCACCTTGAGGTCTTATTTCATTTCCTTGTTTGCTCAAGTGAAGTTTGTTTGATGGGGCTCTCAGAGGGTCCAAGCGAACATAAGTGGGACCTTAGTTTGTCAACACTCAAGCTCTTCTGTCAGCTTTAAGATCTCTCTGATTTCAGCATTTAAAATCTAATCTAATTAACCATTTCTCCCTGCAGATCCATCCTTGGCGGAGGAAGGTGAGGAGTACAAGAGTAGGTGGCAGCGTTCTCCAGCAGGCTCTGCTTCTTCTGGGAAAAATCGGAAGGGCCGCAAGAACCGGAAGCGCCACCGCGAAAATGCGGACTGTCGTCTGGAGAAAAAGCAGCTACGGGTCCGAGACCTGGGCTTGGGTTACGAATCAGACGAGATTGTGGTGTTCAAGTACTGTGTGGGGACATGTGAGAAATCCCGCAAAAACTACGACATGGCCCTCAAATACCTAAAGGACAACGGCGGCATCTCAGAACCCAAGATCAGCACTCAGCCCTGCTGCCGGCCTACACGCTTCGAGACCGTCTCCTTTATGGACGCTCGAACCATCTGGCAGACCATCAGATGGCTCTCTGCTGCCAACTGCAGCTGTGTGGGATGAGGGGCCGAGGAAGCAGCTGGATAAATGAATCAAAAGCTCCTGGCCAGATGGAGAGTGCGGTACGACTCCCGTCTCCTCTGTGGGACCGCAGCTTGATAGCTGATGCGAGAGTTCGCCAGAACTGTGCAGTGAAACACCAAGACGGTTGTGGATGCAGCAGACCCCCAGCCATGACTGTGGAGTACCAGGGAGATTAGTACAAGGAGGTCTTTTCAGATCCAGCTACGGTGCCACCCTGCTGGAGAAGGGTTTACTACAATGATCAGTGAAAGGGTCGAATTTTGCACCAAATGTCATGAAACTAGCTGTGGAAGTGGGAACTTCAGATGTCTGTAAATCCAACTGTTGCTTTGTACGACTGTGCCTAGTGACGAGGAACCAATAGCTTGTGCTCCTAAAGGAAAAGTTGAGTGACAAATCAAATTACACAGTTATTCACTCATCCTAAATGTGGTCCACCAGGTGTCAGAAGTTTCCTCAGTCACTGCACTGGAGCAACAAGGCACATATTGCTAACGAGTAATAAAAGCTTAAAATCACAATGTAGCATCATGCCTAAATCATCACAAGCCCCCTTCAAACTGAAGTTACGGAATCCTAGATAGACTGGCCTAGTATTTTCTGACACTGTATGATAAGCTTGAACTTTTTGCTAATAATTTTGGGAATCTATGGGCATGAAATCAACTTGGACATTTTAATGGAAAAACTCGCAACATTCACACCTTAAAAATGCACAGAAGGAAATTTTTAACTGTGATCTATATCAAAGATCCATCCTAATCGTGTTGAGAGCATTCTTGACATGCTTGATGGTGTATTATATCACACAGACATACTGCATGTGATATATAAAGGATAAAAGTGCTCAACATGCTTCAGTACTTTGAAACAACAATATATGCTATTATAAAGCCTGTAGCTACTTTGATCTATTTTTAGATAACATTAATTATAAAATTGAATAGATTAGCCACATTACTGTATAGCAAATCTATAGAAGCAAACTTTAGACACCAAACATATCTTGGCTGATTGAATGCAGTGCTCTGGAACTAGAGGCGAAACTTAACAGGATGTGAAACTGTGAATCGTTTAAAAATAAACAGACTCCTGAATGTCTGTGGAGTGCAGGATACAAGTGCGGATTAGCTAGTTGGTTGGATTGGGCACGAATAAATTGTGGACAAAATTGGGAACAATCACAAACTTAAAAGAGCTTGATTAAGGGGTAAATTTAGGTTTGGGGTTGAGATTAATCTGTAGTTTAGAGTGAGTGTTAAACCATAAAATGCAGTATCACAAGGGCATTGCATAATATTATTTAAATGGGTGAAAGTACAGAAAAGGGGTGAAAGAATACAAATTAAATATGAAGGCACGCATTACTACCTACCATACTGTATGGCCATGTTTACAGATGGCTTATACCGTGCCAGAAACCAGAAAAACAAGATTATTACAGATTACTTAACAAACAGAGAAAGCTTGAGGCAAGTGTGTGATGATTCAGGAATGCAGTTTGCACAATGCTAATTGTATGGATATAAAAATTCAGTACATCACTCCAGTGCAAAACATCCCACACCAAACTGCATGTCCTTCATTTGGGGTCAGAGGAATTGTTTTGTTTTGGGGGTTTTTTAAAGCCAGACTATTGCTTCAAACAGGTCAATTCTGTTTTTTTGTGCTTTGATGGATTTCAGCCTATTAAAGCACCATTAGGCATGCTTTTGTC
Organism: Rhabdalestes septentrionalis; assembly: GCA_037832545.1. Classification (NCBI taxonomy): domain Eukaryota; kingdom Metazoa; phylum Chordata; class Actinopteri; order Characiformes; family Alestidae; genus Rhabdalestes; species Rhabdalestes septentrionalis. The sequence continues at coordinate 5,631,704 of JBBMFX010000101.1, forward strand.
TTCACCCCACCTCTGCATTGCTTGTATTTAATTCTAAACTGTTACTGCTCAAAACTATACCAAATTGTTTTGAGACCATGTAGGATTTTACGATGAAATGTGTTCTTATATTACACTCTTAGAAATAAAGGTTGCTATACGGTTACAGGTTCTATGAATAAACTGTAATTGGTAGAGAACCTTTCCATGATGTGGAGGCTCTGTGAACTTTAAATGGGTTCTTCACACTAGCACATCTCACCTGCAATTTGAGAATTTTTTAAAAAATCTTACAAAAAACCATAGTGGCACCTTCATTTTAAAGAGTGTAAAGTATTTTAACCTCCAGGTTCAGGTGAACTATTTACTGGGCATTAGAGAAGAATCCAAGGCAGCATTCTGTGTTCTTTTAGGTTCCATGTCTATAAGCGAGTCTTCACTGGATGACCTGCCTACTGGTTGTATAACGCCAGCACAGGTATTAAGCTTAAGCATCGGAATAATGAATTGAAAACACATTTCAGTGATAAGCTGAAGTTGTCAGTCAGTCGACAGTTTCAAAGCAGGCTGTCGGCTCTGTCATGACATGAAATGACATGAAAGTAAAAGGCATCGATGACCTTCTTTAGCTCAACAGAAGCTCAGTGTTGACAGTATTTAACACTTGCTGTTCATTACATGCTGCAACATGTTGATCAAACATGGCCAGATCAATGTCAGTCAGATTTTTCTTCTGCACCTGTATGCATCTGTAAAGGATTCAGAATAATTACAGGGACATGTAGAGAATTTCGTGCAGCATAAAAACTGTGATAACCCAAAGCAGGATTCGGGAGTAGACAAAAATGCTTAGACATTTCTATCGGATCCTGAATACTGACAGACAGGAATATGCAAAAGTCAAAATACAAGTTTGTTGAATATTTCAGTGAAAATAAGTGCACATGCCCTTTTAACATATTGGTTTTTTTCTAATCATATTGGAAATATCTAACTTTTGCACAGGGAACATTTGAAAAAATGTTTTTCATTAAATTCTAAATTCTGCAATTAAACATAACTGGTCATTGAAATGTATTCTGTACAGAGGCCATGCACTTACAATTACAATCAACAAAACATGGCATTTGAACAGGGATGGCCAAAATGCAACTGCAAATGGGGATAAGAAACTGATGGAATAAAAACCAACATGAAGCATTTGAGTCAGGGATCAGTCAGGATCGACAGGATCATCCAGAACAGCTTCATTTCTTTTGAAATTTTGCGTTACTTTTTCCCTCTCTTGTTCTACTCTGTTCATCTGGACGGTTTCAAAAGGACAAAATGAAATACATTTCTAATTTTTGGTTGTTGCTGCAAGTATAGGCTGCTGGCTGTTGTAATAAAGGGAGATGTTCGGGTCGGTTCATTTGGATCCTGTGAAAATACAAAGAGACAAGATAGATTGGACGTTAGTTATGTTGGACTGTTTTGTGGACCGTCCTCTTTCCAGGAGAGCAGCGTGTTCCTTTCTGTCGGAGGGATCTGAATGATGGCAGCCTTTCCCCCCACTGGATGCTATGCATCTTCTACTTTATTTAAGGGGAACTCTTCATAACTTATCTATTTATCAGCATTTATTACCAGATGGCTATTATTTATGAATGGACCGTGTATCTTGAATTTATTACTTTTCCTCCTGGACTGTAAACATTTAAGACATTATTACAGGTGCAGTTAAGGGAAGAAATTATGTGTTCCCGTTAGGTCGTAACGTGTTAATAAGCACAAAAATGAAAACCTCTTCTTTTTATGTTCGCAACCCTCCATGCTCTCACATGCTCTATAACACAGAAACACACACACCCACACACATACACACATGCACACACACACACACACACACACAATCCATGCACTCTCCACAACTGTATGTTTACAAATCAGCAAACACAAACATTTCAGTATTGTATTCACTTACATGCAGTTCAGTCTGTATAGAAATGACCTCAGCTCTGCTTTCAGTAGAGGAAGGCCGATATTATTGCTATTATTAATATGATAATTATTGTTATTATTGTTGTTGTATTGTACTTAATCCTTGTAAAGACTCTCTCAGACTCTATTTTTGTACTTCACTCCTGTAAAGGAATACATTTTTTAAAGAGAGAAACACAGTGTTGTGTGTTTTTTTGTTCCCCTGGGGGTGGGGGTGGGAAGGTGGAGTCATACTCCACAGATTTGATTCAATACCTTTCAAGCCTAATGAGAAGTGGACTGTGGACTGAACCTTGGTCACACTCTTAAAAATAAAGGTTCCTACTTGGTTCTTGACTTGGACATCATTTTGTAGGACTCAGTTTAAGCCATTTTACATCTCATTTTAAGCCATTTATATGATTTCTATTGGTCCATTCAAGCTGGCATTTTAATGTTATTCCAATAGATAACCCTGCCCTTGCACAAAGATCCTTTAAAGAACCCCCTTTTAAGGGTGTGTGTCTGTACTCCATAGAACCCTTTTGGCTTCTTGATCCTGAAGAGTACAGGATCCCTTTAAAGGATCAGTTTTAAGGGATATTTATTCATGCATCTGTCTTTCTATGGACCAGTGTGATAGAATGCTCAGAATTTCACTTTAAACCCAGTGCCTGAAAGAGGAGTTCCCACAAAACTCATCCACCAGCCGGCGCATCTCTGTAAACTCTACACAGATGCTGTGTTGTTCTCTTATGCCCAAAAACCATCAGCCTCTGCTCACCTCTGCTCCTGAATCAAAAGGAGAGATAACACATTGTTTCTCCATTGACCTGAGGAGTGCCTGAACCTGTGTGTGTGAGTGTGTTTGTGTGTGTGTGTGTGTGTGTGTGTGTGTGTGTGTGTGTGTGTGTGTGTGTGTGTGTGTGTGTGTG
>JBBMFX010000101.1:5638819-5649383 GCA_037832545.1 Rhabdalestes septentrionalis
AACCATCCCTTCTAAATATTCACATTGTTAGTTTGCAGTCTGAAATGAATGCAACAAGAAACAATTCCCTGTTGCATATATATAATTCCGTTAACTGATCCATCTGCCTGCAGCTGCAGCACTGAAATTCTGCACGGAGATCTACAGTAAATTAAAAGAAAAACCTGAAAATATTTCTCTTGTACAATTTAATGCACATTAATACGATAACCCGAGATGATCATATGTATTATTTAAGAAATATACATGTATATGTATAAAATCCTGCACTGATATCTAAACTACCATAAACGGAAAAAATAACATTTTCTTAAAATCACAGTAGCTTTAACATATAAATTTTAAAAATCAAAACGACATTAATTATATTGTCCTATTTTATGCATATTAATGTCATAACCCGTCATCATATTTCATATTTTAGTTTAAAAAAACCCTCAAAACTAACCAAAACGAAAAACAAACCAAACCAAAACAAATCAGTTCTCTCATTTCAAGTGCGCGTTTTGAGTCTTTTCGCGACCCGTAGTCGCGCGGGCTGTTCAATAATAAACTCAAGTTGGAGCTGTCGGAGGACATTTACAGCTAAAATTAATTAAAATATGAAATACAAAAATATTTTCATCTTGACATCTAGTGTGTTCAACATGAAGTTGATTTAAACTGGTGGGTGTAATAGCTGTTGTCAACATTTACCGTCTCAGTGGATTAGTCGAGGCAAAGGAGGAGCATTAGCAAAACAATCCACAGCTGAAATCACAAACGGTGAAGACTGTCAAGACTGAAATCTTACAGGAACCATGGTAAGAAACTGTCAATTTACTACTAGGAACAGTGTGGTAGCTTTTACAGATTTATGAATGAATAGCACACTCATTTAAGTCTAAGGATTTGCATGCTAAAACATTTCAGAGATGTTGAAGTCCTGACGTTTCAAAATATTTAGTTTATTCTGTTGCTCTTCATTTATTACGACTAAGATGAAAGTCATATCACAATTTTTAACTGTATGGGTTTTATGTTTTAATCAACTATGTATAAAAAATACTTAACTGCTGTACTAATAAACCATGCTTTATTTGGTTTAGAGGAGAAGCCTTGCACCGAGCCAGCTTGCCAAAAGAAAACAAAGAGATGATTCATCAGAGGATGAGGACTGGGATCCTGATACTGTACGTAACTGATGAGTAGCAGCTCTGTGTTTTTGCAGCTGGTTAAGTATTGGTTGAGTTTTAATTTAATATTAGTTTTTATTAAGATACTTTCTTGTGTAAAAATGTGATATGTTGTAAAGTTATGATTGTATTGTTCCCCAAGCCAAACAAGCTGAGATGTAATTCACAGTCGTGAACATGTTCTGCTAAACCTGCTTATACAGACAGCCAAAAGAAAGAGAGGGGACAAAGACTGTCGAGAAAGTTACATGTCTCCATACAGAAAACCGCTCACTCAGCTCACAAACCGCCCCCTCTGTGTTGACAGCAATGAGCATGTAAGTCGTGATATAGAAAATGATTCAAAAGATTTTAAAATGCACATATTGGGAAAACATGGTTGTTTCCATTTGTTTTACAGGAGGCTTTCATCAGAAGTATCCTTTCAAGACCATTTAAGATTCCTATCCCTAATTACACAGGTAAATGATCATTAAACGCATTAATAGTACAGATGATATATATTACGTCATTTTGAACCTTTAAAGGGTGATTGTGTAGTTCTGTTCTGTCGTTAAACTGTAATTACCTGCTCTGACTGATAAACACTGCATGTAGATTAGTGTAGGAAATTACTTATAATCGAGATTTAGCCTTCTTTCAGGTCAAAGTCCCTTAAACAAAAATGGAAAACAGCTTAACAGTCATGCATTTATTTTTTTTAACTAAGCTGCAAAAAATCAATTGAGGTTTTTTTTATACTTATATAGTAAACATTTATGAACAGCATACCTGCTATTTATTTTACAGTAGTTTAGCCCCATCCATTCATGGTCAAATTACAAGAAGTGAGTAAACTCAGACGTTTTTTTTTAATGGTGCAATAGAGGGCAATCTGTCAGAACAAATTTACATTGTATTCTTAAAGACACAACAAAAAAATGAAATGAACAAGGATGGACTTCTACATAAAACTACAGAAATATAAATTGGTCTCTCTCTGTCTCTCTCTGTCTCTCTCTGTCTCTCTCTCCTTGTATATCTCTCCTTGTATATCTGTCCCTGTTTCTCTCCCTCTGCCTGTCTCCCTCTGCCTTTCTCTCTCTCCCCCTGTCTCTCTCCCCCTTCTCTCTCACCGTTCTCTCTGCAGGCTCACTGGGGGTTCGAGCTCTTGGACTGAGAAGAGCTGGTGTGAGAAAGTCTCTGCATGACCCGTTTGAAGATGGAGCTTTGGTTCTCTATGAGCCACCTGCTATAAGCCCCCATGAGCTCATCAAAGCAGACAAGTCAGTCATAGATTTTGTGTCATCTACTAGATTGTCTAGATTTTAATTTTCTTACAAGAACACGTTTTTTCCTTATACGCTCTATTCATTTTACTACTGAACATTCATCCTGCAGGGACAAGGTGCTTGTACACGTTGTTGTGGATCCTGTCCTCAGTAAAGTTTTAAGACCCCATCAAAGAGAGGTAAAAAGAGTGAACTTTTCAACTGTTCAAATTCATGCAGTGACTGGAGCTGCATCAAGACAAGGAACCAAACCAATGTTCTTCTAACCAGCTTTAAAGAATTAATATTTTAAATTTCCCTATATTTATTAATGTTTATTTATGTTCTTTCTAATGTTATGTAGTAAATAACAAGAAAAGCACATTCCCTACTTTATCCTCTGGCCCATTATAAAACTACTAAGATTTAATGTCTAGTCCTAAACACAAAAAGCACCTTTTGCTTTTCATCATATAATTTGAGGCTTCCCCAAATCTTTGAAAGAAGTTTAGTGACGTTTGGGTTTACAGTATTCGGCTGACCTGTAACACTACCATGCAACATACTTAAATGAAAGTATCGCTCACTTTGCTCTATCACAGTATCATCCTGATGTAAAGCACCAATTCTGTATTAGGTAGTCTCAAGAATTTAGACATTGGCTGTCCTGTCTGTGCTTGTTTATTTATGCCTTCCTACTGTATGTCGTTCTGCAGGGTGTGAAGTTTCTCTGGGACTGTGTGACAGGGCGGAAAATTCCAGGCTCGTATGGCTGCATCATGGCAGATGAGATGGGGCTGGGGAAGACGCTGCAGTGCATTACCTTAGTGTGGACCCTGCTCAAACAGAGCCCTGATGTCAAGCCTGAAATTGACAAAGTCATTGTGGTTTCACCCTCCAGCCTGGTCAGAAACTGGTACAATGAAGTGGCTAAGTGGCTGGGTGGACGAGTGCAACCTGTGGCCATTGATGGGGGCTCCAAGGAGGAAATAGATCGAAAACTCGGTATATAAAACTAGCTCTCCATCTTACATATTCATTCTCTATTATACCATGGGGCAGCTAGAGGTAGCGGGTTGCCCCTGCAATTAGAAGGTAGTGTGTTTAAATCCAGTCCCACCATCAGCACCACTGAAGTACATTTAAGCAAGGTACATTAGTTATAAATTTGACAGACTTTGAGGCAAGTGTGTGGTGATTTGTGTTGTTTGTATAATGATAGTTGGTGGGTATCTGATACTTGTTAGCTACATTAGCCCTGTAGTTCCAATGTAAAACTCAAAAAGTAAATGTCAAACACAAAATGTGTTGGTGAACTGGCATTTGAGGTAAGGGGGAAACTCTAGAAGTATGTATTTTGGCTGTACTATTGACAAGACCTATTCTTGCCTTTTAGTGAACTTTGTTTCCCAGTATGGCGTGAGGGTTCCGACTCCAATCCTGATAATTTCATATGAAACATTCCGCCTCCATGCTGCAGTCCTACACAAAGGCTCAGTTGGACTGGTAATTTGTGATGAGGTAAAAAATCAGTAGTACTGATGCTGATGCAGTGGTTTTAGGATGAGATATGATTATGAATATTTCCCACTTTGTTTAATTCAGGGTCACAGGTTGAAAAACTCGGATAATCAGACATACCACGCTCTGAATGCGATGAACGCTCAGCGGAGAGTCCTCATTTCCGGCACTCCAATTCAGAATGATCTGCTGGAGTACTTCAGCCTGGTGCACTTTGTCAATTCTGGGATCCTTGGTATGTAGTTTAACTGGGGGAGTTAAGAATGTAAATTAATTGATTAATTACTTCAGGATTCTTAGAAATAGTAATTCCTAATTGAATCCGGTTCTTACCTGATACAGTCTAGAATTCTAGAATGAATGGAATTTTAAAAAGACAAAATGTGCAGCAAATAACTTTTTGGGGGATTTAGAAAATAGGCTACTAATTATTTTTATTTTTATTTTTATTTTTTGGGGGGCCAAAATCAATACATACTGTGAAAAATCACTATAAATGCATTATTATTATATATGCTAAGATTCTAAGACAATAAAACACAACTCGACTGTGTAAACTATGAATTTTTTTCGTTATTGGATCTTTAAACACCATCGACTATAAATTATATTAAATTAAAGACGTCTTTTTCTTCACTCATATTTGTTCAGTGTTTACTTTAATTTCTCCTGTTCTCTCTCAGGCACAGCTCAGGAGTTTAAGAAGCGCTTTGAGATTCCAATCCTGAAAGGCCGTGATGCAGACGCTAGTGACAAAGACCGAGCTGCTGGAGAGGAGAAACTAAAAGAACTCATCAGCATTGTCAACAGGTGAACTTCAAGAAGAGTGTGTCAGAGATGTATTTCCCAATGTTATGTTTTATTCTGAACCTTATCTGTCTCTACAGGTGTTTGATCCGAAGGACCTCTGACATTCTTTCTAAGTATCTTCCTGTGAAGATTGAACAAGTAATTTGCTGCAGGTACGGGATTTACTTGAATCCAAGCATTAAAGGGCTCATGACTAGCTATTTGTTTCCATATAATGACACTTTGTTTCCTCAGAATTCGAAGTTTGACTAAATTGTCACATTTTGTAAATTGTATGGCTAAATTAAAAAAAATATATATCTATTAATTTAAGATTTAAAGATTTTTAATTCAGGGATTATTCTAGATTCCTAAAGATTATTTTAGATTCCTACAGTATCATGTTTCAAATGAGTGAATAGGAACCTTTTTACATTGAGCCTTAACATGCAGGCAAAAAATTTGAATGTAGTGCAAAATTTTATTTCAGTAATTCAACTTAAAAGGGGAAACTAATACATGATATAGATTAATTACATGCAAAGCAAAATATTTCTAGCGTTTACTTGTTATCATTTTGATGGTTATGGCTTGCAGCTAACAGAAACCCTAAATTAAAAAGCTCAAAAAAATTTGACTATTACATTACATCAATTTTAAAAAATGATGTTAAATAAAGAAGTGTCAGAGTTCTGAAAAGTATAATCAAGCATATGTGCTCAGTACTTGATTTTGGCCCCTTTTGCATGAATTACTGCCTTATTGTGGCTTGGCATGGATGCTTTCAGCTTGTGGTACTGCTGAGGAGTTATGGAAGTTCAGGAGGCTTCAATAGCACCCTTTAGCTCTACTGCATTGTTCGGTTCCATGTCTCTCATCTTTCTCTTGGCAATGCCCAATAGATTCCCTATAGGGTTCAGATCAGGCGAGTTTGCTGGCCAGTCAAGCACAGTAATCCCATGGTCATTGAACCAGGTTTTGGTACTTTTGGCAGTGTGGGCATGTACCAAGTCCTGCTGGAAAATGAAGTCAGCATCTCCTTAAAGCTTGTCTGCGAAAGGAGGCATGAAGTTCTTAAAATGTCCTGACGGCTGCTTTGACTCTGGACTTAATAAAACACAGTGGACCAACATCAGCAAACGACATGGCTTCCCAAATCAACACAGACTGTGGAAACTTGACACTGGACTTCAAGCTTCTTGGATTGTGTGCCTCTCCATTCTTCCTCCAGACCTTGGTTACTAAATGAGATGCTAAATTTATCAGTAAAGAGCACTTTGGACCACTGACCAAAAGACCAATTCTTTATTCTTTAATCCAGGTAAGACGCTTCTTACGTAGTTTGTTGTTCAGGAGCGTCTTGACAAGAGGAATACGACATTTGAAGCTCAGGTCCAGGATCCGTCTGTGTGTGGTGGCTCTTGTCCACTCCTTGTAAAAGTCCCCCACACTTTTGAATGGCCATTTCCTGACAATCCCCTCCAGGCTGGTGTAATTGTTCCCTTTTTCCCTCCACTTGACTTTCTACTAATGTGCTTTTATACAGCACTTTGAGAACATCCATCTTCTTTTGCAATTACCTTTTGAGGCTTTCCCTCTTTGTCGAGGGTGTCAATGATCGTTTTCTTAACAAAAGTCCGGTCAGCAGTCTTCCCCATGATTGTGAATTCGATTGAACCAGACTAAGAGGCTCAGGAAACCTTTGCAGGTGCTTTGAATTTATTAGCTGATTAGAATCTGACACTTTGAGCCTTTAATATAGATTTTTCTTTAACTGTGAGCCATAATTAGAACAAATGAAATTTTGAAATATTACTCTTTGCATGTAATGAGTCTATATCATATATTATTTTTACCTTTTAAGTTGAATTACTGAAATAAAAGAAATTTTGCTCGATATTCTAATTGTTCAAGTTTCACCTGTAATGTCATTATTTATTAGAATTTAGTAACTTGGAAATATTGAAACAATTTAATATATGAGGACAAATTATATCATAGTATAAAAGAAAAAAGGATTGTAAAATTGTATATTTCCCAATTTACCCACTCCTATAAACTGGTATTTAGATAAACAACTAGAAGAACTGTTATGTTTTCATTTTTGCACAAGAATAAAATTATTCAATAACAGAAGTTTCTCAAACCATCTGGAAAAAGGGGTTATGGAATGTGTTGTTTCACCTGTTTAGACCAGAATCTTTTATTAGCCTCTCTGTGGTGTTCTGTGTGGTTTATGGCTAAACCAGCTTAGTTTAATCCTCACAAGGAAAAAAAACATACTTACTTATTTTCCAAAGTCCAACTTATTGTGACAGCTCTTAATCTGTGTTTTTTTCTGTGCTGTGCAGGCTGACTCCTCTGCAGAAGGAGCTTTATAAACTTTTCCTGAAGCAGGCCAAACCTGTGGAGAGTCTCCAGCAAGGCAGGATCAGCGTGTCCTCTTTGTCCTCCATCACCTCCCTCAAAAAACTCTGCAACCGTAAGTGTTAAATCCTCTGGTTTTGCCAAAGTCATCCTCCTGTACTCATTTGTGCTGGTATTTGTTAGGTCACATCATACCTCTGCATTTGATCTCAGTAAAACCTGCCATGAAAGAGTTGTTTGTATCTTTGTATTCCAAAGCCAAGCTAACCTCACCTCACTCTGCTCACCTTTTGCACCCCTTAGAAAGAGAAAGACATTGAAAGTAATTTCAATAAGTGCAAAGATTAAAATAGCCACCGGAAAGAACAGAGAAGAGTGGAAGGTTTCTCAGTTCATCTGTCAACTTTATGTAACAATTTCCCAACATCTGTTACATTTAAATCATCAGTTTGTTATTGTATCTTTGATACTGATGTATGCAAATGACCTTGGTTTCTGATAAGCTGCCTTGTGTTGGAACCTAAAAATGATTATATTTTGATGTGTACGTAAATGTACCGATTTACATCAGTGTGTTTAGAAGAGGGTGTTTTTAAGGCTTCGTTTTCATGTAGGATGAATGTTTCGAAGTGTAAATTTTTTTTCTTAGAGATGTTTCAGTTTTGAAAAGTGTGTGTGTTTGTGTGTGTGTGTTTCTATTTGTGTGTTTGTGTTTGTATTTGTGTGTTTGTGTGTGTTTGTTCCTCAACTCTGTCCAGACCCTTCGTTGATCTATGAGAAATGTGTGGAGGGGGAGGAAGGTTTTGCTGGAGCAGTGGACTTTTTCCCTCCAGGTTACTCCACTAAAGCTGTAGAGCCACAGCTGTCAGGTCAGCTATATTTCTAACTTTCTAGTGTTTCTTATGGCTGCTGGCCAAATGCGTTGTAAGATTAATTCTGTGATTTTTTTTTTTTTTATCTTAGGGAAAATGTTGGTGCTGGATTACGTTCTTGCCATGACCAGGACCACTACCAGCGATAAGGTGGTGCTGGTCTCCAACTACACACAGACCTTGGACCTGTTTGAGAAACTGTGCCGGACTCGGAAGTGAGGCTTGCATTTAATCATATCAGCTCAAAGGTTTGGAGCCAGTGTTGTCAATAATATGATTGATTGATTTGAATTATTTCCTTGAATTAGGTATCTGTATGTGAGACTTGATGGGACAATGTCTATCAAGAAGAGAGCCAAGATTGTTGAAAGATTTAACAGTCCCTCTGTAAGTATCACCCTACCACCCCAAACCCAAACCCCTTCTACTATTACATGGCATCCCTCCTTTTCTACTTATTTCCCTCTTTAGAATCCAGAGTTTATCTTCATGCTGAGCAGCAAAGCTGGGGGATGTGGCCTGAATTTAATTGGAGCAAATCGGCTGGTGATGTTTGACCCGGACTGGAATCCAGCCAATGATGAGCAGGCGATGGCAAGGGTGTGGCGGGACGGCCAGAGGAAAACATGCTACATCTACAGGCTTCTTTCGGTGAGAAAGGCTACCAGCTAATGGGAGTATGTACGGCTGCAGTGCCTACTGGACAAAGTTTTATTTAGCCACTCAAAAATTGTGAATTATGGCAAAGGATTGAGGTAGTTTACTCAGTATAAAAATGCTCTAATAATGTTAAAATACAACACTTTGTTTCTTAATCTTTCCTAATACTAAATACAATATCCACATTTTGTTGCTTCATAGCCTGAAGTGAAGAGAATCACACACACACACACACACACACACACACACACACACACAAAGCTGCGTTCCAGCTGTGAAATGTCTGATAGCAACAGTTTAGAAAAAAAGCAAAACATGGATAATGAATCACCCACTCCAGATTTCCACATTGTTTGTGCAAAAATGTTTGTGTATTGGCATCAGCAGGTAGATTAATGAAAAATATGACGTTGGGATCAGCCTTCGTTTCCTGTAAAAGTTTGTATGCATAATTATAGGAAACGAAGGCTGATGCCATTGTTGGACATTTCCGAATCAGCTTTTGTTTTGTGTGCTTGTGTTTACAGACCGGCACCATTGAGGAGAAGATCCTGCAAAGACAGGCCCATAAGAAGGCCCTGAGTAGCTGTGTGGTGGATGAGGAGCAGGATGTTGAGAGGCATTTCTCTCTGGAGGAGCTGAGAGAGCTGTTCGCCCTCAATGAGGACACACTCAGTGACACGCATGACAGGTATGCACTGAGCAGAAACCGTGCTGTAATAATACTCCATTTACTCTCAGTAGAGTGTGAAAAATGTAAAGAAGAGGATACTTAACATTTTTTAATTATTGTTTAAAAATGACCACAAAAAAGTAAGCAAACATCCAGTTCTTATTCTGGAGTTGGATGTGCTGGCAGAAAGAATAACGTTAGGGGCATTTGTAATATAATGCCCACTGTAAATCACTTTTGTTTAAAGAGAAATCTTTTATAATTGAACTTATAGCAAAATGGCAAGAACAATACATGAATATATCTCACAAATCACATGATTTTGAGAAGAATTGTCCCTGTTCCTCCATTCCGCAGGTTTCGTTGCCGGCGGTGTGTAAATGGCCGTCAGGTTCGCCCCCCGCCGGAGGATTCTGACTGCACCAGTGATTTGTCCTGCTGGCAGCACTGTGTGGACAGACGTGGGCTGAAGGACCCTGTGCTGCAGGCCAGCTGGGACGCTGGCATCTCGTTTGTCTTTCACCAGTGCTCCCATGAGGACCAGAGAGGGGTGGCATGAACAGTTGTCCGAACACAGGATGATGTGTATATATTTTTAAGGTTATATGTAAGGGACATGCTCTATGTAAAAAGTATTTGTTTATCCTTTGTAAAGCTTTATTTATTATGTAACAGTTAAATGAAAACATTCCTAAAAAATAAAATGATCTAAAATGATGAGCCATTCTGAATAGGCAGTATGTGTGTGTGTGTGTGTGTGTGTGTGTGTGTGTGTGTGAGCAAGTGAATGGTGCGTGCCTGGTGTAGGACTGGCGACTGCCCAAAATTTTAGTCCCTGTCCTAGCACACACTGACCTGGAACAGGCTCTGGGTGCCTGTGTCCCTAATGTTGATAATAGGTTACAGAAAATGAGTGAGTGGATGATTTATTACCTACCTCTAGTTTTATAATAAATCCTTTAAAAGCAACATTTGATTGGATAATGTTCCTGTTGGGGTTACAAGTGTGTTTTAAACAAACTTGTTGGATTTACCTTAGTATCAAGGTGCAGACATTTTGGATCGTCCCTTTTAAAGGCATGTTCGGGTAGGTGGGTAGATGGATGAACAAACTTTTATTTTATTAGCAATTTATTGAGAATTTTTGCTGTGTCTGTTTGCTAGAATATACAAAATTCCCTAAAAAATAAAACTGTACAGCAGGTACTGGTACTGGCTGTTTTAAGACAGCCATTGAAGAACAGAAATTAAAATTTT
>JBBMFX010000101.1:5672471-5685724 GCA_037832545.1 Rhabdalestes septentrionalis
AGAAGGAGGGATAAATAAAAGCAAATAAAGCTTTATTCACATTGCAGGTTTGAGGTGGCACAAATCCATGATTTTAATAGGTGTGGCTAAACATTTGAGTGAATATGAATGAATGTGTTTATGGCTGTGACATCACAACCATGATAAATAAAAAACAGAAATAAATGTCCATTTATAGAGTGTGAAGACTGGGGAAAGAAAGTTGGATGATATTTTATATATATATTTTTTTGTTTTAGTATGCTTTCTATCCTGAAGGGCTTTCTTTAAACATACCGGATTTAGGGCTGAGGGGCCTGCAGGTTGGTGAACTCTCGCCAGGGAACTGTGGTCCTGCTGCTTTCACATCCCCTCTGAAACATGGTGGTTCATCTTCCCTGTCAGTCAAATCCTCTGGTCCTGATTCCGCCCCCGACTGCTCCGGTGAGGTAACATTTACTTCCTCACTGAGCTCAACAGGTGGAGCAAGTACATCTGGGTTACATTCTGCCTGGTTTGGGGGAGGAGTTTGAGACCCTGATGCAGTTGTGGGTGGGGTGTCTCCTTTCTCCGCCTCCTGGCCTGCCTCAGTCCCTGCCTCCTTCTGCCTCTGAAGCTGCTCTTTCTGCAGACTGCGCTGTTTCTTCCGGAACTTCGCCCGCCTGTTTTTAAACCACACCTTGGAGAAACAGAAGACGTCATGTGAAGGACATCATCATGACTGTTAAAATAACTGTCCTTAAACACCACCCAGCAACAGATAAGTCACTGATGAACAATATATATATGACAAAAGACACAGTAGATTATATGGGCCACTCTTATTTTTAAGCTTCCGTTTCAAATCACTTAAAAAGTATATGTCTTTACATATAAGTCTATCATGGTCATGTACCCAGGAAACAGTTCTAAACACAGTGCATATGTAAAAGAGAATACATTCTTGATCATTGCTAAAATGCCTTTGAATTGTTACTTTTATTATCAAATTGAGTGACAAAGACACCTTTTAAAAAAGACGGATGTAAGATACTCTGATACTAGGTGTATGATCAAAATAAAAATTCTTTTGAAAGATAGTTTAGTTTATTGATTAATAAATGGCTCTAACAGCAAAATAGGGTGATATAATTTGCACATAGTTTGGGCCACTGGTCAAATAAGAGTTTTAAAGTGAAAGTAATTAAACACCCTATTTAAAGAACACACCCCTGCACGTTTTAATGCACACTTTTTGCTGCATTTAATCCTGATCTTAATATCTCAGAAATAATGTGGCCATTGCAAAAGCTTGTTTGATTCCCACTGAGGATATATGCTTATTTCATTTAAATAATCAGTGAAATAGAATGTTTAACTTTGCAGATGGCTAAATATACACACTGTAGGAAGAAACACTGCCATAAATGTCACACCATTGTGGTCTGGTACCAGTTTAGATCAGACAAGGGCCCTTGTCTCAGTGTATGTGTGTGTGTGAGTTTGTACCTGTACTCGAGCCTCGGGCAGGTTGGTACACATGGCGAGTCGCTCCCTCATGACCACATCGGGATAGTGTGTCTTCTGGAAGGTTTTCTCCAGTGCCTCCAGCTGTTGGGCGGTGAAGGCGGTGCGGCTCCTGCGCTGCTTCCTGTGCTGAGAACCGTAGCGGGCCTCCAGGATGATGTCTGGAAATGTCCAGCCGTTTAGACAAAACATTGTAGGTTTATTTAATAATTAACCTATATACAGTCTATATTAAGGAACCAGGAAATTTCATTTGCAACTTTCAAACTTTAGCATCAGACTTATTAAACTAAATTATTTTTGGACCCTATAATTCTGTTTATAACACTTTCTATAGGGAACAGTACATCAGCTTAAGCAGGCCTAAAAGTAGCCGGTGTGGTCATACAAGATCACCTGTATCAGGTTTGAGAACGGAAGTATGATTAAAGGACAACTGTACAGTAATACCCCAGATTGTAATGTATGCTAATATTTCAGCACTTATATTGCTACTCTGGTATTATTATTATTATTAGAAGTATAGTTGTAGTAGTAGTAATTTGTTTAGATATAGTAGTTGAAGTAGTACTCTACTAGAAATAATTTAGCTGAAGTTGCAGTAGCATTAGTAGAGGTAGTTTTGTATTACTACTACGTTAGAAAATAGTGTCGAAATTTTAGAATTAATAGTACTAGTTTAGTAGTAGTAGTTTAGTGTTAGCAATATTTTAGTAGTAGTAATGGTAGTTAAGTAATGTCAGTGTTTTGGAATGGTAGTAATAGTTTAGTAGAATCTTAGTGGGAGTAGAAGTAGCAATTGTAGTTTAGTAATCATTATGAAGAAGTCATTTAATAGTAGTAACAGTAATAGTTTAGTAATAATTTAGTAGTAGTTGTAGTAGTAGGATTGCATATTATAATGCACCTCATGTGTGCAGGGGCGAATCAAGCTTTCCAAAAGTGGGGGTGTTCTGAGATAGGGATGCCAAATAATAAATACAATTTAATCCAATTAATACAATATATTCTGAAAAAAGTTGGGGAGATGGAATCACATTTTATCAAAAGTGGGGGTGTTGAATCCCCCTACCCCAACCCCCCCACCCCTGTGTGCTACGCCCCTGCATGTGTGCGCAATTGCAACCCTTTTTCTTAATCAACATCAGGTGCCTTTGACCATGTAGTGACAGTTTGGCCAAAACTCAGCTTTACATGTTGCCCCTTTTTCTCCACATGTGGTCAAAGTAAATGGTGAGTGTGGCAGTGCTGCTAACTGGGGTGATGCCCAGACTTCCATGACTTGTTGGCAATATTGGCCTCATAAGCACAGCAATGGCTAATGGACTACATTTAGAGTGAGGATGAAAAGTGCTAGTTCTGTTCCTGCCGTTGAGGGGGGGCAGTCTTACCGGCCAGTCTCTCCGCGAGAGTGAGGGCGTGGACGGAGGGCCGGTAGTCTGGCGCCTGCTGTGCCTGCTGGGCTGCCTGTTGGTGGAGGTTATACATGGCACTGAGGGAGTTCATGGCATGTAGGGAGTAACCATTCACCCCGTAGTGCTGCATGACCAAGGCTAACTGGAGAGAGAGAGAGAGAGAGAGAGAGAGAGAGAGAGAGAGAGAGAGAGAGAGAGAGAGAGAGAGAGAGAGAGAGAAACATATGTCACAAACCGTTTTAAATGCGCTACCTCTCACTGAGACAACTGGAGATTTTTTTCTCCAGATTGTTTTTTTAACTTCACTTGAAAGTGCTAACAGTTGTTTATGACAAAGTGACATTTCATGAGGAATGGACCAAGATAAAATACGGCCAAAATATCTTAAAATCTCATTTCAAAAAGAAACGAGGAAATTTAGATCCCTGTAAAGAGAGAGAGAGAGAGGGTGAGAGAGAGACAGGGAGAAAGAGAGATTGAGAAATATAGATATCATACTTTTAAACAAACACCTATACAACACTGGACTAAACCACTAATCTACAAAGATATGTGTGTGGACCCCTCCAAACTACATAAACACTTTTTAAAAAATGACCAAATAATTAATAGTTACTGAAATGTTCATCGTAGATACATGCGCGTTCTTTAATCGTGTAAATATTGAGCGATTTAGACTAGATAATAATTAATACATACTTTTCATTTAATAATTCATAATAGTTTCTGAACAATTCAATTATTGAATAATCCATCATCGGAAGGTCTTAGATTGATTTTTTTAAAATCATCCTCACATCGTTGTTTTTTTCCCTCTCACGTCGTTTGTGTAAGTGCAGCTGAATGTAAATGAACAGGCGCTCGCTCAGCATAATAATATTCAGCAGTGAAGGTGTGGCGGGAGTTTTGTGTTCAGGCCTACGATCTCTCTTTCTGTGAGTGTGTGTGTGTGAGAGAGACATAGAGAAAGACAGAGAGAGAGAGAGAGAGAGAGAGAGAGAGAGAGAGAGAGAGAGAGAGCAAGAGAGAGAGCAAGAGAGTGTTATTTAGGTCTATTATATTTGTGTGTTTAGGGCTTGTTGATGTTTAGCTCGTTTTGCACCTATTTAGTGTTTCCTCATTTCCATAGGCACCTTAAATAATGCACATAAATGTGTGTGTGTGTGTTTGTGTGTGTGTGTGTGTGTGTGTGTGTGTGTACTCATGCTGCTTCGTCAGAGCTTTCACTGATCCGTAATGTGCTTAAAATGATAATTTAAAAATCAGTAGTGTAGCCCACGCCCCACCCACCCCTCCTGCTGCGCTGGGACCCCAGTTGGACTCCAGGGGTCAGAAACTAAGCCTAGTGTTTAATCACTTTGAGCAGCGCGATGCTGCCAGAGCTGAGGAATAAAAACCACACCACTTTCACTTGTTTACGTTTTAAAAACTTTTTACCGTTTACTATTTAATATTTATGTTTCTTTTTCATAAAATTCAGTCCTAAAAACTGAAGAAACTGAAGTGCGCATGAGCTCTTGAAGAGTTGAGTAGAAACACACACACACACAAACACACACACAAACACACACACAAACACAAACACACTCAAACTGCACAAGGGCTAATCAGATGTACAGACCTCGCCAATATTTAGCAGCTATTATTATTATTATTATTATTATTATTATTATTATTATTATTATTATTATTATTATACATATCCGTTTAATACACTTAGAGCATTTTAAGCCAGTTTAAATTCGATTATACATTTACAAAATCGCAAAACATGACAGCTCAAATAAACTAATTAATTTAGTTAAATGTAGATTTAGTAAAATGTCTTACCAATACTTATAACAATTTACAATGATACATAGCAGGCATCGTCAAAGCGTTAATAAGGAGCATTTATTCATATTCGTATTATTATTGTTTTTTATTGTTGTTATTATTATTATAATCGGGTATTAGTATTCATAGTATTTTTTTTATTAGTAGCAGTATTATTATCACTGACTGCTGGTTGTATACTTGTATACTATATTACAATTTTGAGGGGATTTAAACGTCACAGAGCCGCACGAGGACACCCCTGCATCTAAAGTGAGGATAGGATCATTTACACTTTTTCTACAAAGCCAGCCTGGGTTTTACAAAATATTTAACTGGGTTTTTTTGTTTATTTCATTTTTGTTAATGCCGACAGCGCAAGCGGTTTGAAAATTAATGTGCAGAAGAGCTACAACTGCAGATTTATTTTATTATTTTATTTGTTTTCCTTTTTTTTTTTACATGCGTTCAAATTTAAAATGTGTTGGCGAGACTCTCCGAGTGCAGGACTACAGAAAAGTTGCTGGAGTTAGAGTTTCAGGAGGTCTATACATCATACCTTAAGATAAGAATTCAATTAAAATTGCGCAAAGTTGCGCCACAAGTGGAATTGCAGAGCTTTTTATATTTCGTTTCATTTCAAGGTGGACCGTAAAGATACAATTTAAAGATGTCTAAATTTAAAAGCGACTTATTTTAAAGCGTTTGCTGGAAAGCACGATTGAGTCAAACAATAATGCCTTCCAGATCCATCACAAAATATCAGCCTAAAAAAACTTTAATTCTACACTAAATCGCAACTTTTGAAACAAACAAACTCTCATCGAAATTCAAATAAAGCTCACGCTTTCAGAAATATTCCGGGAGTGCCATAAACATGCAGTAAATATAACATTGCAGCGGAGCGGAATGGACTCACCTGCGGGTTTTTCCTCTCCTTGCGAAAATCAGGAGTCTGGTGGATGGTGTGTGTCAGAGTAGGGTGGTCCCGGTTAGTGGTGGCGGGAGTGACGAAGGCAGCGCAAGTCCATCTGTGATGCCACACGCGATCCAGCCCCATTTAGTGCCCCCCCCCCACCACCACCACATCTCGAGCTTTTAAAGCGCCACGAGCTCAGCTCAGAGTCTCCATAGTTCAGTACAGCACTACAGTAGTGCAATTTTCCCTTCAATATAACATTTTTACCCAGCATAGTCCTTTGTGTACAGTGCTTCAATACAGGACATAATAGCACATGTTAAATCTTAGCATAAAGAAGTACTGACATAGATTTAGTACAGCGTGTCAGTGTAGTCCCAAATTTCAGTACAGTGCTTTAATGCTGTGCTTTAGTATTTCTGTGCAATGCTTTATTTCAGGTCAGCGCTTCAGTACAGCACTTCAATAGATTGTTTCAGTTTTATTACTTCAGCACTTCAGAACTGCACTCCAGGACATCTCTTAAGTACAGTACAGTACAGTCTTTTAGAGAAACGTTCTTTTTTATTTATTGACTTATTTATTTGTTTATTTATTGTGGGCAGAGCATCTTAAAATACAGTGATTATGCCGAGAGTTATGTGGCAAAGCAGCTTTGTGGACTCTTGATGGCTTAACCGTTGGACCGAGCTGATCTCAGTTCATGATGATGGAAAACAATTAATTTAATATTTAATGTGAACTGAGAAACAGTGAACCTGAGAGAGAAGGTAGGTGCGGAGAACGAGATAGAGAATGTGATAGATGGAGAGAGAGAGGAAGGAACAGAGAGACAGACCGAGAGAGGGAGAGAGAGGGAGAGAGAATGAACGCGATAGAGAGAGAGGTATGGATGGCAGTCTTTTACAATCTCTCCCGGAGGATTTGGGGTTAGGATTGAAGAGACAAGACGCCATCTCAGCCTAAAAAAATCTGTCTAAAAATGACGGGTGGTAAGAGGATTAAAACAATAATGCCCTTCTCTTCTTCAAGGTTTTGGAAAAAAGATTTCTTCTGCCAGAGAAAAGGCTATTAGAGCTGATATTAGGGGCAGCAAAAGTAGCCTCTTTAAATGTAAAGCTCGCATATTTTGCACTTCTGGGGACATAGCCTGGTATGGGCACAGTTTCCATTTTTCTGATCGAATTTGTAAATAGAACGTCCTACAAGACAGGACAGTTTGAGTTACTACAAATTCATTATTTTAAATAAATAATACGAATGGCAATAATAACAATAAAAAGAAACAACAATAATAACAACAAAACAACAACAATATTAATAATCATCAGCACAACAACAACAATAGCAGTGTGATATCAACAACAACAACAACAACAATAATAATAATAATAATAATAATAATAGTAATAATAATAATAATAATAATAATAATAATAATAATAATAATAATAATAATAATAATAATAATAATAAACACAGGTGGCTTGTGGTCATTAAGAAACTTTTATTTATGAAAGTTTTGCGTCTGGCCTAGCACACCCATGACTCCTGCTTGTCTTTTTTGTGCACGCGCTCTATCTCTGAGCATTAAAGTCTGGAAGCAGAAATCGGATTAACTTGTGAACCGATGGAAATAAGAAGTTAAATGGGAGGCAAATCTGGGCAGTGTGTCTTTGTGGGAACCGTTTCTAAAGCAATTAAAGCGAGAAGGAATTCCTGTGAGCCCCCCTGAGCCCCTCTCACCCGCCACCCCCTCCCGCCCCCCTCCCACCTTAAAGCAGCTTTGGGGGGCTTCGCGAGTCCCAACTGTCCCGAGCGCAAGAACCGTGTTTTGCGCGTTTGCATCAGTGCGCATGCGCAATCCTTTACGTTCTCTGGTTCAGGTCAGCGCTTCCTCCGCATGCTACCTCACCCACATCTCTTACTTCACCCACCTCACCCACTTAGCCCACCTACTCCACCACTCCCACCTAGCCCATACAGCCCAACTCACCCACCTCTCCTACTTAGCCCACTTCACCCACCTCTACCATTTGGCTCTCTTCGTCCACATTACCTTCCTAGCCCATCTGACCCATTTCTCCTACCTCTCCCATTTTTTCCTGGACCCATCTTTTCCAGCAGTCAGGATTGAGCTGACTAGCTCGTTGTTCTCGAGCATCAATCCGCTTCGTCTGCTCTGATCTCCTCTTCTTCACTGAAAGCTGCTTTGGAAGACTTTGCCGTCCGTCTCTCCTCGGGGAGATGACGCACGGGCTCTCAGAACAAAACCTGATCCCCTCGAGGGGATGAGAAGCCCACTCCATCAGAAAAAAAAACATATAGCGCAGGCTTATTCACTGATGAGCAAAATCTCCGAACTCAATAGGAGACTGAAGTAAGTTGCTGTTTTTTGGAGTCGTGGACCAATCGTGGAAGCTCTGACGGGCCTCCTTAAGGAGCTGAAGCCTGCATGAGCCTCCTCACTGATTCAGGAGGCTCCAGTGTGTGGGACATTAATCAGGGTGAGATGTGGTTTTAACATGACTGCCACCTGGGGACTCCTGCATCGAGGAACGCACACTTGCCAGGAGCAAATCTTCACACATGTTATTAACAAGACTTCCCCATTCAGTCTCTGCAGAATTACAGAATTACACACCTGCTATAAAAGGGTGGTCTTCTTACTTTCATCAATCTGGCCCACTCCTGTCGAGAACTCTATTTTGCCTTCAGCACACACAGAAACTTATGAAAACATTCAAACGAGGGGGCCATACCTGTGTCAAGTATGTATTTTGTGTCTGATATTTTATAATTTGTTGGAGAGGGCAAAACATTTACAACTAATAATGGAAGTTAATATAAATTGTTCTATTTTTTTATTATTTTCTATAGGTAATTTTGAAATACTGACATGATGGGAAAGTCAGGTGGTGATCTTTTTAACACCATATAAATATCTATATTTAAGAACAGTATGCATTAAAATGCACACTACCACTGATGGGTTTATGTATATGAAGGAAGGAAAATATGTTATGTATAATTTATGTTTATGTATATGAAGGGAGTAGCATGGCCAAAAACTACACAATTAGCATTTTTTACAGCTGAAGTTAGCATCTAACACATAATGAAAGTTTATACCTAATCAATGACAGCTACATGTCTAAGTAATCATCCACTTTCAGCAAACCATATTCTTAAAGGGTCCATTTCATAGAAAAGTTAACTTCATTTTAAAAGAATTTAAAAATACATTTCATGTGCTATGTAAACATAACATTTCAAATGATTCACTCCCCAGTCCATTCAGCCCATACATGAAAATCAAGCTTTAAAAATAATTCATTCTGAATGATTCATTTTTTGTGATGTCACAGTAACATGATGTCTTCCTACTCAGCCTACAGGGGTTTAGCCCCTCCCTCCCATGCTGATTGTAAAAGGAGTGTTTTGGAAAGGATGTTTAAATGAGGCACTAGACAGGACATTCAATCACAGCAGAGGTGAGTTACTTATAATCAATCCTAAATGCACATACAAAAAATCATTTCTAAGGGCTAAATAGAACTAAAAAGAGATCTAAAAGTAAAAATCTTCATTTTTACTTTTAGTACATAAAACGTGTGCACATGTTATAAAAGGATATCAAGGGAAAGTGATACATGTAGGATGTGAACCATTTAAGTAGCCTAAACTAGATCTGCTTGTGTGATTTACAATAGCGATGAAAATGGTGAATGTATGTTAACAATAGTAGCAGCACCTGAATAGTGGACCTAGTAAAACACCAGAGATATTTCTGAAGAACAGGACAGGGGTGTACAAGAAACTTTAAAAGGACCAATTCGGGAAAAAAAAATTGCATAATATTCTCCCTTACCTTAAGTGTAATCAATCAACCAAGACGTGTTTGGTTGCCAGGGTAATTTGTATGTGATTTCTTAGTACTGACTGACTTCCCTCACTCCCCTCTGTAAGTGCAGGGCCACTGGTGTGATCAGCAGCCCTGATCAACTCCCCAGACGCTGAATGCTGACATATTGAAGATGGCAGTTGTGTTTCTGCTGCTTTTCTCAGTCTTGCTGCCCTAGCCCATAGCCGGACACAACAGGACCTTTTGTGGGGCTCTAATCCTGCAGCTCTGCAGCCTTCACCACGCTGGGGGATAAAAGCCCCATCAAACTACTACTTTAGAGGGAAAATCTGCCCTAATCCCTCGCTTTACCTAAACAAAAGAGAGGAAAAAACAGAGGTTGGAAAGAAACAGTGCCGAAGCAGGGCAGGACCTGGAACACACAGCCATAGAAACAGTTTTACTGCAGAAACTAACAACTTTTGACAGGCGTTCAACTCCACAAGTGATAAAAAAGCTCCAAGGTTTAGAGTCTTCTTGGAAGAATGTGACAGGACTACATATGTATGTATACATAGTTCTGTCACATTATCTCTATATAATTATGTACTGGAATAAAATATGTTCTTCCCCAAACTGCGTCCACAAAGTTGGAAGCATGATGTTGTCCAAAATGCCTTGGTCTGCTGAAGCACTAAAACTGGCCTTCACTGAAAGGGGCCTGAACCAAACCCTAAAAAGAAGTTTCATATATATGCTGAGACCTTTCAAATAATTATATTTGCAATTTCACAAAACCAACAAATTGACATATATCTGTTCTCTCTGTCTTTCCTTCTTTAGCTCATTCCTGCTGAAGGTTTAAGGAGAGTTCCAGTCCTGCACTGCCTTGTGAATGAGCTGCAGTACAGGGCAGTCAATCAGAAAGAGATCATTTACATATCCTGTATGTCTTAAACAGTGTAGGGAATAACGCATTACAAAAGTAACTAATTATGTAATGCATTGCTTTTTGCACGTGCTATTATGCGGTAACTTTTGTTCATTACAGAACAAAAATTGGTAATATTTTGCTCGGTACAAATGTCAGTAACGTGCGTTACAATGCATTTCTAAACTGGAAAGAAGTTTTTTTCTCCTTCATATAAATTCGCCAAAATCAGCGCAAGATCAGCAGAGGAGAAACGTCCTTGCAAAATGTTTCACTTCTTGCAGTCAGACAGAGAGAAGAGTAGGGTGACATCCTCTTTTTCCTGGACATGTCCTGTTTTTGAGACCGATGTCAAACATGCGGCTGGAATTTTAGAATCCTTTGGGAGTTTGAGCTGCCTAAACATTCGTCACGTTATGGGCGTTTCTCGTAACCTAAAGTCCATAACCGCCGTCGGCCCAAGATGCATGCAGCCGAGATGCGCATTAAACATCTAACACCCCCCATACCACAGCTGAGCTGGTAAAGAAAATCCACGCTAAGGTGTCCTCTTCTTCACAATCCCAAATCTGGTCACCCTAGAGATGAGTGAACCTGCAACTGATCTAACGGCGGATAGTACTGTCACCTTCAACTGGATGTGTTATAAACTAATTGAGTGTCATATTTACATGGCCAAATCCATATTTCCAGTTATTTTGGTGAGAATAACTTTAAAGTAATGCAATATTAGTGTAATGCCTTACATTTTAAATACAGTAATATTGTAACTAATTAGACTGAAATGACAGTAACAAGTAATAAATAACACATTACAGTTTTGAAGTAACTTGGCCAACATTGGTCTTAAAGTGAATTGTAAAAATGAATTGTAATGAATTATGTATACCTTTGGTACTCAAATCCACACAGACATCATGAAAATAGTGAAACAAACTGTAGAACACGGGCCTTTTAAAAACACCTCTATTAATCTGTGTCTTTAAAGATTGGTCAAATAGTTCTACTTTTGTTGGATTACATGAATACCTCGATTCATCAAAATACTCGGAAAGAGGGTAAGAGTCTCATGGTTAGAGGCTCATTTGCATACTCCAGCATTCTGCAATATCAGGACTGCAGAATTCCGGGCAAAGTCCAGACCTTAATCTGATGTTTTGGCTGGTCCTCAAGGATGGAGGTTGTCACCAGCACCAACTAAGCTGGAGCATATTTTTTCCAGGAGGAATTGACCAAAGTTAATATATGAGACTGATATACCTGAAGAAGATGTTTACATGAGGTCATTGCTGCTCAAGGGGGTTACACCTGAAAGGTGAGGTGCACATACTTTTGCCAACAAAGACAAAAAGTTCATCTGTTTCATTAATAATTTTGGAAACAACCTATTTGTTTGTGTTATTATTTTGAATGGGTTGTGCTTATAAATTGAGACACATTTTATGTTTACAGTGTAACAATCCACTACCTGCCAAACCAAAATGGTGCTGAACAATGCAGCTTAATATTTGGCGAGGAAGTTTTACCCAACAAGATTGCTGCAGGAGTCTGCAATCCATGCCAATTAAGAAATGCCATCAATTGTGGACATTTTTGTGTGAATTTATCTTGTTGATGTGGAGCTGTGTGTCTGCTATAAGCCATTAAATCTCCTGTCCACTGAAGGCCGTGTTGTAGAACAGCATTACTGCCGGCTATAAGGGGATAATTCTCTTGCACTGTTTCATTTCAGTGACCAATGTTTGCCACTAAATCTTAAATTCTATTTAACTCTCCAAATCTCACCTGCAGTGTTCAGTGTGATTTGGCGAATTTAGAGCTTCCATTTTCTTGTTGGATGGAAATGTTGCACTTGAGAGTCGTTCTGGGCACCCGGGTGTTTCAGTAAGATGGAGATTGAGAGGGGGAGTCAGAGGTGGCTCATTCAAACACTAGAACGACTCCCAGTGCTCTAAAATGCTTCTTTCTATCACACCCGACATGCACACACACACACTCACAAGAACAAAGCTATAATTCACGGTTTATGAAGAGCTTGTATTACTGTTTGCAAGATGTTCGAGGAAGGATACCCTCAAATTAACATGATGCATGCAAATGATGATAAAAATTGTATGGCTGTTTGATGGCATCAAAATATTTTATAGAACTGATATTTGTAAGTAGGTCTCTGCCTTAAAACTTCCATGATGTTTTATAACAGTAGTATGGACTGAAACACATTTGACTCTTTACTATAAACACTACAGATGTGCCTTGTGTAATATTGTTTTAATGAATGAATGTTTTTGTTATACATAAACACACCAGAGCACACAGTGTGAAAATCTCCCTCTATATTTAAACCATTCACCAAGTAAAGCAGAGGGCAGGAGCACACCGCCCAGGGAGCAGTGTGTGCACCACCTCAGAGGTGCCACTAGTAATATTGGGTTTTGAACCTGTGACTTTCTGATTGTAGGGTGAGCGCTAGTGATGCGCGGATCGTCTCATAACCCATGGGTCGGGTTGGGGCGGTTAAAGAAATTGTCACTTTATTTGTGGGGTGGGTTGGGGCGGGTCATTAAAAACAAAATTACACAAAAAATCTAATTTATAACCTTAAATGTGTATCATGATCTTGTTAATATGACCTGATTTATCGTTCATATTCATAATCACATGTTGTTGCCAGTTTACAGGGCGATGTTTCCAAGCACTGAAATAAAGGCTGTCTTCTTTTGAGTTACAATGCCTAGTATGTCTATTTAATGGTCGCAGGTGTGGGGCGGGGCGGGTTGTAAAAATAGACACAGTGGTGCGGGGCGGGCTGGGGCGGGCCAACTTATTTCATTAATGCGGGAC
>JBBMFX010000101.1:5692102-5705359 GCA_037832545.1 Rhabdalestes septentrionalis
TCTCTCTCTCTCTCTCTCTCTCTCTCTCTCTCTCTCTCTCTCTCTCTCTCTCTCACACACACACACACACACACAAATACACACACATACACACACCAAGAAGAGTGTTTAAGCTTGGACAAGACTCCTACCACTACATTCACCTACATCTGTAACATGAAAAAATTGTCAAATTTCAATTTCTATCAATGTTTTCATGTTTTTTGCTTGAGATTTGTCGTCACTCTTGAAATACATTGCTTTCTAGATATTAATTTCATTGTAAAAGATGTAAATATTTTGACAGGAGACAAATTGTGACTAGGTCAGGGCATCTCCAAAACAGCAGGTATTTTGGACTGTTAACAATATGCAGCAGTCAGTAAATACCAAAAGTGGTCCAAGGATGGATGACTGGCAAACTGGCATAAGGGTCATGTGCACCCAAGGCTCACTGATGCGAGTGGGGAGCGATAGCTGGACCATCTGGTCCAGTTGTGCGGAAATGTTAGTGTAGCTCATGCTGCAGAATAAAGTTCATGCTGTCTGTGACAGAAAGATATAAGAGCACACAGTGCGTTTCCACAGACTGCTGGGAGTGCCCATGCTGACCACTGAACACATCTGGAAACACCTGAAATGGCCACAGGGTTAAATAAAGAAGGTGGCATTGTCTGGTGAATCACATTTTCTTGTGGATGGTGTGCATGTATGTGTGTGTGTATGTGCGTGTATGTTATTTATTCAGTATCAAATGAAATATTTCACACTGACAGAGAACTGTGTAAAGATTCATTAATTCTATACACTCAAGCTCAGGCCTTATGTTTATATGCTGTTATGTCAGGATTTCAAACATTTATGGATGCATATATTTATTTATTTAAACAATAAGTTTTGGATTGAATTTGTTTTTCTTCTTCTGTCATGCTGAGATTTTGACATGACTTCTATGTTAGGCATGTCCCATCTGTGTGTGTTTGTGTGTTTGTGCGTGTAAGTGAATGTGTGTGTGTGTTTGTGTGTGTGTGTGTGTGTGCAGGACAAGTGAATTACATTTATGTGCACCAGTCACAAGGCACGAACCATTCAGTATCCCAGAGGAGTAGTGGGGTGACCATTCATCAGCCGTTCTATTCTGTTTAACAATAGAAAGATAGTCCCATCACACACTCCCATTCATTCATTTTATTGTCTGATACATGAAGATGTCAGTCATTCAGCAGTCTCCGCCCCCTCATTTATTCACATACTTTCCCCTCTTCTTTCAGTTACGCCAGGGGTTTGTCTAAAACTGCGCACTACCATCATACATTCTGCATAGCCGGGAGCACTACTGCTGGTGGTGTGCTATTTTCAGGGGCGTATCAAGCTTTCCAAAAGTGGGGGGGTTCTGAGATAGGGATGCCAAATTATAAATACAATTTAATCAGTTAAATACAATATAATCTGACAAAAGTGGGGGGATGGAATCACATTTTAGCAAAAGTGGGGGTGTTGAATGGTGCTGAAAGTGAAGAGGAAAGGTAAGACAATGTTCCCTTTTTGTGCTCCTATGCTTCCAGCTACTGATATAGAAGCTCAGCATCAAAGACTGAGAAGTTGCACCATAGGTTGCACCAATTGTCCTTTTGGACCACTTTTGGTAATTACCAAAGTAAAGTAAAGTGGCTGCTTATAGTCATAGGTAAACACACCACAGCACAGCACACAGTGTGAACTTTGTGAAATTCTCTGCATTTAACCCATTCACCTTATGAGGTAGGGGACTGCCACCAATGAGGAATGTCCTTATTTGGGGATGGTGCCTTCAAGGGTACCTCAGTGAAGCCACTAGCAGTTGGGATTTGAACCCACAACTTTCTGATTGCAGTGGGAACTCCCTAACCTAAGCAGGGGGCTGCGACCAATGGCAGGTGCTCAGTGAGCAGTATGTGAGGACAGCTCCTTGCTCAAGGGTACCTCAGTGATGACACTAGTGAACTCATAACCTTTTGATTGCAGAGGCAACTCCCTAACCACAAGGACACATGCTGTCCCAACAGCATGCTACATGGATTACTCACAAGTCTATATGGATTACTCACATTACTTTCAACATGTCAACTTCAATAACTGAATGTTCACTTACTGCCAAATATATCCCCCCTCTTGATAGGTGCCATTGTATTGATAAAGTCAATGTAATTCAATTCACATGTCTGTGATTTTAATATTTGGCTAATTGGTGTTAATTCAGTACTTGCTTAATGCACATATTTTAAAAAAAAAAATTCAAAGCAAATACATTATTTCTACTTTTTAAATTTAATTTTATCAGGTGTCTAATATCTTCTGCACAGTGCTGTTACTGTCTTATTGTTACATTGATTTGCATAATGTAATATTAGCATGTATTGATTAACATGGATGCATTCAAATGACACAATTTTTTAAAAATATATTTCATTTTGAAAAAAACACTGTAGGGTGATGGGACATTCAGTTCCAGTGATAAATATATATTCAATGTTTATATAAATGTGAATGTTATATTTTAAAAAAATGTAAAATGTTCTCACTTTAAAAAGCCACTTAAGGATCTCTAGCCTTTTTAAAGAAGTGCAGGAATAATCTGCCTCTGCTGCGCCGCCACATCCAGCGGGGATTTACTGCAACATTCACCAGTGACACAGATCTACATAATCATTTTAACTTTTTCCCCGTCCCTTCCCATGATTCTCCCGCTGTCACTTTACAGACTGCTAAAACTGATTTGGGCTCCTTAATCTGCCCATATTTCTCACACTTTAAAAAATCTCTAATATCATAAGCAGATTATTTCATTCATAATTGATTGAGTGTGTTTGGTGGAGCACCACTTCAAAGTTGCTGAATCCCAAATGCATTTCAGGGTAACTGGGGTGGGGTGGGGGGTGTTAGAGGATGGGAGAAGGAAGAGGAGATAGCAGAAAGATGGACCAGAGGAAACAAAGCAGTCAAGGATTTGAACCCACTGGACTTTAGCTCATAAAAGTGTCTTCTCCTGGAAAACACGCACATGTCCGTACAGTCAGAAACATAACTGTATCAGATCAATTTGAGATACATTGCTGGGGAAAACTGTAACAGGTCTGTGTCAATTCTGTGTTAATATAACATGTTAAATATAAATCAGTTTAGATCTTGCCATTCTTCTTTACACAAACTGCAAAAAGCTTTTGACAAAATCTTCCTTCTACATCTAAAAAATGCCTGATTTTTTTAAAGTTAAAAACAAAGAGAAGACATAGAGGATGTGCCTGGGGACATGTAATAAACAAACAGCCAAACAAATAAAATAATAAATGGTAATTACACTATTTATTACACTACACAATAAAACGAGATTACACTGTTAAAATAGAATAAAGTCTGTCAAGCCCTGGAGGTCCCAAAATTAAAGAAAATCTAAATCTTCTGATTGATGTGGTATGTAAAGTGCTTATGTTATGCAACACAACATTCACTTGCCAGTCCATGTCATCCATATCTATAAAACAAACTGCAAAATTAGTGAGGTTTTTCCATTTCACTCTATATGTGATGTGACAAAACCTAATACATTCACATACACTCCATGAATAATTGTATTCATTATTTGCTATGAATTCTGTCTGCTCTCCTGCAAAGATGAAATGAGGAAAAAAGACACTTTCAAATTCCACCACATTAACATATGCAAGATTTAATTAGAAGAATATGTAATTTTAAAGAAAACTTTTAATGCAATAAATTAAATAATCGAATTCCAATCACAAAACAGATCAGCATGAAGTCAAAAACCAAGTAGGCTGTTGTTTTTAGAGGTATAGCTACAGTGCCTGCAGAGTTAAGCGGTTATTGGTCAACTCAACACTGCAATGATATCCGTGCTCTGGTTATTCCGTGGTAATTTCCTGACTGAGTTGTAAATGTGTCCAATAAAGTGCAAGAAAACCACTCAGCTGACCTTGTAATTTCAAAGAGAATAGTTTTCTATGGTTTTAAACGTACTGTAGTTGTAACTGTATGTATTTATACATAAAATGTGTATGTATAAATACAGGAATATAGCATATACTGTATATTCACAATAGCTACTGTGATTTTATTTAAAGAAAAATTATAAGAAATGTCTTCAAGAATGTATTTCCATTTCCTTACTGGTAGCTAAGCTGCCATTAACTCACCAAGGAATTTACAGTAAATACTTGCTAATGACACAATGCAATAACTATTTAGTATTAAGCATAATCTCTTGTTTTCAGATGTTTACAGGAGAAATAAAGCAAAGCCAAATGATGTCAGAATGTTTTATTACCTGGAGCTTTTACAGTGTACAAATGTACATAGAAACTACACTGTGTACCTAATATAGCAATGACTATAAAAATGCATGCCGCACCAATATATTGGTAGCATTAAAATACAACATAGACTTACAAATATAACATACACTTACAGAATATCATACACTTATAAATCTACAATATCAGGCGTACCTAATATTGGTAATTAATCATGGATGAAATAGTCTTAGCCTGAAAAAATGGCAAGAAATCCCATTGACCTCCTGAATAGTCAATCCGTTTGGTATGTGATTTTTATGTATTGATTGACTGAAACTGCATGACACTTATCTTACAGGTAATAGGAGCTTGTAATTACTGTGCATATGCTTTCTTTACTAGTTATATGCATTAGCCTTGTATTTCCAGGGCAAAATTAAAGAATCACAATTCCGACTCCAAACATCTCTTGGCTGAACAAAGATATATATATATATGTGTGTGTGTGTGTGTGTGTGTGTGTGTGTGTGTGTGTGTGTTAGTATAAAGCATCTTTGCCAATCCTGATGGAGTCCTGCTCTTCATCACCTCACCGCACTGCAGAGTGGAGGTTGGATTATTGAGTAGAATTCCGAAATGTTGTCCAAACCACTGATCATGTCCGAGGGAAGTGATGTTTGACTGTGGGGAGGGCCCCCAACACCCCCCCTCCACCACCACCACCACTAACATCCCTCCTGCCCCCAACACCCCCTCCCCTCCATACGGCCACAGCCAAATGGGTTCCTAATCCTCTTAGTGCCCATTCTTATTACCCACTCATCTAAATGACATGAAAGCCACCGGCGCTAAAGAAGCCAATTATTCCTCAGAATGAAGCCTGGGCCCTCTCACCGTACACTGTGTATATTTCACATTCGATTATTTGACAAGTGTATCTAAGTCTTCTCAAGAGGAACATATATGAGAACCCCTTTGGAGTCTACACACTCTCAAATTGAATCCTAATTGCCTTGAATCCTAATAGTGGTGAGCTAAGAGCTAAATCTAAGAACTGTATTACATATCCATTACTGTATCTCACAGTTATTAAATCTTTAATAGAGCCTAATTAATACATTACCTAATTAATACAGTTACTGTCTTTTACTTTATTAACATCTATTCTATTCTGTACCTCTTTAGTCCATTTTACCTTATTTAAAAGGAACCAAACATCTGGCAATAGGCATAACAGGCATTTGACCATGAGATGAAAGCTAGTTGATCTCATTTCTGACACACATGTACAGAAGAATAAAGGCCAAGAAAAAGCCTGGTGTGGATGAAATACCTAGGCAAGTTAGGGTAAAATCTTAAAAGACAGAAAAACACTGAATTTTCCCACTTATTTTTACAAAATTGTGGTGAACATCATACATAAACATGGTCAAAGCATTGATCCACCCAGCCCATATGGTCCTTACATGCAAATTTAGCTGGAATAAGCCCATTTTGAATATGCGTCTTTAAGGATTCAAAAAAACAATAGTTACATATTGAGGTTACAAGGATTGTTTCTATCCTGACTACTATTTGAATTGGACACAACATGGGGAAGCCAATCATAAGAGAGGCCCTTTATATATACCAACCTGTTTTAAAATGTTACATGAAAAGTTTTTGGTACATGAACCCACACAAATGTCATCAAATGTTTATTAAACGTTTAAATATTTAACGATTCAGTTACGTATGAGCAATAGCATTATGACTGTTGAATGACACCATATTCGGCTCATCTGCATTGATGTAATTATGGAGTAAACAGCCCATTGCAAATATACACTCATGACAGATCATATCCATGAATACAAGTCTTGTTTTATCAGTTTCTGTTCATTGCTATGGCAAATAATGTCTCTCTGTCTTGACTGGCAATTTCAGACCCCTTCCCACATACTCAGAATTTTTTTTGTAAAACTGTAGGATATGTAAAGAAATATTTGATAGATTTTTTTCTAGCTCTAGAGCTGTAGTTCGTTGATTTCTCTGATGTTCTGCCTCTGTTCCTCATCTGAATAAACTGTTCGGGTTTTAAATTCCTCATATACTTCCTGGCCCTGCTAAGCCAGTGTGAGGAGTGTATTATCGAGGAACTGTCAGAATCCTCCACCCTCACTAAACATACCAGCAGGTCACCTTTACTTTCACCTCAACTCTGATGTAGCTGCCCAGACTACAGAATTTTACACACACATACACACAAACACACACACACAGCAAGTCTACATGATTCAAGGGTATGCATCATTTCCACATAAACATCACATGTAAGTTTCTGTTGATTTGTTTTAATAAGTAAACATAAAGCAAAAAATATTGGGACATGTCTGACATTCTGGAAATCTCCATGCCCCAAATTTGTGGACACAATTCGGTAAAGAACCTTTTCTAGTCTGACAGTGCCCCAGTTCACAAATCAAGATTGATAAAGAAATGCTTGGGTGAGTTCGATGTGGAAGAACTTTTCTGTCCCTCACAGAGCCCTGACCTCAAGCCCATACAGAAAAGAAACAGAGATTGTAAGCCAGGCCTTCTCATCCAACATCAGTGTCTGACGTTATACATGCTCTACAGAATGAATGAGTTCCCACAGAAAATGAACACATTCCCACAGAAACTCCAAAATCTTGTGGAAGGTCTTCCAAGAAGAGTGGATACGGTTCTAGCTGCAGAATCAACTCCAGATTAAATTTGAATGCAATATCAGTAAAGTTGATGTTGGCCTTAATCTGCTCCTATGCTTTTTAGCCCTGCTTCAAAAAGCTATCCTAAATAAATTCAAAGTAGCACAGCTGTAATGCAGGTAGGACCAGTATGCCTGTAAATACGTTGAGTGTCTCTAAATTCATGTGACACAATGTGTTTGTTTTATAAGACGTTTGTTTCTGGGCTGCATTAATATTTTAAACAGAAAATAGTAACTGTTTATAACTGTTTTATACAGTGGCATTCAATGTTATCCAAAGTAAAAATAGGCAACCCAGACACTACTAGTTAAATGTCACATTTTACAGTGCAGAAAATATAGGACAAATCAAATAGTGACAAACTAGTACAAAGTCACATTTTAAAAATGTTTCCCTGATACTACCTGATTTCTCCACTCTCTCTCCCTCAAGCATCCTTCTCTGTGGTTCCTCACACCTTCCCCCCAGTAAAACTGCCCTGAAGACTTCACACCATAATGTGAAAGTTAATATTTACCCTGACTCACACAGAGTGTCTAGTCCATGTATTCCCAGGTGTGTGTTCTCAGGCCGCTGCTGCTGCTGTGGACACACTGTTTTCGTGTCTCTCTCTTTTGTCTGTTCTCTTTCCTCTCTTCCCTTCACTTTAACCTGTTGCTGCATTAGTATTAGTCATCCTATAGCTCTTCATCAGTTTCTGACCCCAGATCCGCACTTGGCTGGATATTTTGGGGTGGAATTTTCTAGTCTAAATCTGGGAATGACATTGAAGTGCTTAAAAATACCAGCAGCATCATTTTGCCTCACACTTCCTGCTTTGCTGAATAATCGCTGCTCAGCATCTTGACAGCAGGATGTCTGTGGAACTGTTTAATGCATGTTCATCAGAGTTTATGTTTTATGTATGATTAGTAGTAGTTGTAGTAATAATTCTGTTTTAATTATTACTAAATGATCATATTTGGTGAGAAAAAAGCTTTTTGTACTGAATTGAATTTTTATTTTAGTGGGGATAGACATAAACTTAGCCAGAATAATTTCCCCAAATTCTATATTCTTTCGTTAATATGGTTTTGGTTTTATATATAGTCTGGATCAGAAACAGACGGAGGAAACTGCCAATGTTATGACTACACAGACACTCAGAGAGATGAAGTACAATATAAAATATTAAATCTGAAGGAATCCAATACAAAGCTGTAGGAAAAACTCAATATGAAATACCCTTAGCTAGAAACAAAAATGCTGGCGTATTAATACTACAGATAAATAATTTAGTGAATTATTAATAACTTACTAATAGAGATCAGTAGTAGATAAATAATATTGACATAAGTAGGGGCATTCACCTGTTCAGACGATTGCACCCTGCAACTTAGCACCCATTAGGAAACTTGATATTGCACATGGTAGACCATTGCACATCATAGCAAAATAATAATGCACAAATTGATAAACATAATGATGATTTGAACCCAATAAGAAATTACACAACAAATAGCATCATGCAGTTGCAGAGATTATTGTGTGTGTGTGTGTTTGTGTGTGTGTGAAAGAGAGAGGAGCTGTAGGGTCTGATTTCCTGTGGCATTCAATGAATGTAATGCTTGTCTGAGAATATAGTACTATTATTACTACTAATAATACTACTATACTTATTATAACTAGACTGCATTTCCACAGAGAAAATGCTAAGTGTTCTTGCTCAAAAACGCAGCAGTCGACTGACCCTTCATAGCACCTGCCTTTCATGCCTTAACAACCAACCATAAACTTCATAGCAATCACTTCCTACACACTTCCTAACCACCTATCATACCTCAGCAACCACCCAAAAACATCTCAGAAACCACCTCTGGTATCACAGCTAAGACCTAGCAACACGCTTGTATCACATAGCAACTGTCTTAAAACTCCATAGCAACCACTTCCTACACAATAGCAACCACCTTTTATACCTCAGCAACCACCCAAAAACGTCATAACAACCACCATAGCAACTGCCTAAATACTATTAAGCAACCATCTCGTACACCATAGCAACCACGCATACACTGCATAACAACAACCTCCTACACCCTAGCAACAATGTGTGTATATTTGTTTGTATGTGTGTGTGTTTTCAATTCCTTTGAATGACAGCTGTGTCCCAAAACATTTGTCCACATTGTTCAGTTTACAAATGAATGTCATTGGGGGTGTAGCCTGAGGCCTCATGTGAAGTTTCATAAGGTTTGGTCACTGTATGGAGCCTGAAAGTATCTTCTTCTGAAACTGCATTCATTTCAATGTAGTGAAAAATGAATGGAAGTGAATGGGGAAAAAAGAGATGAGCGAAAGAAAAGGAAAAGACAAGTGCAGGTCATCACCGACCATGTCAGGGACGTTGGCCTGAGGGATCACATAAAGTTTGATGGGTTTCGGACGAAGCGCGTCTGAGCAGGACTGTTTGAAAGTTGAGGATTTAGGGGGGTGCCAATATTTTGCAAATCAGTTTCGCTGGAAAAAACGTGAATAACACACAAACGACAAGCCATTAACTCGAAAGCTCTGGGAGGAGTAGGGGGCCAAAAAATGGGTGAATGGAATAATAATAATAAAAAGAAAACTTTAAAAGAACAATAGTGTGCTTGCTCTTGCTCTAATTATTGCTATGATTATTTTTATTATTTACAGATTCCTAATAAAAGATGTTTACATAACAGTTGAATACACACACACACACACACACACACACACACACACACACACACACACACACACACACACACACAGTATTTAGGATATTCTCTCCACATTTGCACGAATATCTCAAACTATAGGGGGAGCTGCAGGTAAAAACCTTGGGGATTTACTCCAGCCTATATGATGCCTAATTCCCATGCCAGTGTTCGATGCCATGTGGGGACGGAGATATTCGGCACGGGACCCCGCCCTCTGTCCCCTCCTTCCATTCAGCGCCAGCCAGGGGCTTTGGGATGGCGCTAAAAAAAGGAGATTAAGTTTCCTCCTGGGTGAAAAGCTTCTTAAAGGGGGTATCAATGCGCCTCACAGCCGCCTGGTCACTAACAGCGCGCAAAGGGTCACCTCCCCAGAAACCCACTCATTGCAAGGAGGAAAGAGGGGGTGACTGAATCCCTCTCAGTCTTCAACACACACTCACACACTTCTTAGGGGGTGAAGGGGGCTTTAGATTAAAAGGTGAGTGTGTTTTTAAATAGGTTATTTTCATACCATAGTTCCATAATGGGTTTTATAACTGTCCATTTAATCTTGAGGACCGAATCAGCAGGCGTAGGAGAGCTGACACATAATCCAGCTAATCACAAGCGCATCTAAAACAAACAGCAGACGAATGAAAACTGTGTTCATGTGAAGAGAATGTACAGCTGTGTACATAACAGTGTAACATTTTCTATGCCATGTGGTCAATATTCTGCTGTCTTACATATTATGTCTTTGTGTGTGTGTGTGTGTGTGTGTGTGTGTGTGTGAGAGAGAGGGAGAGAGAGAGAGAGAGAGAGGGAGAGAGGGGGAAAGAGAGTATGTGAACAGAAGCATGTGGGTGAGAGAGAGACAAAGAAAGAAAGTTGGTGAAAGAAACAGTATTAGCTGACCTCAGCATTTAGAATTAGCCTCCTTGTTAACTAGGTGTGTTTAACGTGTGTGAGAGTCGGGCCAACGTTCTGTTTATCCATGTGTATGTCTACAAACATTCCTTTATCCCTTTCCTTCCACTGCATATATAGGACACACAAGAACACACACACACACTAACACACACACACTAACACACATGCACACACACACACACACACCCACACACTTACTCACTCACGCTCACATATACACTCACAAACACACCCACATACACACACACACACAAACCCAAAAATCATTTTTCCCAATAAAAAACCCAGCTTTAAACCAACATGAATAACATGAATGTAGTTAATACTAATTGATACAAATGCTCTCAACTAAAATGACCTTAAAGACAATTGCTGGTGTACAATCTTCAGCACAAATGCAGGGAATATGTGTCCATGACACTAACTGCTAGATTCTCCAGTCATAAAGCATTAATTCATACACCCTCATGAACTTCCAAGGATGCAATATAGGAGGCTTCTTGTTTAATGTTTGAGGAGTAAAAGCAAGGAAATATGCTGCTACATGTTTATTTTAAGTTTTTATATTGCATCAATATATTTACAATGTTTATAGTGCTCATACCATTTTCCCTAGCTTTTTTTAAATGAAATTTTGAATTTAGTATGTACACCATTGACAATTTCACTTTTCCACATCCATATTACTATGGATCCATATTTGATCCACATAATCCGTTTATGGAACTGAGTTGCAAGGCCAGTCCATTTTGAATGAGCTATTTTCATGATGTCACACTCACACATGGTAATCATTCAGATAAGAGGTCATTTACATATCAGTCTTAAAGTAAAGAGACAAGAACAGCCTGTTTCATCTGAAAGAGAGATCAGGAGAATGATTATGCAAATTAGAATTATGGCTAGTGACTTGAAATAGTCACACATAAAGTATTATAAATATCATGAGTAGACAAGAAAATTATGAAGCGTGTGAAAAGGTTACGAATCCATAAAAAGCATTCAAAACACAGTGATATGCAAATATTTGGGCTTAAAGAAATACGATATCAATAGTGAAGGTATTTACAAATACAATTCATGTAAACTTCATTAAACACAAAAAGTCAAATGTTCAGACGTGCAATTTACACAATGCTAATTCTCTTATTTGGTATTAGGGTTGGCACAATGCCACCTTTTAATGCCAGTAACATAAAAATATCATTTGTCTGGATGCACTTTGAATCCAAAATAGCTCCCTTCATCCTTGATAGTGTGCAATGTTTTAAACATATGTTGTTAGACATAGTAAGAAAATAAAAGAAGATAAGATTGAGCTTTAAATATACTGAGAGCAATTCTTGTGTCATTAGCATGCTCAGTGCAACAAAAAAGTATAAAACATTATAGGACAATATAAAAAGTAAACAAATTGACAATAAAAATAGTGCAACACAATGACAAGAACATTCGTGTGACAAATGACAAATGTAACACTGAGATTTCTCTTTGTAGGTTTAGAGCAGTGTACCAGGTAGGGGCAGCTGGCGGCCTAGTGGTGTAGGAGTTGCCCCTGTGATCAGAAGTCATGGGTTTGAATCCTTGGACTGCTAGAGGCACCACTGAAGTATGAAGTACACTTAAGTAAGGAACTGTTCCTTCTGTCCCTGGCTGCCTGCTGCTTCACTTAGTTAAATAGAGACTCATTTATTGTATTGTAATTCATTACTTAAGGGGAAGCAACCCTTTGAAACCAAGCCTTACTGCTCATGTGTGATACTTGTGTCCTGAAACCTCTCTCTTTACATGTTGCTCATAATCCAGTTAAGAATTTCTGCAATAGCTCAGGCTGTTTCCGATTTCTGATCTTTTTGGACCGATACTGATACATAGATTTGGATGGGAACACATAGCTACATCAACCTTGCAGATCTGGAGCAAATATTAAGACACAAACTTCAGACACTTAACATGTCTAGGCTGATCAGCTAGGTTTATAATGCTGAAGATGTAGCTGTGCTCTTTTTGCACTGGGATTGCATTTGATGCTTATGGTGCAGTTTAGATACAGTAAAAGGGCCGAATGGTTTTCATCAGCCATGGTGTGAAGTTCAGAACAACCTTTTAATGCTCTATTTTCAGTCTGGAAAGAAAATGAAGCAGGGAAAAAAACTCCTTACACATTCCTTTACTTGATTGAAAATAATGATGAGTGTGTTGAATGAAAATGGACCAAAAAAGAGAGAGAGAGAAAGAGAGAGAGAGAGTGAGAGAGAGAGAAAAAGCCAAATCACTTATTCAGCTTTGTGCCAGGGTTCGGATAAGCCTTATCTGCTCTATTCAAATAGGAGCTGGTTCCCAGGAGGATGGATAACTGCTCACGTTTCTGGACTGTCAGGGCCTGCCAATAGCCATAATGGGCTCTAATTCCACATTAATGCAGTCTAAATGAAGTGTCAGAGGAAGATTGATCTGTGTTAGCTGCGGGCTGGGGGGTGCAGCATGGCCTCAGGGCTTTAGCTAACTGACCGGTCTCTAGCGGAAAGGCCAGCGGAGCAGCATCCTGCTAAATGTGTACATTACACAGCTGAGCGCCACCACATTCAGGAATATGATGAATATTAAAAAGATGGGGGGGGTGGG
>JBBMFX010000101.1:5731605-5749190 GCA_037832545.1 Rhabdalestes septentrionalis
CTCTCTCTCTCTCTCTCTCTCTCTCTCTCTCTCTCTCTCTCTCTCTCTCTCTCTCTGTCCCTTTCTCTCTCTCTCTCCCCACTCCCCAATACACACAATAGTAAAAACTTTGATTTAAAAAAAGGCACTAAACCACTGACATCCATTTATTCAACTGCCCTATTTGGGTGGTAGTTCAAATGCTTGCAAATGTATTAAAGTAATTTTTTTTAACTTGTAGCACACTGAAACAAGAGAGTGTATCTTAAAATCTCTGTGGGTTTCACATTTGTGTTTACAAGCAGCAGATATATTTTCATTATGATTTTAACAGGTTAAAAAAATTCAACAACATATTTTTTGCTTAATTTTGTCATTTTTTTCTGACACACGACACCGTAAAAAATCAAAACTGCAGATACCCAAAGTGAGCTGAAAGTAAATGTAATTCAGTATGTAACTATGTAATGAATGATCAAATCAATTCAATAAGTATAAGGTATAATGTAATATAAATTGAATATATTGCAAAATAATAATGACTTGAAATAATGACTTGAGATTAAGAGTAGAATTAGGGTAGAATTAGGAGAGCCACACAGTTGCTGGGCGATGATTCATTACATAACTATATGTTTAATTTCATAATTAATTACTCATAAATAATTACAAGAAGGATCAGCATAATCTTAAACAGATTATTTAATGAAATAATTCATTGCTCATTAACAAAACTACATGAACCCAAACTTGTGAGTGTTAAATCTCAGTTTTGTCTTCGCGGCCTGTTTTACTGTGACAGCTGCTCTCATTGCACCCCCCCCACCCCACCCTCCTCCCACCCTCATAGAAGGATGGGGGAAAGCAAAGAGGAGGAGTGTGGGGGTCCAAGTTATATTTAGAAAGGCCAGATTAAATAACAGCCTCTACAGGCTGCAAATCTTTTTTTTGCTCTGTCCTTTTCCACCCAGGACTGTGTGGCAAGCAGAAGCTCAGCCACCTTCTCTCACCTTCTTCCTTCTTTCTTCTTCATTCCCCACCACTTGCCTCCACCTAACACCATGGACCCGAATGCACTGAAGGAAGAGCTGCGCTTGTTCCAAAGCACGCTGTTGCAGGATGGCCTGAAAGAACTACTGAATGAGAACAAGTTTGTGGACTGCACTTTAAAAGTGGGCGACCGATGCTTCCCATGCCACCGCCTCATTCTGGCCGCATGCAGCCCCTACTTCAGAGAGCTATTCTTCTCGGAAGATGGAAAGATCAAAGAGGACCTCCGAGAGGTTGCTTTGGATGATGTTGACCCTAACATCTTGGACATGGTCATTAAATACCTTTATTCTGCTGAAATTGACCTGAGTGATGATAATGTTCAAGAGATTTTTGCAGTGGCGAACCGCTTCCAGGTCCCATCTGTTTTTACAGTTTGTGTGAACTACCTGCAGAAAAAGTTGTCCATGGCCAACTGTCTGGCCATCTTCAGGCTTGGCCTGGTCCTCAATGTGCCCAGGCTAGCTATAGCTGCCCGAGATTTCATAGCAGACCGATTTGAAAGCCTGGTGAACGACGAAGAATTCCTGCAGCTGGCACCTCATGAACTCTTCGCCCTGATTGGCGGAGACATGCTAAATGTAGAAAAGGAGGAAGTTGTCTTCGAGTCACTGATGAAGTGGGTGCGAAACGACAAAGAGAAACGAGCCAAAGCCCTCAGTGAGGCCTTCGAATGCATCCGCTTCCGTCTGCTTCCAGAGAAGTACTTCCAGGAGAAGGTGGAAACTGATGACATCATCAAGACCGATCCAGAACTTCTTAAGAAGCTGCAAGTCATCAGAGATGCTTTCAAGGGAAAATTGCCTGAGAAGAAGAAGGCAGAGAAGAAGAAGGAAGGAGAGGTGAATGGGGAAGCAGGAGAGGAGGAGGAAGAAGAAGAACAGGCGTTGCCTGGTTACCTGAACGATAACCGCAGGCTGGGGATGTACGGTCGGAATTTGATCCTCATGATAAATGACACAGCTGCAGTGGCGTATGACGTTGGAGAAAACGAATGCTTCCTGGCAGCCATGGCTGAACAAGTGCCCAAAAACCACATAAGCCTCTGCTCCAAGCAGAATGAGCTCTTCGTCATTGGCGGCCTGTTCGTAGATGAAGATAACAAAGAAGCACCACTTCAGTGCTACTTCTATCAGGTTGGTCATAAATTATACTTACTGACAAAAAATGATGCATTCTATGCTTAAACTGACAAGTAGTGAAGTGTACATCACCTACATATTAATAAAAAAAAAGTCTTAGTCTCTTTAAAAACAGTCTTAGAAATTGTGTACAATGAAAGTACATCTGAAGTACCATGTTTTTCATCACACTCATGAATAATGAAATGAAAAGTCTACACTGTTGTCTATTCCTTGGTCTTTAATCTTTATTGTCTAAAAATGCTTAAACTATACATTTCTGCTTGTGAGTCAATATAGTTTTAAATTAATTAATAACACTTTTTAAATAATTCATAGAAGATGCTGAATAATTCACAGTGGATACTGAGCAGTTCATAAATTACCAGTTATGGAATAAGATTAATAACTGATGAAACATTAAAGGTTTTAGGGGTCAAAAGAAGAATGAAAACATTTTCAGTATTGTAGTATTCCAGCCATTAAATTATAATCAGTACAAGATTTGAATTGTGCAAATCAGAAATAAGTTTTTCAAGAAACATTGCCTCTGCTGCTGTTAGTACTAATACTAATAGTCTATAATCCACAGAACTGTGAGATCTAATCTGTTGTTTTATTCTAGTTGGACAGTATTGGTGCTGAGTGGCTGGCACTGCCCCCCATGCCAAGCCCCAGATGCCTTTTCGGTTTGGGTGAAAGTGGCAGTCTGCTGTTTGCCGTTGCTGGCAAAGACCTGCAAACCAATGAATCGCTTGATTCTGTTGTGTGTTATGATACTGAGTGAGTAACTGTCTGATCCTTCTTTTATACTTCAGTTTTTCTCTATTTCACTCAATATGGTGTCTAAAGTAAAGGTACAGCCAAACATGATATTGTCAATGTGAACAGTTCACACGTCATCATGAATGAATCAAATTATTTAGGAATGCATAAAGCATCTTACATGCAATTTACAGAAATCTAATCAAACATTGATTTTACAGGAAGATGAAATGGAGTGAGACGAAAAAGCTTCCTCTCCGCATACACGGACATTCAGTAGTGTCACATAACAACATGGTTTACTGCATTGGAGGAAAGACTGATGATAAGTGAGTGTGTGTGAGCACATTGCAGCTGTCTGCGCTTTGCAAAGCTACCCCCCCGCCAAGCCCTCCATTCCTCTGTTTTAGGAGGGAGTTAATGATAAACTAAGCAGTCCTCTGACTAAAAATAGTGCCTAGGAGTTATTAATAGCAAAAGTACCATTTTTATCACTGTCATTTCAAATTTAAAAAGCATTGTGAGCAACAATAACAATACGACAGCAGTTACTTATTGTCATTATTGTTATTGTAGTAGTTCATATTGTTTTTGTTGTTGGTAATAATTATCATAATAACATTTGTTGTTATCACTGTTAAAAATAAAAAATTTGTCAAATTTTTGTCATAGTAGCAATAGTAATGGTAGTAGTAATAATAGGGGTACAACTGGCATTAAGTTTTAAAACCTCAAAATGCTGTATAAACAAATTTATTAT
This sequence comes from Rhabdalestes septentrionalis, assembly GCA_037832545.1. Taxonomy (NCBI): domain Eukaryota; kingdom Metazoa; phylum Chordata; class Actinopteri; order Characiformes; family Alestidae; genus Rhabdalestes; species Rhabdalestes septentrionalis. The sequence goes on from JBBMFX010000101.1 coordinate 5,735,281, forward strand.
AATAAAAAATTCAAAGTGCATACATAATTATATGACAAATTGGAAAAGCTTTAAAGTAGAAATTGTATTACATTTTTCTGTTTAACTGTGATAGTGATTGAAAATGATGAAAAGTGATGAAATCTGTCAAGCTGTAGCAGTGAATCTCTCTTTCTCTGTCTCTCAGTAAAGCTATAAACAAGATGTTTGTGTATAATCACAAGCAGTCTGAATGGAGGGAACTAGCTGGTATGAAGAAGGCCAGGGCAATGTTTGGAGCTGTTGTTCACAACGGGAAATTGATTGTAGCTGGAGGAGTTAATGAAGAAGGTCTGACTGCTGAATCCGAATTCTATGATTTTGGAACAAACAAGTACGTATTGAAGGCATGGTTTTAAAGACTGAGTGTGTATGTGTTAAGATGAGCTTCATTGAAAGGTGAACCTTTATTCTGCTGTTAAGCCTCTCTGCATGATACTGCTTACAGCCAAGTTTGATATTGGCAATGTAAACAGTTCCAACGTAATAATTCCATCATCATTGCATTAATGAATGAATGAATCAAATTATTTAGGAATGCATAACGCATCTTATATGCAATTTATAGAAATGTAACCAAACATAGATTTTTACAAGAAGATGAAATGGAGCTAGGTGAAGAAGCTTCCTCTCCTCTCTATACACATGCTTTTTATTTTACATTACATATTACATATGTATATTCTGCAGATACTTTTATCCAAAGCGGCTTACAATATGTGGACACATTCAGGATTCATAATAGTGTGAGAACAAGAGTAGAGTATTAAATTCTAAATCTTTATGTAGGGAGTAGTGTAAGAAAACAGATCATCGGGAGAGGAGATGCTCTCTGAACAAGTGAATCTTTAGGAGGTTTCTGAAGCTAGAGAGGGATTCTCATGCTCTTGTCAGCTCAGACATCTCATTACACAGGCTGAATGCTGGTGGGTAGGATACTTGCATCTGGACCAAGAGGTCTTGGGTTCAAATCCCTTCAGCATATCATCACTGGGTTCCTGAGTATAAACCTGAAACACAAGTTGCTCCAGGGAGATTGACCCCTGTAGTTAGGGAATGGAAGTTGCTTTGATAAAGCATCTGCTAAATTCTGTAAATATTCATGAATGATAGGATTAAGGTAGCTGAGTGCAGATGTCATGAGCATTCTTTAGACAAGAGTTTTCCATGTACCATAGAAACATACTAAAATGACATGAATCCTTTTGCTTCAGCGTCCTGCAGTATCACAGCAACCTGCAGCTGTGGCTAAAAAGATGATTATAAATATTTGCTGTACCATTTGAAAAAGGAAGTTCTTGTATAGCCTATTTTCAGTGTGATGTACAAAGAAACCCCCACTTATTAAACTCCAGAAAGCAACAATCACCGGTCAGAATCGGTCAATTTTCTTTTCTTTTTTTAATGATAGGATTTATTACCCCAATAATGCAAATTATGACATATGAACAAAATCTCTGGATCCTTTTTATCTTGAGTCTTGATATGTGAAAATGGCATGTCCATATTATAGTGGACATAATAACTGTATGTTTGTATCTCACTGTCTAGGTGGGACACATTCACAGACTTCACCCAGGAACGCAGCTCGGTGAACCTCGTGAGCAGTGATGGAAATCTCTATGCTGTCGGGGGCTTTGCAGTTGTGGAGTTGGAGAACAAAGAATTTGGACCCTCAGAAATCACAGATGTTTGGCAGTAAGTAATTTTTTGATCTTCTTACTCAGTTATCCCTAGATTAAACCTAGGTAAGTGAATAAAATCATAAATGAAACACATAATAACTATTTACTATGGATTTTGATTGGTGGTGAAGGACAAATGTTTTAAACATCAAAGATCCATCTGATGAACGCTGTGAGACTTAGTCTGAAGATCATATTCACAAAGCTTGGTCTTATAGCCAGTGTGAAAGCTCCATACATTTTGATAATATCAAAACATAGCGGCCACTTCAATTAGATTGACAGGGCAAGTTGCCATACTTCAGCCTTGGGACCTCTCACAGTAAAATCAGCCACATTAACAAAATTTTAATACAAACACATGAACAGTTATAAGCCAAAACACATTTTTTACTAATTGTAGCAACCCCACCCTCTGTGGGGTCTAACGACAACTGTGTTGTTCTCTCTTAGAATGGGGTCCAGGATCAATGTACCAAGTTTGGTTTTGAAACTTTAAAGCTTTGCTAAATTATTTCAGGACAGTGGCCATATTATTTTTCCTGGGAAAATTCTTTGAACTACTATTGGTCCTTACCCTCTGTAGATGCTACACATTCCCAAATTATTCGTTTGGACCTCCCACAATTAACATAAATAATTAGTTCACCTGCACTGTTGAATCTTGTATCTTTCGCAAAAGAATCCACTCCACTTAATTGATAGTAGAATACACACACCGCTGGAATTCGAGCCGCCTGTCTCTGCACTGCCGATTCTCTTCTGTTGCATGCGGTGTGATGGAGGAAAACCTGGAGCGGATTTTCAGTGGTGTGTGTTCTTCTATCGATTAAGTACAGTGGATTATTTCGCGGAAGTTTCAAGTTTCAAGATTCAACAGGGGTTTCCAAACCCCGCCTCCACGCGTCCCCCTCACATTAAAAATGCTTTCAACGTGGCTGAGTCTATCTTTTTGCAAACTAGTCCAAGACTGCTGATCCGATTGCCATCAGATTTGGTATATGGTTTTTAACATCTACATCTGCTTTCCTCTGCTCTCTCAAAATGGGTTCTGGAAGTTTTGTTTTAATACATTAAACTTTTGCTGAAACATATTGGTGGCTTTGAGAGGTAAGTGACATGGTCTAAAATAATAGCACACTTATTACAATTATTATAATTGAATTAATTTCAGACTTTAGGAGCTACAGAATTTCTTTAAACAGTGGCATTCCTAAGCATGTTCAGTATTTAAACGTGGGCATGAGATGCTGACAAGTGACTGTATTTTAAGTCCTCTCCCCGCTTGTGTTCTCAGATACGATGATAAGAAGAAGCAGTGGAGTGGTATGCTGAGAGATTTGCGCTATGCATCAGGAGCCTCCTGTGTTTCAATGCGCCTCAATGTTGCCCGAATGGCCAAACTCTAAACTCAGCAGCTCTCTCCGTGTGTCCTGTCCCCTCAGCATTTCACCCAGGAGCCCAGCTGTCTGCAGAATTAACCCTCTTATGTGCCTTAGACTAAACTGACCTCTGCTAACAGGCTCTTTATTTTTCAGATACTGGGGAAGAAACAAAACACAGTTCACTTTATGAATTAGTTTTTGGGTTTTTTTATGTAATTTTGGGAGTTTTTTCAGTAATTCACTATTTCAAACTCAGGTTGTTGGGTTTTTTTTTTTAACAATTGCTTACATACAATGATAGTTGCAGCACATTTGGTCCGGTTACAAATGACTACTTGTGTTCTATTTTGTAAATTAAAGATTTTTAAAATCACAATGCTTCCTTTTTGGTTTAACATCCTAAACTAATTGTCCTAAAATGAATTTTCTTAGTCAAGTTGATCTTTCATATGAAATGAACAAAAATATTTTTTATATGGACATAACTGTCCCATTTAAATCATTCATCCTGCATTTCATGTCCCGTGCAATATGATAGAAATTGCTTTACTTAGTAGCACTGTATGTCACAACGTTAATGCTAATTCACTAACTTGGGATTTGTAAAATTAGACTAGCCACACTGAAGGGGTAATCTTGAGGGAAGGAATTGTACCCTGAAAGATCTAGTTTATACTAAGTTTAATGTTCTGTTATTCTACAGAGCATTTTCAATAAAGTGGCACTTCCAGAAAGCAGGTCAGGACAGAATAGGATACTTCAGAAGTGGTAGGAACAGAACAGGGTATTTGAGCGAAGCATCTTCCCAGCATCTCCAGAGAGAATGACACATTGCATTTGTTCCTATGCTGGTAGCAACTAGTTACATTTACTTCTGTGTATTTTAATAAAAGGTTGCTGAATCTGAAGTTACTTCAAGCATAGGCCTCAAATCATGTTATCATAGTCAGTGTCAATATTAGGATTTCTATGCAAATGTTGTTTTTCTCTCTGGCATAATAGAGAAGGTGTTATACCCTGTGTATATATCCTAAACGTATGTACAACCTACAAATTATGAGGGGACACTGATCGTTCGAATTGTGAATAAAGCTGCATGCTAATATGAAACTGACATAATAAGGGTACCCAGGAAAGACAAGCTTGGTCAAATATGGTAGTTTGCTTTGGCTGTGGTAACCTACAGTTTGAGGGGCTGGTTTTATGATAGTTGGGCTTTTTGGCTAATTATTTTGTCATTTTGAGGACATATTCATGTTGTGCTTAGAAATGTAAAAGACAACATCCACTCATAGCTTATTCAGGTAATAAACAGTTGCGGCAAAATCAGAAAATATATTGGGACGGCATGGAATACAAAATAAAAAGGTGTTACTCAGAGGAGACCAAGGGATGAAGCATTTTGGGTGTTTTGTCCCACTCTTCCTGCAAAGCATCTTAATGTGTGCACCAGGCAAGTTTGTCACATTTTTTGTTCCACATATTCTCTACTGGGAGCAGGTTAGAACCTCAGACAGGTCAGTGCAATAGCTACATGTACCCTCTTCTTCTGCAGAATGGGGTTTGCATTGTTTTGTTGAAAAATGCATGGACGTCCCTTGACAACGAATATATGGCTCTAAAATCAAAATGTGCTTTTCTGCATCATGCAGCATCATTCTAAAGGTGTTGGATGAGGTTGAGGTCAGGACTCTGTGCGGGCCTGATAAGTCTTTCCACACCGAACCATGTCCATTCAACCATGTCTTTATGAAGCTTGCTTTGTGGACTGGGACACAGTCATGCTTGAATAGAAAAGTCTGTTCTTCAAACTGTGTCCAGAATGTAAATGATCGTTGCCCTTCACTGGAAGTAAGGGGCCTGGATCAGGCCTGTAACGATAACAAATTTTGCTGGATGATAAATTGTCCCAGAAATTATTGCGATAAACGATAATTTTGTCATTGTGTCCTTTCTACTGATGTAATGATAATGGCATTATAATGCAAATGCACCCTTTCAAAGATCCATCAACCTTGACTTCTAAAGATCACACAACCCTGGGAGTGGAAGACATGGCAAGACAGTCAGCATACCTTGACTTTGTGTGGCTTAAGGCAGAATCTCTCAGGAGTAGCAATGTGTCCAGCTGTGCTAAATTCTACTGGTGTCCTTATACTTCATCTTCGTCTTAATAACTCCAGCTCGCCGGGGGGTATTATGGCAAACAAAGGGTCTTTGGAAAGCTCTCATTGAGCCCTATTTAACTGTGAAGTTTCCCAGAGATTGGTGCTTTCCCCTTCTAGAAAAACCACGAGGAATCAGTACATGTTAAAACAGGACTGGCTCTCTGCACTTCTAAAGGTCTTTCTGTAAATTTTGACACTTCTCATTTAAATAAAATATATTTACACCTGATTATACTATTACTTGGCTATTTTTCATTATTAGTATTACAAACATAGAGCTTTTTCAGCTGCGCAGCACAACAGACCGTGAGGCCCCAAGTGAAGTGCTTCTGAGGATAAACGAGGAGAAATGATACACGTTCCCAAAGAAGTGTCAATCTCTGGAAAAAAAATTCCCGTCCTGTAAGTGAGACGGCCATACGCAGAGGCATAATTGGTATTCACATCTTAAATGCGTACCTAGTTAGCACTTTCTCACGGCTAGCCTAGCTATTAGGCAAACCCACAAAAGCGTTCTTGCCTCATTACCCTGAGAGGGCGTATAGACCAATGTATCACAGTGGAGTCAGTTGGAAAGCAAACAAATCTAAAAGATCGCGGCCGGAAAATCGTTTTAATTATCGTGCAATTACTTGATTTATTGTTTATCGTCACAGACCTAGCCTGGACTGAATCCTGAAAAACCTGTATGTCCCAATACATTTGAACATATTGTGTGGCAGATTTGTGTGGGTGGGTTAATGTCGCTACCCATAATGCACCTCTGCCCTTCAGAGCGCCATCTTCTGAAAGCCCCTCTGAGGCTGAGCGAGTTTCGTTTAAGAGATTTGAAACTGCTTTACATGTTTCCTCTCCTTATTCCAGCTTCAGCCTCGGGCTAAAGACGCGTGAGTGTGTCTTATGGTTTCCAGATCCACTTGTGTCGCTTTGTATGTATGTGCTTGTGAGTTTTAGGTCATTTTTGTGCCAAATGGAGGCCTCAGTGAAGGAACTTGTACTGTTAGCATTAGCGTTAGCACAGGAATAATCAACATTATTAACTTAAACTACATTTTTGATCTCCACAACACTGAAAAATCGTAATTATTTGATTTATTATGTCAGGTGGCGGTGAGGATTGGGTCTTATTCTGGATTAGAAAGTGGGGTTTGATCAGGGATTAGCAGATGAGCTAAAGGCGTGCTGAACCTGCGAGGGAGATTGAATGAACGTACCTGAATTCACTGAGAGTGCAGCTGCAGGAGATACTCCACTGTGCTTTGTTTGGTTTGATTTAATACAAAACGTTATTAAAGATTCTTTTAGGACAGCTGAGTGGGAGCATTGCGATTTAATATCGTATTTATGTCTGTTACACTTAACATGCAAAAGCAGTTTACGTTTGAGGAAATACAGTACGGGTATCCAAGTATTGGGGCACACCAGTTTTCAGGGTTGGGCGTACTATTTGGCTGAATTTGGTTGATTACCCATCTTATGATTTGTTAATGTTATTAATTTAGGATTACTAACTGTGTTTTTCTTGTCTAACAGAGCTATGGGAGTGAAAGTGCAGCGTCCACGCTGCTTCTTTGATATAGGCATCAGCAATACACTTGGTAAGAATATTAAATGCATAAAAGTTTGAGTGTTTTTCATTTATCTTTTAAGTGGTTTAATTCGGGCTAACATCATTTTTTTCTTTTTAAAGTTGGAAGAGTTGTCATTGAGCTTTTCTCTGATGTTTGCCCCAAGACGTGTGAAAACTTCCGCTGTTTATGCACAGGTTAGTTAACAAAACTTTAATTTACCAGGCCTTTTTGTTTGACAGAGTTTTTTCATATGATCAAATCTGAAAGTAAATTGGATTTGTGACATTTTTTTATTTAGGTGAAAGGGGGGTTGGCAAAACGACCCAAAAACCTTTGCACTACAAGGGATGTCTGTTCCACAGGATAGTGAAGGATTTTATGATACAAGGAGGGGACTTTAGTGAAGGTACTGTACACTATAGGGAGCTGTAGTTTCAGTTCTGTGAAAGATTTATTTGTTAAAGGCCATTAAAATTATATAAGTGTTTTTCTCTTAGGAAATGGCAGAGGTGGTGAATCCATATATGGGGGCTTCTTTGAAGGTACTTGTTTACACATACATCATCTCATTTTTTAAATCCTGATTTTAAATCTTGACCGTTCAATATACTCAAGTCTTTTGTATTAGGAATGGACAGTATTTATCTGTTCCATGTTAATAAAACCTAAAGAGAAAAAATATTGAAATGTTTATATTTCTGCCATATTAACCACATCCATTGCATGTGTAATTTGTAGATTGCAAGAGCAGCAATCAAATTTTCTCTTGCTGTTTTCTAGATGAGAGCTTCTCTGTCAAACACACCAAGGAGTTCCTGCTGTCTATGGCGAACAGAGGCAAAGACACCAATGGCTCACAGTTTTTTATGTGAGTCAGGGCCAGATTAATTGGCCACCTTTTGGAGTGTTTTACTGCCTTCATCTGTTTGTTTAAAAAAAAAACTTTTTAATGTGCTAGGTAGAAACCCAATTGAATGGGTGCTCTTAATTTTGAACTTTAAATGATCACGTTGTGACTTAACTGTATATGTGCATTAATCAATGTTTTTGTGTTTATTAGATTTATATTTACATTCTGCCTCACTGTTTTGTGTCCCTGACCATAGAACTACAAAACCTACTCCTCATCTGGATGGGTAAGTGTTGCATTTGTTTGAGCCAATGAAAGTGTAAAGACTTGTATACTAGTATAGATTTAAGTAATTTGTTTATTGTGTACAAAATATTATTGTTTTGTTTTTTTAGCATATTCCATCCATGTTCCGTCAATAAATATCTTCTGGTTCTGCCTGCAGTGAATTAATATACTTTTCTGCTTCCCTCCAGAATTCATGTGGTGTTTGGTCAGGTGATCTCAGGCCAGGACGTGATCCGAACGATTGAGGCCCAGAAGACCGATACTAACAGCCGGCCCTACGCAGAGGTCAAGGTGCTCAACTGTGGAGAGCTCATCCCCAAATCCAAAGGTGCTTTTGGGGTTTCCTTTAGTTGATTTTATTTCTCTTTTTTTTTTTACAGATTAAAGCTCTACATGTTGTTACAGTTAGGACAAGATTTGCTTTAATAGAGTAGATGTAAATATTAGAGATTAGAATTCAGTAATGTGATTATTATTCTTTCGCTACCACTAAGCCTCCCCCAGCAATTTGTGTAATGCAGCTTTTTCAGTTAACTTTCTGACATGAACTTTATTCCATTACCTCCTTGGATGAGCCAGTGTCTCAAGTGAAACACTAGTCCTTACTCTTCCTTCTTTCTTTGTGGTTTCGCTACAATATAGTGTGTGTTATGGGTTCAAGGTGGCAGTGATGTAGTTGGATAATTCTTCTAAACAGCCACCTTCTTGTAAACATTGTCATGTGAATTGCACTTTTCATTAGAATAGGATAGATTAGAGAAATTAGGAGCTGGATACATCATTGTTTTTTTATTAATATTGATTTGCACATTACTTACCACATAATCACCTGATCTTCATCTTGACTGACCAGAGATGCTTTTGTCGACCAGGTGTAAAGTTCTAAAGATTCCAGTCTAAGAAAATTTTGACAGACCTGCTCATTTTGTTAAATAGTAGACAAGAAGATTATAGAGATTGTTCTAATTGGGGCTTCTCAATTATGCATCCGTTGAGGAACCGAAATATTTGAAACATTGTCAAATCAGTACAGAACAAGATTTGTATTGGGCTACTAAAGTTTTTTTGGAACATAAAAATCTGTTTTCATTTTGTATAGCTGCAAAGTTTATCACAAAGTAATCTTGATTAATAGTTTTTAATGCTCTATTAGAATCACCCCTAGCACCTTAAATGATATAGTAAATTATTATTTGGAACTTTACCTGCTTTCTGTTCCTTTTCTGATGGTGCAACATTATTAATGGACCAACAGGATCCAAAAGGATGTAAAATGAAATATTACATTAGTGAGGTTTTTTTTTAAACTCCTGTAAAGTAAGTTTTGAAGATGTAATGATTTGTTCAGAAAGCAACAAAAAATAAAGTCTTAATTGAAAACAAACACATTAAAACTAATGCTGTATTTTCTTTCACGTCAAAGCTTATGGTCTTTTTTTTTTTTTTTTTTTTTTAATTCCCATTTAAATACTTGGGAGTTCGAGGTGAAGTAGAGCGTCCAAACTCATACGTATGCTGCCCTCCTGGTTTCAGCTGTTGCTGTTAAACCTTTTTAGCATTGTTGTTTTGAGTTGGAAAAACAGTAACTTCATGTTAATGAAGTTCTTCCTCATTGTTTGTGCGCTAATATGAGATTTACAATCCGCTGCTGTTACCATCCTTTGCATTATGACTCTGCCACCAACAGTTCTGTGATGATTGATGCTAGATCAGATCAGTCTAAACCCTTTCTTGATGAAAGTGAGTCACAACAAATGTGTGTGCCTTTTATACATTTCTACTCTCTTTTTGGGTGTGCTAGCTAAGAAAGAGAAGAAGAAGAAACAGCAGTCCTCCAGCGAAAGCAGTGATGATTCGTCTTCCTCCTCCGAGTCCTCATCTGAATCTGAAGAGTCCGACAAGGAGGAGAAGAAACAGAAAAAGAAACGGAAAAAGGAGCAAAAGAAGAAAAAGAAGGAACAGAAACACAAGAAGAAGAAGAAAGGGTTAGTATGTGACCGTACATGATTTGCATAGTTACTGTGGGAGATTCCTAAAATTAAGGAAAAATGTTATTAACTGTGTTCAATGTAAAACCTGTTTATCAAGTTGTTTTTTATTTTTATTGAATCTGTAATTTAACATTTTCAAATGTAGGATTGATTTGTTTGGGTGATTCCAGATTATAGTAATAGTGTAATTTTGCTTTTTCCTATGTAGTTCTGATAATGAAGTGGCAGAGGAGGCAGAGCCTCCCCAACCTGTTTCTTCAATCCGTCCAGAGGAAGTCCCACCTGTTCCAGAGAATCGCTTCCTGATGCGGCGGAGTCCCCAACAACAGCCGCTGCAACCCAAGGAGGAGCAGGAAAAGGAGAAACATAAAGGAGATTCTGTGAAAGGGCGAGAAAGAGAACGGGAGAGAGAGCGGGAGAGAGACAGAGACAGGTGAATTGTTTGCTTGACAATTGTTAGTTTGTTTGGTGACACGTTTGTGTTCTATAGAAAACACCTTGTCTGAGCTTTTTTTTACATGTCTTAGGTCTCACAAATTTAAATGGTGATTCTGTTGGGGGTTTTTTAAGACCCCCACTTAAAAAATGTTGCCATCTGTGTGAGTTTTTGTTGTTGTATTCTAGACCTATGGTGAACTCAAGACCAAATCGCACGAGGCTGGTGATGACTAGATCAGGAAGAAGAATCAAAGGAAGAGGGCCCAGGGTGAGTGGAAACATGCATTATGATGTTTTTATTTTTGTTATGCTGTGATAAGTTACTTGTTCTTGTTTCTAATTTGAGCATCCTACCATGATAATTTTTTTATATTGGCTTATCCTGTCTGGATTTCCTCCTTGTTCTTGTGTAGCGTTACCGGACTCCATCTCGGTCTCGTTCTCGCTCCTGGGACAGATTTCGGCGTAGCGAAACCCCTCCCCACTGGAGACAGGAAATGCAGAGAACCCAGAAAGCCAAACCGAACACACAGGCCGCCCAGGACCGCTGGATAAAAGGGGACAAGTATGGCTGGAAAAATGCAGACATATTCATTTCTCTTGTTGACAATTTGAAAACGTTTATGAGCAAAATGCTCCAGTGCATCCTTTATTGATCTTAAAGTGACAATTTACATCTATTGATTTATTATAACTAATTGTAATCTTGTAAATCTTTAGTAAAAAATTACTAAATCAAGGAATAATGTAATTTTCTGTTAGTCAATAGTAGAAATGTGGTGTTCTAGCATATGCTAGTACAATGAGGTTTCTTACTGTGAATGTCTATGAAATAAACTGGCAGACATATCCTAACACTGTATGATATTGATGAATACAAGGTTACTGTTTGTCATTTTTAATTGTTCTGCTTTACAGAGGTGACATGTTGGAGGAAAAGACAGATTCTGTAGAGCCCGTAGAGAAAGAAAAACCCAGCACGGAGCGTGAGAAGAGAAATTCAGAGAGGGATAAGAAAGAGAGCAGGCGAAACAAATCAAAGAGTCCATCTAAAGAACGAGAGAAGAGGAGTGGTAAGCATCGGTCTAGAAGCAGAGACAGAGAAGGACGAAAAAAGATGGACGGAGAAACTGAAAAAAGAAAGGGGCGAAGTCGCAGCAAGAGCAAAGACAGAAAAGGAGAAAGCAAACGCAGCAAAACAGATGACAAAAGGGGGCGCTCGAGCAGCAAAGACAGAAAAGATACAAACAAAGAAGCTAAAGAGAAGGAGAAAAAGGGGAAAGAGCGAGAGAAGAGCAAAAGTAAAGAGAGGACCAAACAGACAGAAAGTGATGGAAAAGAGAAAGAAAAACAAAAGGAAGACCGTAAGAAAGCAAACCGGGAAGAACAGCGCGAGAAGTCAAGAAGCCGTGAAAGAGATCGCGAGCGTGATGTCAAACGGAGGTCCAGGTCCAGATCGAGGGGACGTGGACAGAGAGGGTCACGTGACCGTGGAAGGGATAAACAACAAAGCAGCAGCAGCCGAGACAGAAAATCACGTAAATCGAAAAGCAGGGAGAAAGAAAGGGGCAGAGAGCAACGAAGAGATGAAGACAAAGAGAAAAGGAAGAACAATGAAGAAAGTACAAGCAGAGAGACCAGAGGGAGAGAAAGAAGCTCTAAAGAACGTTCCTCTCATAGGCACAGGAGTAAAGACAAGACTGACCAGCAGGACGGAGACAGACAGAGACGACGGAGGAGGAACAGTAGCAAGAGCAGCAACTCAGGCAGTGATGGAGATAAACGGAAGAAGAGGACGAGGAGCAACAGCCCCAAATCCAGAGAAAAGGCTAAAGACAAATCACGCAGCCCCAGGAAAGACAGAAATCATCACCGTAATCAGAAAAAGGACTCGAGCTCCAGTGATAGCGACTGACCCTTCGGTTCACCCACATGAAGAAGTGCTCTACTGTTTTCCAGCTAAGTTTTCTGCTACATTTGTTGCATACAGCCAAGGAAAGCAGACAATTTCACCTCACATCCTCGCGTCTAAAAATGTACAAGGGAAGCCTGTAGGTGGATGCTTCAGAAACTGCCCGTGTACTTTTCTTTGTTTTGAGTCAGCCTGTGTTCTGTGTCTAGGTGGGAAATTATTGTTTGTTGTACTCTGTATGTTACAGATGTTGCAGACAGGGGTTGGGTTGAAAAAAAGTTGGAGCCTGCTTTTCAACTTCCCCTGACATTCATCACCTGAACACCTGCCCTGTAACAACATTGAAGAACATTTACACAGAACCTTTGCTTTTATACAGACTTGTTCTCACACACCCACAAAACAACTGGAAGAAACTTCAAATTTGGTCCAGAAACTTCAGTGTGTGTAGTTTTTGTTTTGTTTTTTTCCTTCTCTTCACCTTGTTGAATTGTGAACCTTTTTCCCCTCATTTGTTTTCCTTGACTGTTTTTAAAATCAAAAGATTGTTAGTTTGCAAAAAAAAAAAAAAATCAGTGAAAATGGTTAATGTTTTTGCTTTTCCTCATGTTGCTTTCTTCAGCTGTGTTCACCTTTAGGGAGGGATATGGGGTGGGAATCTGTATTTTGGAGTTTTATATGGGTTTTATGTTTGTAATAACATCCTGATGCAAGTGTCAGTTCAGTCAAACTTGAAAATTAAAACTGATTCCGAAATAGGAATTGTCTGTCATTTTTCATAGACCGTCTTGTTTCTCTCTGGAAAAGTGTGCTGAAGCTGTCAAATATTAATACAGTAAACACATTCACAGATTACAGAAGACCACAGGTTATAGGTGTCCCTGTTTCCTAACTCTTAAAGCTGATCATCAGACCTTCACAAGTCTTGACCTTTGTGGCAAATTTGGTCAGTATTTAAATATTCACCTATGCTGCAATAAGTGGATACACTGCTAATTCTTTTTGACTGTGCCATTACAAGTGCCCACTGTTGAAGGTAAGGTTGTAGATGTTGATTTCTGTGTGTAGATTAAGCTGTGCTGAAGTTGGATATAATTGAACCAAAAATAACCCCTGTAAGATTCAGATGAGAAACCAGGGCCTGTATCCCTAAAGCTTTATTGTGCAAAAAGTGGCTCCAAGCGGCCAAATTCTTAAGAAAATTCTCAGTCATGACGTTTTCTTAGAATTTCCCCTAACAGTGACACAAAAATCCTAGTTAATATAAAAGCTATTCCTCAAGATTCCTAGCGCTGAAAAGGGCTCCTAGGGCGATATCTGCTAAGAGCAGGGAAGAGGAATTTTAGTGGCTTAGGAGTTCCCCTAAGCAGCTGCACAAAATGGCTAACAGAGGAGGTGGGAGAGATGTCCTGCAAACACTGGGTGACAGTGAAGTACTGAGATGCTACAGATTGGATCGTGCAGGAATCATGTTTGTGGTGGATCTCTTTAGAGATGCAATTAATTCACCAACTCGACGCCACAACACTATTACACCGGAGAAGAAAGTCATCACAGACATTGATAAAAGCTGAGCCGTGTTACCCTCGTTAAGACCACACTGA
>JBBMFX010000101.1:5749290-5761863 GCA_037832545.1 Rhabdalestes septentrionalis
TTATTATTATTAGTAGTAGTAGTAGTAGTAGTAGTAGTAGTAGTAGTAGTAGTAGTAGTAGTAGTATTGTTATTATTGTTATTATTATTAATATTAAGCAGTAGTGGGAGCTGGATCATGTGAATCGGTTGAACAGAACCATTGAAAAATCCAGGAGTCAAAAAAATCCATGACTCGGGCATCACTACGACCGACGTGTCTCTCCGGTTCGGGACGGACACTGTACGGTTGTCGGTATGGGGGGAGCTCAGAGCGTGGAGATTCCCGGTGGGGGCTCAGAGGGCTACCACGTACTCCGGGTAAGAGATTAAGACCTCATCGGCTTCTGACTTTTTATAAATGCAGACTTGGACCTGGGTGGCCGGGGACGCCGGGGCGGCTGGTGCCGAGTTTGAGCTCACTGACGGGGCCTGGCAGTGTAATCGAGCCCGGGGCTTCCGCAGCGCGGCCTGTTTGCTAACGCGGCTAAAAGCAGCCTGTTTATAAACAGAATTGTGTTTTTAAAGTTTTAAAGAGGGAATAGTGTCACTATACACACCAGAGAATGGGTAGTTATTACGTGGAGTGCTACATGTGTTTTAAAAAAGCTCACTTAGAGCCGATAATCTACAACGTAGCTTCTGCTGCCTGTCACTGATATATTCATGTTAATTGATTAATATGGAGTGTGTACCTGGATAGACATAAAACTAGGGTAATTATTTATATTGTCAGCATTTAGTATTTGGTGAGATGTGTTCCTAATTTAATATTGTCTTTCTGGAGGTTTGGATTGAATTTGTTCAAGCAATCTCCTGCTTTGAGGGCTGAGGTTTTCAAACATGGACCTCAAATCTAGAAATGACTCTGGAGTTTGTGATCATTTCTACTTTTATGAAGGGTTACTGTACCTGTTTGGCTACACACCTCACTGACAGGTAAAGGGAGGGTGTTAAATCTGTACTAACCCGGACTTGGTTTGAATGCCTCTAGTAAAGGGTGTGTATTCTCATTGCTTTAAATCAAGAGTCCAGGTATTGGATGAGTTTTGGTTTAATTTGCTAATGTAAACTTAGATTAAACCATTTGCTTGCATAGATTTAATGCATGTGAAGGTGTTTATTCTGGCACGCAAACCTGCTTTTTCATGCATGTGACGCGGTTATGTTTCATGCAGATTTTTAGCTGCAGTGTAAATGGATGTATTTCTATTCTGAATAATTACGTGTCTTTTTGGTGCAGGTACAGGAAAACTCCCCTGGACACCGGGCGGGTTTGGAGCCTTTCTTTGACTTCATTGTATCCATCAATAACACCAGACTGGTATGTTTACTGTGGTCACGCCCAACTGTCAAGCATGAATAAATCACTGATTTTTTGTAAACCTTAGCTTTTCTCTGGCTCATTCTATAAGGAATATACCTAAACTCTGATAAAGTCTAGGGCTTCAAATTAGTTAGTATGTGGAAGAAAAAGAGCTGCTTTTACAATCCAAAAGGAAGTGTATACTATTGCATCACAGATTAAAGTATATGTCATTGCATCATTTGCCACCAAAAGTCTGATACAACAAGGTATGGAAATGGTAAAATATACAGTTAGTGTTATGCAAATGGAATTTTTGTGACTTACTAGTTTTCAGTTGTTGTTGGCCAATCAAATATTAAATAAATTGCTCGGTTACTCCTTTTAATGTGCATTTATACAGGCATGACCAATTACATTGTTGGTGTCTGCCACTTTTTAGTTTTGTTAGTTAGCTGTTTATATTTGTTTCTTAGAACAAGGACAATGACACCCTGAAAGACTTGCTGAAAGCTAACGTGGAGAAGCCGGTGAAGATGCTTGTGTACAGCAGTAAGACCCTGGAGCTTCGGGAGTCCACAGTTACTCCAAGCAACATGTGGGGTGGCCAAGGCCTTCTTGGAGTCAGCATCCGTTTCTGCAGTTTTGAAGGGGCTAATGAGAATGTTTGGCATGTTCTGGTGAGTTTATTGTGTGATCCTTGGTTGTATTAAAGTGATTGTTTAGGGAAATATCTAATTTCCTCCTTATCCCAAATGCAGAAATGGACAACAGGAACTGCAATTTAAACCTTGGATTTTGTCAAAACTTATCAATTCATACAGCTTGAAACCCCTTTTTTTCTGTTCGTAAAGGGTAAAACAGTCCAAATTAGATGTTTTCTTCAAAAATTGTCGGTTTAATATGGAAACATTTTTGAAAGAAAGTTGAGTACATTGAGAATTTGAAAGGAGAGTGAATGAAATTATTGCATAGGATAGAAATAATACTTGTCATGAAATGTGTTTGTCCAAGTAGCAACACGCTGGATTTAATTGTTGAGTTCCGAGAAAGTGGTAGACGGCTCCTTGAGTAGGTTTCTGGGTGAAATTGGAATTTTGTGACTTGGGTAAAGAGGCTCAGCCGATCGGACCAGTTTGTCAGGCCTTCAGACTAACAAAGACAAGGGGCAAAATGTAATTTGTGTATTCTTGAAAAGAGCTGTCTCATGTCACATGTACATATTTTTCTATTTATTCTTCTCTTTTGTAGGAGGTTGAACCAAATTCTCCTGCCGCCCTTGCAGGACTGAGGCCCTATACAGACTACATCATCGGGGCAGACACAGTTATGAATGAAGTAATTCAGTTTCCCTTTTCACACTGCCCCTACTGCAGATACGATTTTCGTACTGAGCATGTTAGCATTAGCAAAACTTCACAAAAAGAGAATGGGTTAGAGCTGGTTTTGTTTACATTAAATAAAATTAAAAAAAACACAGGTATTCTGTTGGGTGTTTTTCTGTTGCAAGTAAGGGAAAACTGGAACTGTGATTTTCCCATTGCTCATAACTCTAGAACCAGAGGTTCTGGTTTGATTGGTTTTGAAAACAAAATTGGTACCTTGACCCAGTGGTTTTCGGTAGTGTTCTCCTGTCTTTGCGGACACTTGAATTCACCTTAAATTTAGTGAATACCAGGCATTATTATGATGCACCAGAATGTGAACTGTTACTGCTGTTTATAAAATGTATTTACACTTGGAGAATAATGAGAGAAAAGGTGGTGACCAATAAACAATAATGTTTTGGTTGTGCAAGTCCCTTAGATACATGAAAAATGATTCCCATCACTGCTGCTGTTTACTGCTCAGATTCTGACTTCATAAAACTGTAGTAAGATGGATCACAGGAAGAATGTCTGCAATTTCAACACTGACATTGTTAAAAGATTCCTGTCATATTTGTTTTTTAGAATCGGCACTTTTGAAATATCAGTTCCTGTGATTAAATGGAATGATGGAACTGTGTTAATTGCAGTTTATTACAAAGTGACAAATTCCATGTAGTAATTTCAGTTGATTTTAATAGGTCTTAACATCGGCTAACACCTGTTTTCTCTCCTTAGTCAGAAGACTTGTTCTCATTGATAGAAACTCACGAAGGCAAAGGACTAAAACTCTACGTCTACAACACGGACACGGATAGCTGCAGAGAAGTCGTTATAACTCCCAACAGTGCCTGGGGAGGAGAGGGAAGGTGTGTCTCTGACTCTGACACTGTAGAGGTTCTTTTGTGCACGTGCCCTTCATAATCTTTCCTCTCTCTCTCTCCAGTCTGGGCTGTGGTATTGGTTATGGTTACCTGCACAGAATCCCCACGCGGCCCTTTGAGGAAGGAAAGAAGATCAGCTTTCCAGCTCATACACCCAGTGAACCAGCCAGCCCACTGAAGGACGGCTTTACTGAGGTGTGTGTTTTTTATGTTTTCCATGTTGTGTGCACACGTCACATTTCAGATTTTCTTTTCTTTTTCCTCTGTTGTTACCATTTAAAGGGTTTTGTTACTGTAGTATAAATGATAAAACAGTGCAATGCTTTTTGGCACGTGTCCCTTTTTTGGACCAGATTGATGTTTTACTCAATTTTAAAAAAATGTAAAAGCTTTGTAACAGAGTAAACCATTCACAGTTAATCAAACATTTTGATCGTCATCTTCAGAATTCACATACTACTTAAGAATGAACAATGTTCTTAAGTTAAAATCAGTTGTATATGCAATTTGAAATCAATCAGTTACTTGGATATAATGAGGCAGTCATTGTTTTTAACTCTTTCTTTAACTATGTAACGTTTACATTGTGTGTACACAAACATCCAGAAGGGAGACATTATTCAAATATTTTTGGCAATTTTTTCAGACCTAAATTTCACCTGACTTTCAGACATTTTCATTGAACAGTATATTGAATACTATC
This sequence comes from Rhabdalestes septentrionalis, assembly GCA_037832545.1. NCBI lineage: Eukaryota > Metazoa > Chordata > Actinopteri > Characiformes > Alestidae > Rhabdalestes > Rhabdalestes septentrionalis. The sequence goes on from JBBMFX010000101.1 coordinate 5,753,529, forward strand.
TGTTGCCTATAATGATTCTCTGCCATCTTTCAGGTTCAGCTTTCTGCTGTAACCCCACCTCCAACCTCTCAGCCTGCACCCACTGGGCTCGAGGGAAGTCTGTCTGGACTTTCACTCAGCTCAGCCCCTCAATCCATACCTACTGAGCTACACACAGGTACAGACTGTAAATGCAGAAACTGCAGTGCACAAGAAGAGCTGCAGCTATAGTTTTTTTTAACTCTCAAACATAAAAATGATGTGACATATTAAAATGATAGATTGTCAAACATAATGTGTATATACTCTTATAATAATCTAGTTGGTGATCTAAAATATTGTTAAAGTGCATTACATGATGCCAGCTATAATCTGAGGCTTCGTTTTGCTAAAGGGCATTTGTTTGGATAAAACTTGCCCCGTGTTGGACAATGCTCTGATAAATGTGTGTGGTTGTTGCTTCAGGTGCACCCACAGTCCCACTGCTGCCCACTCAAGTCACTCCAGCCATGGGTACTTTACCTTCAGTCAATCCCACCACTACGTTACCAGGTAATAAATCTGTCTCTTCCCAGCTTAGATTTTCAGCTCATCTCCTGAGTAACACTGATAAGACTAATGCATGCACAAGTGCAACAATAATATGTACAATATCAGCTTTGTTGCCTAATTTTGGAAATGATTATCGTTACCTTTCGCATCAGGGTTAATGCCGTTACCTGCTGGCCTTGCTCCTCTGCCCAACCTTCCGAACCTCCCAAACCTCAACCTCTTACCAGACCTCAGTGCTGTATCGTTAGCAGGTATCAGCAACCTGCCTCCTTCCACTACAGGTACTCATGTCATGCACTATTCTATATATGTTGTAATTTTCGTCATGAAATCTTCTGCATGCATTAAGAACCATATGTGTTTGTATCTGCAGGTTTGCCGTCCCTGGCACCTCTTGCCCCTTTCCCCCCTTTGAACCTGCCTGGCATGGCTCCTCTGCACATGCCCAGTGTTCTTCCCTCAAATCTGTCAACAGTGCCAGGAGTGTCCCTACCCTCTGACCTTGTCCCACCTATTGCTTCGGCAACTGCCTCCCTGACAGCCAATCAGACCCCAGCTCTGATTCTGGATGCCACACCCGCCCTTGCAGTCACTGACACACCCACGGAGACGCTTGCTGCCACAGAGACGACCTCACAGGACACAACAGAGGTCAGCGCACAAGCTACCCCGGAGTCTTCATAACAGCCAGGCGTTTTAGCTGCATCCTGGAAAAGCATCTAGTTCACACTCTTTCTCTCTTTCTGTACATTTCTGTCCCTCTCCCCTGTCTCTCTCAAATGTATTTATTCAGTCAAAAAATTATCCATTGAGTAGTAACATAAATATATCACACAACTGCTGCAAGGCCACTCTGAGTCCAGAGAGCTGCCTCATGAGGATGAGGATGGACAGACAGTAGAATGCTGTAAAGTTTTCTCCATCTTAACTTTTTCATTTGATTTCCATTGCAACCATTTCTCTGCTTTGTCATTGCATTCTTTGTGTTCTCTCAAGCCCCCTCTTCTGATTTTATTTTGTAATCAGTTTGGAAATGTTAGGATGATTTGAGTTTTGTTATTTCTACTAGATATAATGATTGGATTTAATGCACCATGTTTTTTCTTTGGCTATTTTGGCTGCTCATTTCTTTATTCACTTTTACTGTACCTTCTCTGTGACGAATGGGTGGGTTGTGTGTGTGTGTGTGTGTGTGTGTGTGTGTGTGTGTGTGCATCCTCCCCCTCTCTCAATGAGACCTCTCTGCTGATCAGATTGGCTAAAACACATTTACATGCACCTGCTGTAGAACTGTGAGGGGAATGTTGCGAGCTTGTGCAAATTTAAGGTTGTAAAGAACACACAAGCAATAAAGTACATGATGTTTTACAGTAGTGTCATCTGTATGTTTAATGCCCTTAAAATGTGAAGTCACAGCTTTCAACTCTGAACTATAACTGTAATTTTACTAGGCTTCAGAAAAGATTTGGTGCAATTTAGAAGAAACTGAAACGAAATACTCCAGGCACAATCCATTATAAAACAGAAAAATCGATTTTGGTTTTGGTCAATAAAATAAAAAGGGACTTTTTCCACATCTTCCAGATTCACAACACCAGGAGGATAGGTTTGCAGAAGCTGGTTTGCCATTTACTATTTCCCCTTTACAGTTTATTCAAAATGCCTAAGCTCACCTGGTCCATAATTACCCTCAAAATCTGACTCTCCTACTCGGTTTCTATTTACATTTATGGCCTTGAGGCCATTTACAGTATGATCAAATACAACATTGTGCTGTGTATATTGGCACACTACTTATCATCTCAGGTCTATAGCTTCTAGGCCCTTGGCATGTACCCCTTTAGAATCTTAGAATGCCTACAAGTCTTAATCTCTGCTAGAGTAACCAGCTGAAGAAATATGGAAGCTGAAAACTTCACCAAAAACTGCATAAATTAGTGTGTCTGGCTCCATGTCTTCCTGAAAAATGGTCTACCATCATGCAGATGACCATTGACATATTACTAACTCAAAAATACATTTTAAAAATGCGACAGCCCTGAACTACCTTCACAATAGGGAACCACTAGATAAGAGCCCATTACATACAGCTTTGTGGAAAATATGCCAGTGTACAACCTTAAAGAGCTGCCCATCCTGGTACACATATTTCAGCTCAAGTGCAAACATATTTCATAGACTATAGATCTATAAAGAAGTGGTTGGTTCAGTTTATAAAACTTGGCTACATTTTAGTCCATGAAACCAGGTCTTAAGATTTGAAATGAAATACATTCCTATGAAACATTACTATGAAATAGTATATCGTATAATTGAGCAGTATTTTACAAGAACACAATAAGCCAAAAAAAAACCCATCAAAGCAGTTGTATTAAAATAAGTTTTCTGAATTTTTATTTCTCTTTTGGCTACATTCCCTACAATTGCAGCAGCTTTGAAGAGACAGATCACAGGTGTCGTGCTGACGACAGGGTTTAAGAGAGAGATAGAGGGGATTAAGCGTATAAGTTTGACCCCGTACTGCTGAACACACTCTGGCATGATACCTGTTCAAAGTAGCTGTTCTGGGGTCAGGAAACCAAGGGTCAGGGGTTGCCTAGCAACAGGAGAGCAGCGGCTCAGGACACATGGGCTTTAATCATTGTGGGTGGGGTCCGGCCCACCTTCCGTCTCTTCACATACAATTATTAATCACGCACACCCACATCCGCGCACACACACCCATCTCACACACGCAATCCTCACAAGAAAAGTTAGACTTTTATCAACAACATGCTGTGATTTCCTGGCAAATATTTCTTTGTATGATCTCTATACTAATTAAAATCATACATCCCCCAAAAATAATAATAAAGCAAGATTGTATAGCAGCAACATGAAAATTGCTTCTGGAAAGAAAGAAAAAAATTGAAGAGAAATTGGAGGAAGGATCAGATCCTACAGTAGATGGACCTGCTAACACACACACACAAACAAAATGTACACGTCACAGCTGGAGCAGCATATTAAGTTTTCATCTTCATCTCTGATGATACGTAACTCCTAAGAACCCACATCTAGTCGCCGTCATAACACAACGTCATCTTCAAAATGGTAATTTGATGCAAGAAAGAACGGTCCTGAAATTTAATGTAACATTTCAAGACCGTCATCCTGTAACATTGGATTTTTTGGATTAAAATGATGTTAAGATGTAATAAAATGAAACATGTTGAGGGGTTCTCTTCTGAGAGCAATGACCATACGAACAAGGACACTCGAGCACTGTGCTTTCTCTCAGAAACACCACTTTCCCAACAGCATCTCTGAAAACATACACAACATACACTCCAGGAGACAGGCGACACACAACACTGACCTCTCTCGCTCGCTTTCTCTCACAGACACACAGACTGAAGAAGTCAAAAATAACTCTGGAACACTCACTCATAACAAACCATACACACCCCTTGTAGGGGATATAAACACAGAAATAACATTGAGAATTTCAAATGTAAAGTCTCCCCCTGCAGTGCCTACGTTTCTGTAAGCGCAGAAAACTCCTCCCTTTGTACTTCTTACAGCCTCATAAAACAGCTCAAACAATCCAACTGTAAAGCTGTACATATTCAAGTTTGTCCATCTGTGCTTGACAAGGCTGCATTCAACTGGAGCGCACAGAGGAGGTGACTTCAGCCATTCTTGCTCATCACCCTGGCAACCTTTGCTGGTCTGGGGGCACGTCTTGAAGCTTGTAGGCCCCTCCCCCCTCCATCCGTCTGAGGGTGGGCAGGTGAGGGACAGCTCTGCTGAAAGCCGCCAATCATCATTTCAAACGGAGGCATCAGTAGGAGATTATGCCAGAGGAAGCAGGGCTAGAAGGTGTGGCCTGCAGGTTTCCAGACGAATTGGATCGTCTGATGTGTGGAAGCAGGTAGGAGTCGCTGCAAAGCTGGTGGACATCATAACGATCCTCCTTCCTATAGGCCAGACATCGCCGAATAAACGCCTGAAAGCAGCGAGGAGGGGAAAAAATTTAATTTGCCTTTTTAGGGACACAAACTTGAACAACATTAAATCAGATATATATGACTTATTTTATTCTTCAAAAGTCACTAATTTCAAAGGACAATACTGTATAACTCAATGAGTCACAAGGAAAAGAAGGCAAAGAAACTGCATATTTTTGTCCAATACTGTGATTTCCAACTATGATTGAAAATTTGGTTTTATAGTGCGAGTTGTTTGATTGTTATTGTAAAGAAGCAAGCATTGTTTATTTCAGTCAAAAATGACACTTGTGGCTAAAAACTGAAATTTTCTGTAAACTGGAAAGAAAATTTCTAAAACATTTTTGAAAAACACACTGTATCTGTGGTCCCTAGCCCTGGTCTTATACCTCCACATTCTCAAACAAGTCTTTTGATCAGGTGTTTAGCCTAATGTATACCTTCAGGAAGATGGTCGTTAAGAGGTGACACTGCATGTAGCATATTTACCTTAGCTTCATTGCTGACCACAGGTTTAGGTGGGAACTGGACTTCAGTGGCTTTGAGGATGGTGTTCTCCTGTAGGATGTCCTGTTGGGATTGGTTATGACCAAAAGGCTGCAAAACATGAAAAGATCACATTGATCAGCCATAACATTAAAACCAGCTGCCTAATGTTGTCTAGGCCACCCTTGTTCCACCAAAACAGCCATAGACTCCAGAAGACTTGTGGTGCTGTGGTAAACTGCTAATCCCTTGAATCCTATAAATTGTAAGGATGCACTCAGACTAGTTTGTGCCAAAAATGTTTCAGATCTGAAGACATTGGGAGGCCATGACAGCACTTTTTCCACAGTCTAGCAGGGAGCGTTATATTGCTGAAAAAGGCCACTACCATTAGGTTGTGCTGTTGCCACAAAGGAGTGAAGTTAGTCTGCAACAATGTTAAGGAAGGTTGTAAATAGCAAAGTGACATGTGGGGAACAACATATGTGGTAGGCGACCTAAGCTGCGGATGTTGGGTGGGAATCTCTGGGACGCCGGGGGAATGGAAGCACAATGAGCGCAATAAGCACTGACTATGGCTGGTATAATGTTTCCATATATTTCTCTCATTTTGGATGTGAAATGAGTTTAGATATTTTTAAATTCAGGTCTGTAGACTAGTAAGAAACATTTTAGGTTGAATTTTTGTAGAAGACTGGTTAGCTGGTTATCTACACTTATTTAAAAACATCTTTAATTTGCAGCCAGTGTCATGCCCACATAATACAGCCCATGTTTCATAAATTCATAAATTTGGTTGCCGATTTAATATATATAAGCCAAAATATTATAGAATTTTTAAAAAGTCCAATATTTTTGGCCCACGCTATACTCTACCATGCTCTAAAAGTTCACCAAATAAGTCTGTATATACATAGACTGGTTTTATGTGAGAGGTAAAGTGAGAAATGGATAGATAGACAGACAGATAGATGGGTATATGGATAACATAGATTGATTTTTGTGTGTATGTGTGTGATTTACCTTGCGCCCATAGAGACATTGGAAGAAAATGACACCCACAGACCAGACATCTACTTTGTTGGAGATCTTTGGAGGCTCTTTACCAACCACAAAACACTCTGGTGGTAAGTACCTGAAAAAGTACAAGAGCATAAATATTAAAGGAGTGAATGACACAAACTGACAACAACAAAAAAGGGTAAAAGTGTGCTGTACAGTGTATGCAATTAAAACAAATTGTGATATGATCAGTAACACATCAATAACATATGCATGGCCCAGTGGAACAGTTCATCATCAAATCTTCCTTTACATTACTCACCAGTGAAGCAGAAATACAAAAATATTTTCTCCAGATTCTGTTTTGATTTTAATAGTTCTCTGAAACTCATACTTATAATGACATTTTGAAAATGAGAAGGAAGAGTTCACACAGTCTTTTCTTGCTTTGTGATGTCTGGCACATCAGTACTAGTAGCAACATTTTATCATTATAAATCAACATTGGAACCATTTTTATTACTTAAATGTATGCATTTTCAGTGAGATATGAGATTTTCACGAGGACAAGAAAAAAAAAAAGTTAAATGTTGCCCCATTCCTCGTAAAAAATTATGTGGGCCCCTTTGTCACCAGAAACATTGGCACGCAGCATGTATCTTCCATGGCATTCAGGTAAAGAGACTGATTTGTTCATTGTAAGCACTAGGGATGCTCCGATCAGGATTTTTGCCACTGATACCAAGTACCGATTTTCTGTCTAGGTGATCGGCCGATACCGGTGCCGATTCGGATCCTTCAAGTTTACATAACTGATATGCAAGCTCCCTGATCACTGTTCACTTTTTTAGATAAAGTAATATTATAATTTTTTCATTCTGTGTGCGAGTTCTCTCCTCTGTGTGTGTGTGTGTGAGTTCTCTCCTGTTGTGTGTGTGTAGGTCTGTAACGATAAATTTTGCTGGGCGATAAATTGTCCCAGAAATTATTGCGATAAACGATAATATTGTCGTTGTGTCCATTTTCAACTGATGTAACCATAATGACATAATAATGCAAATGCACCCTTTCAAAGATACATAAACCTTGACTTCTAAAGATCACATAACCCTGGGGCTGGAATATATTGTAAGACAGTCAGCATACATTGACTTTGTGTGGCTTAAGGCAGGATCTCTCAGGAGTAGCAATGTGTCCAGCTGTGCTAAACATTCTCTGTGCAAAATTAATTTCCTCCCATTGTGAACAGAAGTAAATTATGATTTTGAAAAGTTGATATTGATAATCAGAAGTATAAGAATATTCAGTAAGTATTCATGTAAATGTAAAATAATCCTATAAAAGTATTATTTGTTTAGATTCAGATTTGTTTAAGAACGACATGGCAGGAAACTCTTTGTGATTGACACAATCCAGGTCTCACATCAACATTATAATATGAAAGCAAAACAGCCAAAAATAAAAGCAATTGTAAGACAATCTAAGGGCTTATCAACACAAAAAGCATTAATATTAGCCAAGTTTGACTAAAATATGATTCTACAGATGATGATAACCTAAGAGCGTTGTAGGAGCCAAGAGAACTGGCTCTGAAAAAAAAACAACTTCCCGTCCTGTAAGTGGGACGGCTGTACGCAGTGGTGTTAGTGGTATTCACAGCTTAAATTCGTACCTAATTTGTGTAACTTCATACTGCGTGCCCGGTCCCGCCTGGCCCCACACCACGACTTGACGGACCAAGACACCGGTCATTGTCGCGTCGGATTAGATCAACGGCCCGCCCGCGTCTCACGGGTCTTACTTTCAGTTTCTTCACCCCTGCTATTGCTACTGTTTTAGCACAAATGCGACATACCGGCTAACACAGTGGTTCACCATGTCCGTTCTGATTAAATCCAAAGTGCTCCCACACTGAAGCTGTTGCGTTCGGCTTTGACACCAATTCCATCTCGGATTAACTGACGTTATCATTTTCTCTTGTGGCACGAGAGAAAGCAATTAGGCTAGGAGAGGCTAATGACAGGAGAGTTCATGTGTCATTACCCTAAGGAACCGAGAGGGAGTGTAGAGACCAGTGCACCACACTGAAGTCCGTTGTTAGAGTTTTTGATAGAGGTAAAACAGGAGGAAAGCACACAAGCATGCAAATGAAAATTATCTACCTTATTTTAATTATCATGCAATTAATTGATTTATTGTTTATCGTGACGGGCCTATGTGTGTGTGTGCAAGCACGAGTTCTCTCCTGTTGTGTGTTTGTGTGCACGAGTCCTCTCCTGTTGTGTGTGTGTGCACATGCGAGTTCTCTCCTGTTGTGTGCTTGTGCG
>JBBMFX010000101.1:5761963-5781364 GCA_037832545.1 Rhabdalestes septentrionalis
TGGTGTGTGTATGTCTGTGTGTGTGCACGTTTGTGTGTGTGTGTGTGTGTGTGTGTGTGTGTGTGTGTGTGTGTGTGTGTGTGTGTGTGTGTGTGTGCAGTCACCCGGCGACGGCACCTTACATTCCACTCTGATTGATAAAGCCAAACATTCCAGCTCCAGACAATACACTGGCCTTCAGGTCCCGTCAGATCAGGGCCTCCACACACACACACACACACACACACACACACACACACGCAGCTTTTATTTGGGTTTACACAGCCAGTCTGCACAGTGTAAACCCGTAAGGAAAGTTGACACATTCAGATCTGCTGCTCTGTTTCAATTTACTTTATTTTAACAATGTAACCTTGAACACATGATTAAAATACAGAGCATCAGCACAGTTTAGACTTTCAGTTTACCCAGGCTGTTATTGTTCAGTCTATATTCCTTAAGTCTAAAAAATCAGGTATATTTACTGATATTCTTCAGTATCATTTTCACCTTGACAGTTTTTTGTTTATGTTGTTTATGTTACTCGGTAGTCTTTATATTTTGGTAAAATGCATTTTTCAGTACTTCACTCACTACTGGAATATTTAAGCAAATCTCTCTCTTGATTTTAATAACTTAAAATCTTCATTTTTAAAAATGTCATTATTTTAATCAATGTCTCATGTGAAAGCAAATGTTAATCAGTGATATAGGCTGCTATCAGATCACTGTATATAATCTGGTTCTTCCAAACTGGTGATTGATTTTTATTTTCCTAACCTAACTGATCATCTCTCTTCCAGCTATTTGTACAAGAATGAAATCCAGTCAATAGACCGACGAGCGTTTAAGGGACTTGTCTCTCTAGAACAACTGTAAGTGACCTTTTACCTACTTGCCTTCTTCCTTCATCTCTGAAATGCCCCTAACAACACCAGATTGATGTGGTGGTTTGCAGAAACACACCGACTGTCACAGAAATATGCATTTTGTCAAAGAAAACATTCTGTATTTTCTGGTTCTGGCTCAAAGTTTGTTAACAGGCTGGGTTTAATATGTTTATTTTAAGATAAGCCATGTTAGCCTGTTAGCATTCATGTTACTATCACTTTTCTCAATAAAACACCGAGCCAAATTTCTAATTCAAATAAATATGCACTAGATAAATGTGTGTGTAAAAAAGAGTGACTGATGTGAGTCTGTGTATGCACATTATCATCATCACGTATGTCGTATATCTACAGCAAGGGAAACCCTGTTATGTAGATGAGATAATAGCAGATAATGTTTTTAGTAACTTTTAACTTTTAAGTATATGCGTGACTAATCATGCAGTCCAAACGGATTACAAATACAGCAACTTGTTTCAGGCTCCATAAATTGTTTAAAATGTCATAACCTTCTTTTTGATTTAAAAATTATATTTAGCATAAAAAGCCCAAACTGTCAGAAGGGTTTCTGCAGGCTGCCACAAGATTGTCATCCCCAGGACAGCTTTTAAATTATAAATGCATGGATCATATGTAAAATCAAAGAGAGCTAAACATACAGCACTGACCTGGTAAAACAGACTTTTGCTTTCAGTGGTGTAAAAATGACTAGTTTAATGCTAATGTCTTTCCAAAATATTTGAACTGCTAGTAAAGATTATTGGAGAAAATGTGGATTTGACAGATGAACCATGCATTTAAGCTAATGTGTGTCTCTAACCTGTCGCATCATAAACACGCATCATGTGCACCAGCGTTTTGCAGTGCTGACCCCTGCCCTCTGCATGTCTCGCGTCCTCTCACCCTAGCTAAAACATACAGGATGGCTGGGTTTTTATTTTGCTGCACAGACATCCATGTTCAGTACTGTGCTGCTGGTTTAGGGTTTGTGCGGATCTACTGTTTGCTACAAGTTTATTACATACTGCTTAGATAACAGTCCTGTGTAAAAAGTCATTAAACCTTTTTACATTATTCCAATTCAAGCATTTTGGCTGATGACAGGGTCCCCGCAAATCCTTGAAAACCATTAAAAAGTCTTTAAAATGTGTACATTTTTAAGGCCTTGAAGAGTATTTAAAAGTCTGATTTTTTAAAAAGTGTTGCAATAAATTAATTCTGGGGCAAAATGAAGCAATGATATCGGTTTCCTGGTTTGCTATTTTTTTCCCTTTTTTTTTTATTTAATTTTTTTTACCAGCGCTGCCTATAGCACAAGGACTCTGTGTAACCCATAGGACTCTATGCATGCCATAGAAAGAGAAGGAATAGTTTTGTATGTGTGTAACTTGTGTATAGCTGGGAGACTGGTTTCCCTTAAGGCCGTGAGTGCAAAATGTGTAAATGCAAATTCATGTTGGGAGATGAGGAGTACAGTGGCTGGTTGAAAAAGACATTTTATGGTAGAGATGTTGCTCCATTTAACACGGTTTGTGCTTTGTTGAAATGAATGAAATTCTAGGCTACTGTGATTTTTTGCCGCTGTGAGGGTCTTGAAAATGTCTTTGCATATCAAAAATGTGATGAAACCATGTGAGGAGATGACTATCCAGTGAAAAATCAAGTGTAAATACAGCCAAGACAATTCAGAGACATATTGTCATTTGCACACTTCAGAAACGAAGGACTCAGATGGAAACTCCTCCTAAATGGGGCCATATCAGGATGGTATATGGACTTCTTGTCTGTCAAAAATAAAAATACTGTTTATGCAGCCCTAGGAAAATACACACACATCCTCTCTAGAGAACACACTTCATACCATGTACCATAACATGTTATCGTACATTTTCATTTTCATTTCCTATATATTAAAACAAATAAATTGATATTGTGCACTAAAATGTGAAAAATACTTATAAAAATAATAAAGTGAATCATATTTCTAGGTGTGTTCCAGTATTTGCGTACAGCTGGTAGAGCACGAAACACAAGTTCTGTGCCCATTCTCACCTAGGCCGATTCCAGAGAATTTTGTTTAGGCTAAAAGTAAATGTAATGTGGATGAATCTTATCTGCATGTTAGCAGGAGATGTATGAAAAGATAATTGCACAGGTACACAAGAAACAAAATCTGTTTTGCTTGTCCATTTAGGATTTAAACTTCAGTGGTTTTAGTGAATTATAAAGTTGTTTAATCTGTTGAATCTATAACCATTGGTCTTATATACCAATCGATGTTCTTTTTGCAAGCAAAGGAAGAAAAAAGAGTTATGTGCCCTACAATACATAATCAGAGTAGATTTGAACAAAATGTGCACATGTTCCCATGCTTTATGGCTCTGTTTTGATAAATGATGCCTAAGTACACTACTTATAAAATTTATAGTCAATCTTTGATTGTTCTTTTCAGTTGAAGCTTGTTTAACCTGTTCAAACAGATGTAGCTCAAGGGGATTTGCTATAAAATTGTAATATAATCACAACCTCTGATATCAACCAGCTATTCATAAACTTATAAAATCCCTAATTATTTATTGGTTTGAGTTTTGAAACCATACTAGTGTTTGATTTGTGGATGACAGTTTTATGCATGAGCTGTATTAACTTTCAGCTGTCAATGTGGCTGTGCTGGATCATATATTCAGACCATATGCTGAAAGAAATGAACATGTTTTCTGTCCATGTGTTAATATATTGCAATAAAACAAGCTTTCTCACTGTTAGCAACATTATAATCCTGCAGAATTATCAGTGGATTTGTGGAGTATTTATAAAACTCATTACTAGTCACGCAGAAGGGTTATAATATGTCAGATTGCATCATGATTACTACCACACTTTTGGTTGTAAGTGTTATAAACTCTTGAAATTAAGACTTGACTGTCTGGCACTTAGACGCTCTGGCTATGAGCGAGCCTGCTGGATTTGCTGGGCGTTCGGTTCTTGCCAAAGAACAGTGACAAATCACACTGATCTGTTTTCCTCAGGACATTTGGCCTGTTATGTATGGAGAAATTGCTTTTTCTCATGAGCATTTGTGATGACTGTGTCGGTAATAGCACTTGGCTGAACTCTGTTGTCCTGGGTTCTTCTTTAATGAGCACACACACACACACACATACACACAAACCTACACACACAGTTTAACATGTGTCCAGAATTTATCTATAAACTTGATTGGAGAAAGTAATACTGACTGTTTATGAACCTTATTCCAGAAATCCCTGGGTGTTCTGTAGAGTTGGGCAAAATGACGATATTTTATCATTATCGCGATCAGTTTCATTACCGTGATACACGGTGAGCTATTCGTCTTCAGTACTTACATTTCTTACACAAAATCCTAACCAAGTGGCAGGTCTTGTGTCTAGTGATAATCTGCATACTTTTGTTAAAGCACAGGTTATGCAAAAAATGACAGTTTGGAATGGTGCTTCATTTGGTATTTTCATAGAAAACATAGACAACGTTAACTGAATTAGCGTATTAGCAGTGTTGGGCAAGTACCTTAAAAAAAGTAATTAGTTATAGTTACTTCTCACAAATAGTAACTGAATTAGTAACTGAATTACATCATTATAAAAGTAAAGAATTACCAGGCAAAGTAATTATTGCGTTACTAAAAAAAAATATCAAATTTAATAAAAAATTAATATAAAACATTGGGTCGGGGTGGGGGGTTGCGTGCGTGTGTCAGTACGCGCATGTAGCGCTTTAAGTAGTAGAACACACGTAGTGTTATTTTTGTTCCTCGAGCTAGCATGTCGAGATTATAAAAATGATATTTAAATATTTGGCTGTTCAGAGCAGGAGGGCCATAAGGAGCCTGGTCTCCGTGTAGAACCGCCTACTCTGCCTGATTTCAAACCATGGAAATTTACTCAATCTAAGCCAATCATCGCATTCTCAGTTACACCACGTGCACAGACACACCAATCATCATCTATCACTGGTTATGTGTCCCGCCCCGGCCCCGAACACACACACACACCCCAGAGAAAGAGAGGTCTTATGGCTGAGAAAGACGCTGCTCGCATGAAAACCGCGTCAGTGTTCTCAGTTATAGTAACGAGCATTTTATTGTCAGTAATGGTAACAGCGTTGTAACGGGGGAAACAGTAATTGGTTTGATTACCTGTTACTGAAAAGTATTGCCGTTAGTAACGCCGTTTATTTATAGCGCCGTTATATATATAAAAATATGCTTTAATGAATTTGCTCAGCTGGGAAATTTTGCTTCTTTGATTGTCTTTGAGCTAGGAATCTACCCACATGTAAACTGCAAACCTAAGTCCTCACACACTAGCCCAAATTGTGTCTTTGTCAAGTAATTTCCGTATGGATTAACGCTAAATATACGATTTTTTTTTTTTACCAAATGCTGTCTCCACTGCAAAGCTAAAGAACAAGATGCCCTAAGGAATTATTTTGTTTTTATTTGCGTCCTCGATTTCTTTTATCCAGCAGATTGCTGTACCTCGGCAGGATGAGTGGAGCCGCTTTGTACGAACGCTCAATGAGCTCAACGAGAACCAGGAGGATGCAGAGGAATTAGTAGCCCAGCGCCTCCCTGGCTAGGTGTGCAGCAGAGGATCTGGCAACCCACATGAATAATCGGTGGAAATGTTCTTGAGTGACAATCTAGACGTTTTCTTTTAACTCGCTGATACAGTTTGTAATGTGGGATTTAACAAGTGAAGGCTGGGGTAAAAAGTATTTTAAGTTCATAATGATCATGCATAATCAGATAAACATAATGTAGGATACAGAGAGGGAGGGCAATGGTATAATTAGCTAGACACTAAGTCTGATGCAGTCTAGTCCTGTTTGGCACTGCATTTGGACCAAGGGCTGTTTGTCAGACACTTAGGAAAGAGCCTAGAGCTAAAATTCACACTAATCCACTCTACATCATCATATGCAAGCTTTGTACTGTACATTTCTTCAGAAGAGTCTTCAGGCTCTATCTACTTTCTTACAAGCCCCTTGATGTGGGCTGGGTTTGTCTACTACAGTAGTTACACTTTTTATACTCTTCTAGAATAACAGTTTACTTCATATTGTTGCTGTCATAAAACCTTTTATTGCTTACAAGGGAGTGTGTTAACTGTAATTTAATACATTAATGTATTTATGATTTTAATTCAGCTCTGTGTACCTTTAATGTAGATTTGATTTGAGATTATTTAACATGATTTCTACTTTCGTTTAAATGTCATGAAATGTTGACAATGTAAAAGATTTCAGGACAAAAGTAAAAAGGTTTTAAAATGACAGTGACAATATGTTCATGTGTGCATCTTACTGCAGGTTTACTGTTTTTTTTCCAGGAAGAACACTGTGGTATTCGTACATATTTTAACCGTTCCTTTTTGAAGCACTTCCAAGCAAAATGGTCTGTACTTACTCTTTACAAATGACTGCAAAAGTGAAGGCCTTAACCATTTCCATCAAATCTCTCATACACACTCATGTACATACAAAGAAAAACTTCCAGCACATCAGAGTGCTCTTCCATTTTTTTCCTAACATTTTTCAACTGCGTTAATTATTATAATTTATTCAGAGTTATTATCAAGCTTCTATAAAATGCCCAATACCACTATTTTTTAATATGAAAGTCTTTATGGACTTGACTTTTGGCACACACTTGTATGGGCACTTAAAATTAAAAGATGTCTTTCTATTAGGACATCAGTGTTATGTATATTTTCAGTTAATATTAATGTTAATTTTTATCTACAAAATATGAACAGAATGGATTCTGTGGCTTTTCAGCTTAACAGGCCACATTATCAGCACTGTTTAATATCTAAATATTTCAGCGAAATGACTGAGTTTATCTTTATTCCACAGGAGGGTTTGAAGTGTCTAAAAGCAGAATTTTTACTAGTATTTTTTTTTCCTGTCGTTTTACTTTTTTGTCACTTACAAACTCCTGATAGTACACTCAGCAGTTTACATCTACTTGGATTTCTTAAGCATGACTGAAAACTAATCCAAAAAAAGCTCCATGGCATTATATGGTATATTTTTGCCTTTTTCTGGTTTACATGTACGTGGTCCCATTCAGAACCAAAGCTTCACTGCTTATGTGCATTTACACTTTTCTATACTGCGTTTTCTTCTGAGTTCAAGTTGGAACTTCATACGATGACCAACTCCAGCATCTAGTTTTCGCACTTTTCTTATCGTTGTTTTAAAATCTCTTGTGACAATTACAAAAATACCTGGAAATGGAAAAAAGAAAAATAAACAAGCATAAAACTCCAGTCTTGGTTTAAAATTTAACCGTATGATTTACTTCCATAAAATACAATACAAGAATGAAATGCATTTAAATTATTTTCTTAACATCAGATCATCCTTTCTTTTTCTTGTTTTGATCAGTAAATCAAAGTTGGAAACCTCTGTACAACGTGTGAGGCAGAAATGAGAGCGAGAGACTTTGTCCCTCTCTCTCTCCCATGTCTGTGCAAAATATGTACAGGGCATGTGCAAGCCACGCAAAACCTGATGGGAAAAACATATGGAGCACTGTAGCATGCTTTCTTTAACACGGGAGGGGTTTCCTAATGTCAGCAAAGAATAATACGATTAAACGCAGCATGTACACATGCAGGGTAGATTCAGGCCAAGTGGAACACGAGGAGGAGAAAAAGTGTAAAAACGGTCTGCTGTCATCCTGAATGTATAGATGGACACATTTACTGGCCATTTCCATTTAGGTGGTTGTAGAGAAGACATGTTTTGTCTACAGGGCATACTTGCAAGCATAAGATAAATAAAAATGGTCCCTACATTTAATATTAGGGAATAATGAACAGGCTTTACACCTTTTTTAAAAAAAAAAAGACAGCACTTTTAATGTTTCTGTGTGAGACAAAGAAAAAACAGAGATGATTATGTAAGTGTGTTTTCTATCACTTCTATATCCCCAAATTTATTGAAACGATTAAAGGACGTACCTCTAATGTTTTGTTTCTTGGTGTCAAAACTGGGTCATTGCATAAT
Organism: Rhabdalestes septentrionalis; assembly: GCA_037832545.1. Taxonomy (NCBI): domain Eukaryota; kingdom Metazoa; phylum Chordata; class Actinopteri; order Characiformes; family Alestidae; genus Rhabdalestes; species Rhabdalestes septentrionalis. The sequence continues at coordinate 5,769,889 of JBBMFX010000101.1, forward strand.
TTTGGTTGTCATTATGATGTTTCTTTAAATAGTAAAAAGAGGAATTTAGCTTTACAATGCAGTACTAAAATGGTGTTTGGGTAAAGGTGTTTAACAGCAGTAGTTATGAACTATGATGGTGAGAACAAAAAGCAAAGGTGAGTCCCAATGCATGATGAGTAACAATCAACAAGTACTACTGCTTGGTTCAACTTTTTTTTAAAAATTCATAAAAAGTGTTCAGTCCATTGTCAATGTACTAGTGGGCTGATCACTACTGGTTTCAACTAGACATTTTATTTTAGGCTAAACAGGTTTTATATAAAGCACACAGTCTTTACTTTGGGTAATACCTGTATCATGCAGGAGACTGACAGCTGGTGAATTCTCTCTTGGTGCCCCACTTTATCTGAACTCACCCTGAAAAGTTTATTTCTTGGGGGGGGATTCATTTTTCTCATTGTTCTCGGAGTTTTTTTGCGAAGAAAAAAAAGAAACGAAGAAAAAAAAACCAACCAAAAAAAAAAAAAAAAAACACCTCCAAAAAAAAAAACAAAAACAAAAAACCCCAAACAAAACAAAACTAAAGAACTAAAAAAAAAAAAAAAAAAACAATAAACAACACAAGCTCATTACAGTCGCATGACTGGTTATTCAGTGGCTGTGGGGTGACTGCTGAATCTCTATATTTTAAACCGTCTTTGCATTTTTTTTAATACAGAAGAAATGTAGGAAGTATAAAGCTGGAGATTAAACCCACGATCGGAGTGTGGAAGTAATCCATTAGTACTGTTCAGTTATTACAGAGCAGGCACTGACGAGTGTTTGAAAATGGTAAATATAACCCACGCATCTCCCCTGCCAAGAAAACAAACAACAGCTAATTAAAAATAAACCAGGAGAAAAGTATTGTGGAGTGAAGTAGTCTGGAGAATGGAGGCATGCAGCCTGTAGCTGACAGGATTGAAGTAGGCAGTGCTTTTTAGGAGCCTGCTGCCTCTTCCTTGCTGGGCTGGATGCTCACGACTCCAGAGGATTTGAACTTAGGCAGGTGAAGTCCAAACTTGCTCTCCACACCAGCAAAGGTTGCTGCAGCGAGACGATATCCGCCCACATGCTCCGGACTGACCGGGGGCAGCTCCGAAATCCGTGATTTCGGTGTGGGCTCAGAACCAGATGGGCGACTGCAAAGACAGAGTGAAGCTCAGATCCCACACAGCGCTGCCACTCAAAGCACAAATAAATAACAGCCGAAACAGTGATGCAGGCACGTCAGGATCAACTTCGTATATTATCGGTGTTTGTTAAGGTGGGTTAAGGTGTTGACTTTAGTGTACATTTACAGGTATAAAAACAGATGTAGATTACTTAAGCACTGATGTATGTCACTCTGGATAAGAGCTTCTGCTTCTGCTAAATGCTTTCAGTGACTATGAATACATTATAGTGGGCATTCTTTATTGTGTACATACCAATTTCATTCATGATTTTTTGTTTATTTTGAATGAATAAGACACACCTTTCTGAAAGCTGCTTTCATTTTTTTAAATTTCAAAAAGAGCAACTAGTTAATTTGAGATAAATCTTAGTCATTTTTCGTTAATTCTTTTATAAATGACACTACTTGCTTTTTTAAAAAAATGTAGCAAATGAGATCAAGAAGTAAACACTTACTGTCCTCCGAAGTCAACGTAAAACCACCGCTGTAGGAGCTCGTAGGTCACTAGGGTCACGCCAAACTGTGGAGAGGAGCGGAAAACTCGGGCTGGAACGAATAAAAAAAAAAAGAAACAATATTTAACAAGTGTGAACCATTGCAAAAATCTGACCACACATTTTAGAAATGACAGCCGCTACAATGCTCTAGACTCTGAGAGTACCTTGTTTTCTACAACCAACTAAATAAATGAATGACATGCAGAGACAAATAGCCTTAGCTAAAGAACACCTATAGCAGTACTTTAAAAATAAAAGTGTGCAATACATTACTTTTGAATTCATTCCTTAATTTAGCATATAACAATGTGATTAATTGCAATTACACTTTTTGCCCAGCATTTGTTACAATATAAAATGCAAAACCACCTGAAATGCTTTTCATTGAGTAACTGTTTTAGCAGCTGTTCAGTTAGAACAACATTCATTCTACCCATCCAGAAAAAGACAATTCTTGAACCAGGTATCGAACTCTCTTGATCAGGCTGACATTTAGATAGTTACACCAGTCAGGATACCCAAACTGATTCATTTTTAGAAAGAACATTCCACATGGAATGGGTACATTTTTGCCAATCCATCACTTTAGCTGGAAATCCACCGGAATATTAAGCGAGTACTGCCAAATTTGTGCTCACATGAATTTGTGTGTATTAAACACAAAAAATTTACCTCCTGCTCCTTTCCAGAAGGCTCTAAAGCCCTCCTCCCTCATGATCTTCCGGAAGCAGTCGATCACACCGTGGTATGTAGTTTGGCCGGCACGCGCCGCCACCTGTAGTCGCGTTTTGATGACATCAGCAGGAGTGACCAATGAGGCAGCAGGGACACCTGGAAAGCAAAAATCAGGCAGAGGGAATCAAAATCAGCAAACGGGGGCCTTAGTCTGTGGGTCATGACTCCACAAACATATACTCCTTTAAGTCTTTTCAACACCACCAATTCGTCTACAAAAAGACGTTCAGGAACACCATGATTTAATAAACCATTGTTGTGAAAGTCATAAATTCTATTATGTTTTTTATTGAATATCAGCAAGTTTTTGGGCTTTCAAAATAAAACCTTAAACAAAAACAAAACAAAACACAAACTTAAAAACAGCCCTCCAGGATGTAAACAGGATCAAAGGGATGTAAGAGCAGCCTGGTTTTGAGCATCCTAGTAAAAACTAAAAAATGCTAATACCTAAAAAAAAAAATGCTAAAACTTCAGCTGTATAAGGATGTTTTGTTCTATAAGGAAAATGGAAATGAAGCATGGACAAACAAATCAAAAGAACTGTCAAGAACATAAAAATACAGATAAACGGGAGACAAGGTTTAACAAATATAAAGGAAAATCTAGAAAAGTTGCTGAAATCATTGTAGCATTTACCTGCAATGGCTCCAGCTGTCAGTAGCTGCAGAGCCCCAATTCGACCGTCTTCATCAGCAAAGGCAGCTTTAGTGTGGGCGTACACAGGGAAATAGATGGCAGAGAAGGGGATATCACGCAGGAAACAGGCTTTAGCACCCTAAACACACACACAAATACTTTAAAATCACAGCAGACACTCAACATACTGAGCACATATCTGTGCTTGCACAAAGAGCCACAACATTTTACATTAATCAATCAGGAGACCAGACAATGCTTGCACTGTTTCAGTGACAACATATCGTTCCCCAAGATCAGATATTGCTCATTCTGACAGGTCAATTTACATTAAAAAGGTGTAAGTGCTGATTTGGCTTCTATTGCTTAGCTGCCCCATAAAAAAAAGAAAATGTGAAATGAGGACAGGGTTCCCACCCCAAGTCAGACATAAAATTCCCTGACTATCCCTGACCAAAAAGCATAAATTCTATGACCTTCCACATTAAGAAATGTCCAACATAATGTTGGATGCTGAGCAGAAATCAGCATTTAAAGGGAATTACAGTATTCAAAACTGCATTTCCATAATTGTTGGTGAATTTGACAGCTAGGTATGCGGAATGGACCAAAACCTTTCTGATATCCTCTACATGTACATTTTATCTAGCAATATACCCGGTAAAATGGGCCATTCTGAACAAACCAGCTCTATATGCTATAAAGCTGCTTGATGGGGATGACTGGAGAAGCACAGTGAGGGGGAGTTGAGATGAGGTGGATTTTTTCAACATCTTCACCTTCGCAACATTTTTTGCCAGTCGCACGGCTCGTAAGTGCACGCTCTCCCATACTAGAGAGAACTATGACCGATTTACATACTTGGCATTTTGCTCTTTTGTCATCATTACTCCAGATGAGCCAGTCCTTAAATTCTTCGTTTTCAAACAAATACATATCTTTGCACTTGCCTGGGATGTTTGGCAAGTTACCGACTGTAAGGACATACGTTGACACAAACTTCGCCAAGATTGTGCATTCAAGAATTTTGCACATTTTTAGAGCGGGAGAGGTTTTGGGCAAATCACAAAATCAGGTTTTGGCTACTGCACTATATGCTATTTTTAAAAATTCCCTAATAATTCCCTGACTTGACACCCAAATGATCAAATTCCCTGACTTTCCCTGTCTGGGAAATGCCTTTAGTGAAATTCCCTGACATTCCAGAAATTCCCTGACCCTGTGAGGAATAATGCAGAACCAGAAAATCCAGGATACTTTAATCAATTAATTAATTAATATTAGAAATTATCATTAGATGTAGCATTCATTACGAGAAAAGTGTACCTTGTAGAGGCCAAAAAAGCCGAGGTCGCGGACCACAGTAAGCGCGCTCACTCTGGGTCCCGTGGTGATCTCTCCAGCAACCTGCAGACGGATCTTCACAATCTCAAGAGGGTTTGTAAAGATCACCTGAGAGCCACCAGCCTAAAATGCACATGCACACACACGCACACACACACACACACTATAATATAAAAATAAAGAAATATAGAAATGCCTATTATGGTAGTGGTGTATAACAATCAGTACATCACAATCAAAAGTAAACATCACAATGGTAAATGAATAATGGAGTATGAGAATGTATTATATCTAATTGAAATACACAATAATATAAAATCATGTCAGTTAAAAAAAAAAAAATCAACATTAGACACTGATTATTCAAATCAAGGTGTGATAAAATTATCCTACGAGAATGTTTGGATGCCATTAGTATACTGATCTAAAATGCCTGCATTTTAATTCAGTGTAATTAATATTTGTTTCTCTTAGGGCTGTACTCGAATATTTGAATATTCGTTTGGTGGGATGGCATTCGAGTTTTCATTTTGAGATTCGAAAATTCGAAAGAAGAAAAAAAAAACCCAAGCTGCCCATTATTTCTGACCCCCGGGATTTCCAAACCGCATAGATCCACTAAACAGGCACCAATCCACCTCAAACTTCACAGTAAAATAGACCTCAAAGAGACCTTTCCAACAACCCCTTTGATCCCCCGGAGGTATTAGCTGTAAACCGTTAGAAACGGAGCTGTCTGTAACACAGCTGCAGAGAATTAAACGGTGCGTTTCTCCCCGCAGCTCGGACAAGGAAAAACATATATATATGTTTTTACCATATGTATATATATATATGTGTGTGTGTGTGTGTGTGTGTGTGTGTGTATGTTAGTGTGCATCCCATGAAAGCTATGTTTTTTACTGTGAAGTTTGAGGCAGATTGGTGCCTGCTCAGTGGATCCACGCGAACATTTTTATTTTGCAGTTCGCCGCAAGTGTTTACAGCTGGCTGGTGGTGGAAAAATGCATTCGAGTTGTTTTTGAGATGTTTGTGCGAGTTTTGAACGAGATTTGTCAAGTTTTGTGGCTTTTTGTGAAGGCACTATCTGGCTAGCCGGTTTCCACTGGCTAATTCTCGGCAGAGGAGCATGCCGGCTGGCCGGGTCTCGCAGCAAATTCAAAACTATTTGGCTATTTGGCTATTTGGCTATTGAGGCAGAAAAAGAAAAGCTGTGTTTAGCAGTTTGTTTATTTATCATTCTACTTTGAAAATATGGATTTCTGAATCCAAGATGGCGAATACAAAATAAGAATACATTCAGCCCCCTCCCACCGAAGCCTCGAGTATTCCATGTTTTTCACTACCGAATACTCGAAGTTCAAAAAATGGCATTTGGACCAGCCCTAATTTCTCTGTAATCCTAAAGCATGGTGGCTTTACTGAGTAATAGGACTGTATAAATGGTTAAATACAACTGTCAGACTGTATAAATGGTACAAAAATCATTTTTGTATTTCAATTAGATAGATCTGCTACTGATATATTTTTGTAATTTAAAATTATGATAGTGATTTATGTCCAAATGTAACGTACAAGAATGAGCAGGTGACCACTGTCAGTTTGTCAGTCTCTGTAAATTTGATTTTCACAGATTCATTACAAATATGAAAACACAAAAATACTCACACATCCACCAGCTAGGATCTCTGCTGGTAGAGGAATAGAGCCATCCTTATTTGAACATTTGTCTCTCACAAAATCATTCATCTTAAGGGGGGGGAATACAAACAGGGTTAATTTCCTGTTTTAAATGAGCTAATGAATCTGCAGAGCTCTTGGGTTTAAGTGCTGGGGACTTACAGTGAGTTTGATGGCTTTCTCTGGAGCTACTCCAATAAGCTGCGGCACAAGGCCTATTGAAAACACAAGAACACACAAAATGAGGCAGATATTAAGGTGATCGCTTATAAAATAGCAAATCAAATGAAAATTCCGACTTCAAGCCAGTACAAAAATTTAAGGGAAGAGGATTAAACAATTCTTTAAAAAATGGCTAACTATACATTAGCATAAATTAACAATGAAAAAGAGCTTCCTAGTAGAGTCCTCAGACAGTTCAGTGCTTATTTCTCTACCAGTCACCAACACACCTGGCACAGGTAATTAGGACCCTGAACCTGTTTATTTTAATAGATTTAAAAGAATTATAAGATTTGTAGGTCTTCATACTAGGCTTTGAGCTGGAGATATTGCAATACTGTAATCACAGACATCATAAAGCAAACAAACACTTTTTACCTCTGTAGAAGCCAAAGAAACCCTCGTACCGGAGGACTTTCTTGGCACAGTCAAAACTGTTCTTGTACATGAGCTCGCCTACGAAAGAGCCGGTGGAGCGCTGGTTCTGCATCCGAGTTTTTACCAAGTCTATGGGGTACACTGCTGTGGCACCAGTAGCTACAAACACAAACATCCACCAAAGTTGAAGTAGGTTAACGTTAAACACATACATTAGTCCACATTTTAAAGCACTTTAAATGAAAGCACTGATTCAGAAGAACCTTACTGCAAGACACTCAAGGGAGGGGAGCTAGACTTCGACTGGACATGCTGAGGCACTGGTTTACCCATATGAGGGTGTGCACCAAAACTGACTTTTTTAAAATGTTCTGTACATTGTTTTTGTCAGTCTTGTAATCCACCAGCACCACACAAATTCAGATTCTCCTCTACCATATGCGTTGTCAAAATCGTAATATTTTATACATACGACAAATATAATATTGTACTTTAGAAAACTGCCATAAAAATCGTATAGAACTCATTTCTGTTTAGCTGGAATTCAGGCACTTCATAATGTGAAACAAATGACCAGAAAATACTGCATGGACATTTTTTCTAAAGTCTTGTTATCTAGCACTATGCTGGGGCAAAACTAAATATTGTCCATCATTAAACTTATGCCACCCTTGTTCTAGCATTCCAGCTGTCACTCGAAAATGATTAGATCATTAGCGGAGTATGTGATTAACATGAAACCACTTGTGAAGCACAGGACGGACGCCCAGAAACATGCTAACATACTAATATACTGAACGTCATGGTCTGTGTATGAAGCCACATGTGAGCTTGTGCGAGTTCTCTTACCTCCAGCGATGGAGCCCAGGGTGAAGCGATATGCTGATTCAGCAGCCTGCAGCCACACAGGGCGAGAGGCATCCCCATGCATCTAAGCAACAGAAAGAGTGTGTGTAAGTGAGAGAAGAAGGGATTTTGGAAACTTCACAGACTATACATGTAAATGCATGTCATCTTTTGCGTAGATAAGCCACAAATTCTACACACTCGACATTAAACACTTGTGTGGCACAGGTCCCCCTACCTGTCTCTGTACTTCTGCTAGATGGTAGGGAAGAGCACCTTCCTCCAGAGGAGCTATCCTTTCAATATCAGTCAGATTCAGCCGTCTGTATAAAAACAAAAACACAAACAGAATCCAATTATAGGCGACGCCTTTTTAAAATACCCAAATCATGTTTCAAGCAAGTATTTAGAACACTGCTTAATGTTAAAATTCTTTGACAGTAAACAGTAAGTACTCTAAGTACTTTGCTAATGCAGATTTTGGCCTTTAACAACAATGAGCGTAGTAAATGAGGAGGACTGTATTAAAGAAGCCACAGTTCAACGAAATACAGCAGTTCCACATTAGGCCACTCACCAGCAAGACACCCTTATTGTGTTTTAGTTAAAATTTTCTTTATGAGGAGTGTTCTGTTCATGGTTTTTTGTTTAAATAAGAAATAAGTCACAATGATTAGACTGAATTACCCAGTTTGGGAGTGGAGAGCAGAGAGTTGATAGAGAATATCAATCTCCATTGGAGTGATCTGACCAAACTTGTTAGCAGCATGGACAAACTCCTCTACAGAAAGAGAGAACAAGCAGAGAAAGGATGTGGTTAGTCAGCATTCAAACAGTCCAGAAAAAGAACTGACAGTCCAAATGAATCAGTGTGAACAGTGGAGAACATGCTAGAGAACGACAACACCACACACTAGCACACAACTCTGTACAAAACTTTGATCAATTTTGCAGTTATTTTTACAATAAAAGGATTTTTATGCAATTGCTTTGATGGAATGAGTTTCTGTTGTGTTTGGGACATTGAATAATTGGTAGGAAATCATTTTTTTGCTGAAAGTAAACGGATTATGCCGAAGACCTCCATAAGAGGAACATGATAAAAAGTGTTTAATGTGGTGTGTGATACAAGAAAATGGGGAGCCTTAGCACAGTAACTCAGCGTTTTTGTACCTTTAGTGACGAGCGTGTCTTTACGGGTCCCGGCGAGCGTGCTGTAAATTTTTCGGATGAGCTCCATGTTGTTGAGGAGAGAGTTGAAGGCATTGAAGTAGGAGAAGCTCACCATGTGAGAGGTCCCACCACCCGCTACCTGCGGCAGAAAACACACTTTTATTACTTTTGTTACAAATAATTGTTAGGAAATCATCTCACTTATGAAAAATAACCAGGTGAACTTAATTATATCCTGCACTACAACAGTTATAATTAGATTTTCAAAGAGCCTCTATTATAATGGTTACAGTGTTTGTTTTTTAAGATGAACAATGACAACTTTCTTCAAAAGGCAGAAAATGTTATGTATATTTATCCAGCTAGTTTTTATACTGTACAGTTTAGTGTTTAGTTTCAAAACTGTAGAAATTACAGCTGCCTTCAATGATGACTAGTTAAGGCAAAGACTGAGGCTGATACAGGTGATCTTGTTAAATAGGAGATGCTGGTTTGAAATGGCTTCGAAAAATTGTAACTTTTTGGCAGAGCCAGTACAAAACCACATTCACACAGCCTGCCAGACCTTTGGAGAAGAAAAATGTTTATTTTACCAATAAAGAAATTTCAAAGAACAAAGAATGGATACTAGTACCATACTGACAGAGCTGGGTCATAGGACAGTATTTATTGTTAGATTTACATCCCAGTGTCTCAATATGCTTGTTTCAGTCCAGTGTAATTGGTTTTAATATAGTGCCATGTATTAAATATTGAATAAAATGTATTTAATTTTATATATTCTATGGGGTATCGTGAATTCTTTTAGCATTATCTTTTTGCCATAACACCCACTATTTGCTACACTCCCAATCCACTCATCGGATACCTTCAAATAATCAAACAAATACAGTCTGGTCTGAAGTATTTAACACACTCACACTCATTATATCCAACTAGGTGTTTTAGTCATTGCTGTCAACCACTGTCCTCATTTACAATCTTTCAGCTGAGTTGATAAAATGCCAATTGTAATGTACATTAAAATGTAACAGAAAATGAAGCTGTTTACAGAAGATAGTGATACTAAACTGGAGTAAATAAGGATGACCTGCCATGCAGTGCAGATGGAGTCACAAACTGATACAGCACATTTGTGCTGATCGAGGCTTACAGGCTCTAGAGGGAAATGTGCTTAACGTATCTAGATCTACACCGCAACTCATTTCTATGTCATTTAGCAGGAAAGCAAATCCATCTAAACTATTTAACAGCATAACTGGTCCCATTTAACAGCACAGACATAGATACAAGCACACTAACAGACACTTTGAGAGACTTACTGAGACCAGATTTTCCTCAACGAAGGAAGTTAGCATGTGGTGTCTTATGGTGGACATGATGTCACTGAAGTCCAGGGCTGATATCACTCCAGTCTTGGCTTTGTCCTTCTGCGCAAAGGCCTGCCGGGCATGCTCCAGCTGCAGCTCCTACGGCATCAAGGAGAATAGCAGAGACAGATGGGAACACATACAAATTAGGAGTTCAGAATGCACATTTATCTCTCGGTTAATATTTTCAAATTTAGGTAATCTACATTTTAAACAAATACTCGAACAACGAAGTGTACAGAATTGCACTGCTTAGATTCATCTGCTTTAAAATGCTTTACTTTATTGGTATTTTACATATTTGATTTACATGGAAAATTATTGAAACAATACTACATAATGACACAGTGACAGTTTTATGTGGCACAAATATGGCAAAGAATTTTGTTTTTTCCCTCTGCGAGTCAAGAAGGTACACATTACAAAAACACACCATCAAGTTTGGAATCTGTACTTTCCACATACATTCTAAAGAGTAACTAGGGCTGGCCTAAACATCATGCCTTTCCACTATTACCCAGTAGTGGAAACAACATCAACAGCCAGATGAAGTCCAACTGCTCGTGCTGTATGTTGCTAAAAGAGGCTACAATTGTAGTCTCGTTCAAATGAAGTTTCGTAAGACAAATTAGAATCGAATATTTTCTGTCAATGTCACATTAGTTGCAGGTTAGTGTGCACCTTTTGTGTCTTTTGTCAGTATTAAATATATTGAATACCAACATAAACAAGTAATTTAATTATTCAGGCGAACTACAGAAATAACATCACACAATCATGCCCTTGTGTGCCTTGTTACCTGCAGGAACTGGGTGAACTCCAGGTAGCTGAGGCGTTTGGTACGGTCATGGCCGAAATGCAGGCGGATAAACTCACAGTCCCAATTAAAGGGGATGTGGTGGTGGACTGTTGTCTGACTGAAAATATCACGCACATTTTCTGTAGACAGAAATACACACACATGAAACACACAGAGGTCCATTCCTTTACCGTATACGGAGTGTATACATGTCTGTAATGCTTGTTTAATAGTTAATATTGTACTGAACATGGAAATGGACGTACCGCATTTTTCGCCGTATAAGACGCACTTTTTCTTCCCCAAAACTGGGGGAGAAAAGTTGGTGCGTCTTATACGAGGAATATACATTTTGCCGGCATTAAAACTGCACCTAACTTTGTGTGGTGCTTGCTCGCAGTCCTCTTTTTATGCTGTGTGTCCTGAAGTCAACGAACATTTTTCACGTGACAAAAACAAGACGAGACACGACGAGAATGCTGGTCATGTGATGATAACGAAACGAAATCTATAATGTCTTTTTGTTGACGAATAAGAACGAGACTAAATGTGGTTTACAATATAAAAACTGTGCTAAAGTGTCTCTTCATTTTCG
>JBBMFX010000101.1:5789980-5800798 GCA_037832545.1 Rhabdalestes septentrionalis
TAAATGCTCTGCAGAATAATTGGGCACAAAGTCCCACTAAAACACCCCAAACCCTTGTGGAAGCCTTCCAATAAGAGTGGGAGCAGTTTTAGCTGCACAGGGAAGAACACATTCATATTGTGTCCCTGGTGATGTAATGGTCAGGCGTCCCAAAACATTTGTCCATGTAGTATTTTGTGCCACTAACAATCAAATCCATCGAACACGGTGTACCAGGAACGAGAATCAATTGGTTGAATCGATTAATGTCATTTGTTTGAATCTTGGAAAGGAAAGGTTAAAAGGAGTCGGTTGGAGAAACTGAATCGAACCTCTTCAGTGCAGTGGTCTCCAGCTCAGGTCGGAGCGTCAGTGTCCCATGGGGCATATATTAACACCATTTCTCTATTACACATAGTCCCCCCCCCCCCCAAAAAAAATCCCCTGCTCCTCGGTGTTAAAATTCCGATTGTGAGTGAACTCCGTTCTGAGTGTCTGATGTAAGAGTGAGGTTTTGGGTGGGGCTTAGATTGAGTTTGAGCACACAATGCACTTATTTCTCCGCATTTAACCCATTCACCAAATGAAGCAGCCAGGAACACAATTCCCGGGGAGAAATGTGTGGAGCCGGCACCACTGTGGTAGGGCAAGGTAGCATTCCCACACTCTGACAATCTGTATCTTGATCAAATGTAGTATTCTAACAACTATATTGTACAAAAACAGTCTGTGTAAACTGACAACCGAAACAATGCTACACTGCAACTATGTTACTACAGTTTTCTTTACTATTAACAAATAGCTTTGCAGGCTGCACCTGTAATCAAACAACAACATGCAGTATTGACATGAAAAATGTGTTGGAATGGTGAAATTTGTAATAGTTTATTTGTTGTTTTTGGTGGTTAGCAAACAAACAAGCTTCCTAATAAGACAAGTGTGCTCACTGGTACAGTAAAAACCTGTTTATTGAATTTGTTCTGATGCACCCAAATCAAATCCTTTATGACATATTCATGGTTCATTCAACCCACAAGGCCTGGCTTTTTGCCATTTCTTTTAAGTACCAGAAAAGTTAAACAATATCAAATTAAAAAAGCCAAATAATACTTTATAAACATTTCCCACATTCTTCGTCTTTTATCTACAACCAAACTGTTATTTACAAAGTATACAAAAGCGCTTTCAAAGTCCAAGGAACAACAGCAGTCTTGTCAATGTCTCTGAAAGCTGCAGAATCCAGACTGAGACATAAAAAGTCCATTCAAGGTGTCAAGTGGCACCCCTACTGTACTCTATACTTATAGAACCAGCAAAGGCCTCTGGTGAAGTTCCATCCCAAGGTGATAGAGAGGATATAGAGAAGCCCCAGCAGAGCGAAAGGGTAGAGGAGAATGACTGTGTTCTTTAGGAAGGGCAGGGCTAGAATACGGAAATGGACAGAGTTTAGATTATTATATATAAATGGGTAAATTCAGAATATTATGTCAACCAAATGCATGGAATGGCTTGAATAATTCTCATCTTGTTTTTTCAGTATTTTCATCTTATTGTTAAAACATAAAAACAAACCATTTGTTCTTTTTTTACTGAACTTCTCACGTTTCTTTAAAACACAAGACACTAATACTGTTATAAATATGACGTTACCTCCAGTGCTACTACTGTTTGCAGTTCAGATTACTGAACTGTAAAAAAGATGGTACTTCTATGTGGTTATTTCACTTACTCAAATGAACAGCAAAGATAATATTAATAATAATAATAATAAATTATCAACAATAATTAAACAAAGAATTACAGTCAGGAAAAGCATTAAAATCAATACAATAAAAGAACAGGAACACAAACTTACCACTATAGCCAAGGAATGTGATGTATATGTAATAGCCGATGGCAATCAGCCACAGTGTATTGCCCACAAAATACCCCAGGAACCATTCAGAGTTTATGATCACAATATCTGTTTAAACAAATATGATCAGTCAGTCAGTCACCGGCACCACTGAAGAGGATGACCATTTGTATCCAGTTTGTTTGTATTCAGATTTTGAAAGGGCTACTCACGGTTAATGAAAAACAGCTGTAGAAAATGTAGGATGATCAACAGAGGGTAGAAAGCATTCAAATGTACATCAAAAGCGTAGCCCCACTCCACATCATAATCTTTACTGCGATGCTTCATGAGGTATTTATTAGTGACAATCCTAGAAACCCCCCCCCCACACACACACACCAAAATAGATACAATGAAGCATGAAAAGAAATCATTATGCCTTTTAATACTTCAAGAAGACATCTGAGGTTTTATGCTTTTGGCCTCACCACATGAGAGTGGAAATGAGCAGCCCCACTCCGATGCAGTCGATGAACACCACCCACAGTAACAGCTTCAGTGTTTCTACAAAGCCCATATCCAGAACCAGGCCAAAGCCCACTGTGGACACTGCAGAAAAAAACAAAACCACACATTCACTCTCATTCTCTCAAAACAAAAGCAGGGCAATGTGTTGCATGTTGCTTGTTGTCCTAGTTCACCGGTGTTTTCACAGCTAATTGGGATTTTCATTTCATTTTATTTTTTATTTGCTTGTTAGCAGCTAAGGATGGACACTCTACTACTTGATTATCCATTTAATGAAATGAAAACCTTCCAGTATCCAGATACAATTTTAGATTGTTATTATTAGGAACATTGAAGATTTACCATTTGCTTATTTTATGGCTTGCATGACGGGGATTTGTAACTGATCAACCCTTTAATGATTTATTGGTATAACTTTGTCTTGATTGTGCATTATTTATCACACTACCAGTTCAGCTACAGCTACATTAGACACCCTGCATGTACCCCTCTCCCATGACCGGTTTAAAAATATATACTTCTAAGGCCAAATCCATGTCACACCAATTATAGTAAATAAAACAAATACTAAGAAGATTTGTAGATGTGTATATTTAAATAACCATGCTCATCCCTATTAGATACGATCCCTGAGTTTCCACACTGTACTGACCACAGAGCCAGATGCTGAGCAGCACTAGAAAAGCCGGGTCGTCTCGGGCCCACTGGTCTTTGGTCTGTTTCCGGTAGTGGAAGTTACGGTAAACCCTCTGTGGCGACGTGAACAGGTAAAGCATCTGCCACATGGCAAACTCAAAGTCCATCTGCTTGAAGTGCAGGAGTCTACGTAGGTATTTGTACCGCTTTGCGCCAGCTGTGTGCCGTGCCGCATCCCGTGAGTTCAGGCTGCCATTGCCCTCTCTTTGAGGGGAGAATGTGGTGGTGGGCAACATACTGCTGCAGAACAACAGAAAGTGGGTTAATTCAGGGAGGTCAACAAGCTAAAGAAATACAACAATTCATATGTACAAACACCATTCATCCACTGTCCTATTCTGGTCCACTGTATAGCTGTGCATTTACAGCTCCTCATTCATGACTAGTAAGGTCTGACCACACTCCATTACCACACAGCTGACAACATGCCACAGTGTGAGTGTGTGGTATTTTGAGCTAGTTTTTACAGGACTCGATCGGCTTCATTCTTTCTTTTCCCCTTTCTTCTCCCGACTGACCCCATTTTATGGACTCATGTTATCCTGAAACTTGTTTCCTCCAATTGTGAGTCGCTCTGGATACGTGTCTTCCCAATTAATTTAATGTAATGTTATTTAGTGTCAAGACAAACCCTGTGCACTCAAAGATCATGCAAAGTGGACAATTCAAGTGTGCAGTACTGTAGTCCTAAGTCATTAAACTGTTCAAGCTCTCCTGATTCAACTAATAATTATCAGTTCATCTGATGTGTTTGAGCAGGAATTAATCTAAAATGTTTTAGTTATAAATCATTTCTGGTTCTGAAGGGTAAAAATTCAGCACAGTCTATTGATTTTCCTGCTTACAACACCTTATTCAAACAAGTTTAGTTGGTGTGTTAGAGCTAGATTTATGAGGTCAAGTAGATTTTACTCGATTCAGCCATATACACCCAATACACTGTGAAATAAAACAAAGTATCTCCAGGTCCATGGTGCAGCACAAAAACAGAACAAAACGCCTATGAACGACTATGTGGAGTAAAGACAGGACTAGAGAGTACAAGAAAAACACAAGAGCAACAAGACAACAGGACAAGACAACATTTACAGTACTAGTATGAAAGACTAGAGTATTACAACACATGTTAATGTGGTGCAAAGGATGTGTGTGCCATGTGATCAAACACTTGAGTCAGGGATGGTGTATTTATAAAAAAAAATTATTTGTTAATTATGTTATTTGACCTTTATGGATTAATCAAAAACAAAGAAAAACATTTTCCACTTAACTTCTACTGTCATGTCTTTATGCAGTTTATTTAGGTTTTATTTGTTGATTTTAAGACACCTGTCCCTGCTACTTCTGTTAATGTTCACATGAACCAACCTTTAAAAAGCTGCTGCTGTAAAGGTAGTGTGTTCCCACATTCAGCTGGGAACACGCAAGTTTGATTCAGAGTGATTGGTCTATTGGATATTCTATCATTTTATTTTAGGTGGATGTCACGGTAGCGTTAGAATTGGAACATTTACACACATGGGCCACATGTACTGTGTCTGTTCAATGTTTATTCACAGTTCAGTATAAATAAAATAATTCATACATATTTCATATTCATTACATATTTAAATGTGTTACGTTTAATCTTTTTTATACAAGACACGACGTAACACAGTGGTATTACGAATATGTATATTTACTATTTAGGTGATCTGTGTGCATACACACTAATCATAGTTCAATACATTACGAAAGAAAAAACGAGCAACACAATAGCAGGACAAGACAACATTTTGAGTAAACGACAAAATCTACAGCACTAGCCTGAATGAATACAGTAATATGATATAGTATATTCTAACAGATTCTAATGAATGTGCAAATACAGCAGCAGGACAGAGAATGTGCAGTATAATAAATAATTCGTTATTTCCAGAAGCAATGAAAGGGCAATGGTAAACCAGTACGCCTGTAAATGCCCTGGGGTTGAAGGGGGGACCCCACATTTGAAGTTAATGAAGGAATAAACACCTGATATCGACAACTCTTGGTGGAGTCTCACTGTTTATGAAGGCCTCTCTGTTTACAGTTTTAAACACCCCCTACACACATTTTAAGAAGGACTCCATTAACCAGTCAATTTTTACACATCTGACAAACTCACAAGTTATACGTACCTGCTATCCAGCAGTATTTCCACACGGAATGGACAAATACGTCCTTTTTTCCACAACTACAACCTCAACTCCGCTCCTCCAATTTCCTGTCTCATCCGAACACGTACACAGCTGCGTCACTACGTTACAGCGTCATTACGTCACTTCGTTTTTGTATTCAAAAGCGAGATGGGAAATGTAGTACTACTGGGGAATAATTTAATTCATTTAATAATTTGAAGGCTACCACATCAATCAGGGGTGGGCTACTCCGGTCCTGGAGGGCCGGTGTCCAGCACAGTTTGATGGGAGTCCTCCTCAGACACATTCAACAAGCCTGACAATTAACTGGCAAGTTGAACCAGGTGTTTCTGAGGAGGGAAATCACCGGAGTTGCCCACCCCTGACATAAATGCTTGATGAAATGATGGCAGGCATGCCTAAGGCCTGCCGTCAGATTTCATTCGATCCGCAGCATGGCTCTCTAGCTCTATCAGCATAAAGAATTCATAAAACCCTGAAAGTGAAATTCTGCTTTCACCACACATGGGCAGCACCATTGTTATGCCATCTGGCAATGCGTCCGTCCCGCAAACCCTTCTCCAGCAAGTTAACTGTTCCTTGATCAATCTGAAATTGAGTGTTTTGAACGGTAACATCTATTATTATTAACACAGGGGAGAATAAAAAGTACACTAATGAACGTGGATTTGTGGCACTTATTGTATGAAACTCTTCAATTAGATTTGATTAGAACTGTTGATGTTATATACCTGTAGATGTGACATAAAGTAATTCTTTCTGAAAAAACTTGTAAAAGGCAAAATTGTTTTAAACTTTAATGATAACAGACAACTGTGCATTACTTCCTGTTTTAAATGTTCATGAGGCAAAGATATTGATCAAGCTCATGGAAATGTAAGGTATTTTTTACAGTTTGTTCAATGTTATCTAACTCTCCAGATGGTAAGGCAGAATTGTGTTTTTATAGTTGTTCACGCCTGCCTGAGTGGCTTATATTTGGTTACACTTGCATTTGAAAATAAAAGGTCATTGTGACAATGAAAACTGTTTTATAACAGTGTGTATTTTCCTGTAAATTTTGTGGTTAAATGTCAGAAGGAACTACTGGCCTCTGGACATCTTCACAAAAATTGCATAAAAGTATTAATTCATAGGCTTCAACAGAAAACAGCTTCACATGAACTGGAGGCCCACAAGCAGGTCAGAGTACACTAGACCATGACACAAAAAGATGTCTCTTACCTGTGCACTGAATACATGTCTGACATTTAGCAGAGGCTTTTTCTTCCTTCGCTCGGAAGGATTGCACAGTTAGCAATAGGCCAGAAGTCAAACTGTTTTTGAGTTAAGAATTTTAAAGGCATCAGTGCTGTTTTTTCCCATCTCCAAACAATAATGGGAGAATGAAAACCAAACCTTAATTGCTAAGCAAGTTGTCATGAACAGCAGCAGGGTGAGGGACCTAGTGCTTTTCCTGAAGCAAAGAGAAAAGTCTCATGCATTGACATAATTCAAATTTAATTCGGCCCGCAACTTCGGTCTCATAATGTTATTTAAGGGTCGCTTGATCAATCAGCAAACAAATCATATAACTTATATATGTCATCCCTCCTTTCACCACACGGTGGCAGCACCATTGTAACGCTATCAGCCTCTGCATACGTCAGCAAGTGATCTGTTCCTAAATCAATTTCAAATTGAGTGTTTTGAACGGTAGCATCTATCATTAACAGTGGAAAACAAAAAGTACACTAATGAACTTGGACTCGTGGCACGTATTTTATTAAACTCTTCGATAAGATTTGGTAAGATTTGATGGCTGTAAAACATGCTCACGAGGCAAAGATATTGATCAAACTCATGGAACTATACGGTATTCTATACAGTTTGTTCAATGTTATTTGACTCTCCAGATATGAATGAACGGCAGAATTGTGTCTTTAGAGTTGTTCACGTTTGCCTGAGTTGCTATATTTGGTTACATTGCCATTTGAAAAATAAAACAAATTATGAAAATGAAAGTTTTTTTTTTATAGCAGTGTGTTTTTTCCTGTATCTTTTGTGGTTAAAAAAAATACGTCAGAAGGAACTTCTGGCCCCTGGGCATCTTCACTCTAGCAATGTTTTTTGCAAAACGTTAGGAGACCCCTGCATTAGGGAATGCCATTGCTAGAAAGGAGTGTACTTTGTGTTCAGCAGGGTTTAGATGGGTGGCTCATGTCAAAAGAACATAGATTATGTGTCAGTATTTCACTAATAATCAGGTTAATGGATTCAGATGTTTATATGTTCCTCCAGTTTAACTTATTCCTGAACATTTTTACAGTAGCTTACTGTAGCCTGTTATGGACTGATCAAAGACAAAAACACATTTTCTACTTAACCTGTAGTGGTTGCGCTCTATGCAGTTTATTTTGGTTTTAATTATTCAGATTTTGAAACATCTGTACCTGCTTCTTCTTTTAAAATTCATGCGATCATCAAACCTATAAATAGCTGCTGCTGTAAAGGAAGAGGTATCCTGTTCCCGTATTCAGTGGGAAATATGTATTTTTTGTCATTTCAATCATTTTATGATTTTGTTTTATTTGGACATCACAATAGGGACATTTATGCACATGGGTCCCCTCACTGAGTCTGTTTGGTGTTTGTAGCGAAACACTGCGGTGTTCAGTATAAATTAAAGGTTAATGTTTGGTATTTTAACATTCAGGGGGCGATAATGCACACGGTGCACCGTGCTTTCGCCACTGGCGCAACCCATCATTGCTATTTTGTGCGAGCGCATCGTTCTTTTTTTCCGGCAGAAATGTACGTTGGCAATATAGCAGATGGCATTGCGCCGTGTCGGGCCTGTCACTGAAAAGAATGGGTGTGGCGTGGCGCATAGCGCGAATTTGCTATTTTATGAGAACTGAAAGTAATTTCGCCACTGACCAGAAAAAACGTGGTCTGTAATCATTCGCGCATTGTTCAGGCTATCATATGGACGCCTGACGCTTTGAGAAGAGTTCACAATGCGTGCACACGCTGCTTTTTTAACAAGCAGGAGCGAGCAGCAGCGCACATAAAAAAAATGTTTTCAAAAACTTTATGGAGTCCTCGAAATATAAAATTCTAATGTATATCACACACATCACACCATGATTATTTTAAAAATACATATAATACTCGCAAAACTTGATTGGAGAAATCACTGATAATTAATAACAAGTAACTAACGGGCTATTTGTCCAATAGTGCCGGACACATAGGTAAATAAATACACGTTTCAAGCTAGGTTGTCAAGAAACACGAAACTACATCACCAGGAAACCATGTAAGCTCATATTTTGGTTAGATATGTTTATATGTCTTCCTTACCCTGTTAAAGTTGCGCTTGTTGTTCGCATGTTCTCCAGATGGAGTATCTAATGGGACAAAGGCTCCCTTGAAGTCAGAGGGAGTGGGTATATACAGGGGTTGTAGCCGATTCAGCCCTCTTAGCATGAGAGACCCCCCTCTGCTGTTCTTGGTGCTGAAGATCTGTATGCCACGTCTTTACATCTATCATGCGCGTGCACAATTATTTCAAGGAGGTCGTGGCTAAGTAACAGCGACATGGGCAGTTAATCGTGTTTAAACTAAATCACAAGAAAGAACACATCTTTTTGACCCTAGAAAATACTTTATTTGGAATAAGAACCGAGAAAGCGTTCGGGGAAAATCATTGCTGCTTTGCGAACCCCTCCCCTGATCGAGCCTCCATGAGTTATAAAACGCTCTGGCATTGTATGCAAATTTGTTTAAGCGATTCTTATTTAATAGAAATCGTATTCAATGTTAACTTGATTAAAAACAATTGTAATGTCTCATTACTGAGTTTTATGGTATAGATGATTTTTATAGCACTGTTATATGGTGTTTTTGAAATCACGTGTACAATAACTATCATATCTACACTACACTAAATGCACTCTTTTAAAATGGATAGGTGGGCTGTTACAATAAGCACCCCAAGCAAAGGGTTTGGGAGGATTCCCTCCATCCCCGAAGATCAATTTCTCCCGTGTCTTCACCTCATTCTAAACAGCATGCCATTGAAAATGCGCCGGGTATTTAAAGGGAGGGAGAGTGTGATTGGTTTATTGCATGCTACGCCCAAAACAAACCCATGACTAATTTACTCATTTAAGACAACCCATTTGAACTATGTGCCACGCGCAACGTTCACTTTTCCTACTGGCATTATAGCGCTTTGTGCTGGCCCCTCCCCCAAAGACAATTGCGCTTCAGACTTCAGACAATGCGCGACTGACCCTGAAAATTGGGCCCTTAATCTTTTGGTAACAGACATAATGTAACATTATGGTATTGCGGAAATTATATGGTTTCATATAATTACATTGAATAATTTAGGTGATATATGTGCACACAGACTCATCATTAATCAGAACAGTGCTAAATATGGCTGAAGTATAACTTGCAGAAATTGTAACGTGGAGAGTGATTTGGGTGCTGAAAGAAGCAGCTCTTATCGGTAAACTGAGCCAAATAATCTGGATCAATTGAAAAAGAGCCAGAATTCCCATCCTAGAGCAATAACATACATTTCTGCTGTATCGTATCAGAATGTTTAGAAAAGGGGAAACATGTCTGAGAGATCAAACAAGTCCATCAGTGTGTGTCTATAGCCAAAACAATACTATTACACCCTTACATAAAATTACTGTCTCTCTGTCCTGTTCCTTTTCTTCCCTCCTCTGAAGTAAAACATTTTATTCCCACAGCAACAACATTCAAATGTTTTTTTTTATTATTAGGGATCAAAACTACACCCATCAGTGGTGGTGCTTTACTATATGAGCCAGAATTCCCATCCTAGAGCAATAACATTAATTTTTGCTGTAACGTATCAGAATATTGGGAAAAGGGGAAACAGGTCTGAGAGATCAAACAAGTCCATATGCCTTATTGTAATTATGCTAGACAGTTCAGTGTCCTAGATGACTGAAAACACTCTTAAATGTATCTTATAGGTAGCAAGCACAACCAGCTCAGTTGACTCTAGGGGCTACATTATGCAGGCCGACTCTTGTTATGGTGTCTTGGCTGAGGTCCTTCATTCATGTACCCGATCCTGAACCCTGCCATCTAATTTAGGTGAACTCCAGGTTCCGAGGTTTGGACTGACCTCTATGAATAATCACTTGGGTTGGCCTTGGGTTTCAAATGAATAGACTGAACTAAATGAAGATTATATGAAATGTGTTCATATATGAACTGATCAGTTTAAGAGTACTAGGTTGATCACAATAAACCACCAACACTGGTAGGATACAGGGTAGCCTGTGATTCCTCGTAATCATGTGAATCTCCAAGACATATTTTCAAATTGCATAACTGAACAGCTTTACATTCTTGTCAGCAGTTCATTTACACTGAGTGTGTTGGGAGGAGGATGCTGAGGAGAGACTGAGTGTGTTGGGAGGAGGATGCTAAGGAGAGACTCTTAGTGTGCTGGGAGGAGGATGCTGAAGAGAGACTCTGAATGTGTTGAGAGGAGGATGCTGAGGAGAGACTGAGTGTGTTGGGAGGAAGATGCTGAGGAGAGACTGAGTGTGTTGGGAGGAGGAT
>JBBMFX010000101.1:5800898-5820473 GCA_037832545.1 Rhabdalestes septentrionalis
TTTGATTTATATTCATTTATTGTATGAGTCCCTGATGTCATATGTTGCATGTTCACACATAACGCACATAAAAAATCTTCTAGGAAATAAATGGATGGATTTATAGCGTTTTGGAAAAAAAAACTATTAATTTATAATCATCAGTACTGATGTTTGATTTAACAAACATTGTTCAACATGTTCAGACTGAGCCAAAAAAACAATTTTAACAGGATAAATTAAATATACAACAAAATGTGTGAGTATAGTTAAAAAATGTCATTTTCCTGAAAATTATCATAATGGATTTGTGCCGTTTTGGAAAAGAGCTCTTCAAATGTTCCTGCCTACTTCAATTAACCTCTTCAAAGCCTTTTCAGTGTTAGTAGGATTAAACCGGTCTATCTGATATTATGTTATGGACTTTTTTACAACTATGAAAAGCTGAAATCATAAAGTTGCTCAGAGCTATGAAACTGCAGATGTGGAACTGTTGTGGTTTCTATATGTTAACAGGCTCAGAAAGAGCTGCTGGACACTGAATTGGACCTGTACAAGAAAACTCAAGCTGGGGAGGACACGGCTCAGCTCAAACTGAAATATACCCAACTGCAGCTCGAGGTTTGTGTTTACAGAACTTTGTTATAGCACTTTCACTTTTAAAAAACCCACTAATCACTCTTAGCACAATATATTTTAATAGCAGTTACATTTTAAATAATGACTAACAGTGTGTTAACATTCTGAACCAATTTATGTACTGCTTGCTGCAGTTCTAGAAAAGTGCCACTGGGTGGTGGTAGTGTCCTCATTTGTTTCTCTTTTACTAGGCTGCCAAAAGAGGTCTACTTACCCCAGGACGTGGGAGGGGGGCCCACACCAGGGGCCGAGGAACCACCAGGGGCCGTGGACGGGGCATTAGGGGCAGAGTGAGAGGTCTGTCCACCCATGCTGTGGTGGACCGTCGACCTAGAGCTCTGGAAATCAGCGGCTTCACTGAGGCAGATCGGGTCGACCTACTGCCACACTTTGCAGTGAGTTACTTTCAAATCAACTGGGTTTTGCAACATTTCGGTGAAATCGCAAAGTTGTATTTTGTGTATTATGGTTTGGTAATGCCTGCTGCTCAGTTAAAATGATGGTACACATCAAACTTAGTTTTCTCCCTTAGCTCACATGTTCTGCCATGGTCTGCACAATTAAGTGCTTCCCTCCAGTTTTATGCCCACTTTTATCCTGGGTGGTATTTGATATGGGCTGATCTGTTGAATCAGGTGGAAAGAGAAAGCATAAAAGAAGCATATTCTGCAGCGTCCTCAAATGATCATACCCTTGGCTCAAACTGTGTTTTGTAAAGAACTATAATAGACCTGCATGTGTGTGTTCTGACACTGTGTTACATCTAAAAAAAAATGTCATTGATTAATAGCAGCCATCTTGAAGCCTGAATGTCGTGCTTACTTTTGTTCAGATTTGTTTTAATAGATTGACTAAATTTGGGCTAAACTGTAAATTAATTCTGACCTTGATGATACTAGACACTTTCTAGTATAAAAATCTTGAATCTGCTTGTCTTACTAGCAATTTGGGGAGATTGAGGATTGCCGAATGGAAGACAGCAGTCAGAATGCCATCATCACCTACAGAACCCGTGCAGAGGCAGAACAGGTACTACTGAACATCTTCCGTACACAACAATGCACCCACAGTCTTTTTAATGTACAATTGCATGTGGATTGTTTGCCTATTATGTAGCCTGAACTTAACTGGAGGTTTCTTGTTCCAGGCGGCGGTACATGGTGTGAGGTTGAATAACCAGGAGCTTCGTCTGGCCTGGCATAAACCACCCGTTTCCCTCAGCGCAGCAGACACTGAGGAGGTGGAGCCGGAGGAAGAGGATGTGAGCTTCGTCACTTTTACTACTTTTCTATTCTGTATTCCTCTCCAACAGCCTGTCATGCTTTAGAACCAGTATAGTTATTCCAGTTTTTTTTCTATAGATGAGTAATCCAAAAATTCTGCCTGCTTCAGTTGTTTTGCTTTTGTTACCACCATCATTCAGTTTCACCTGTGCCACAAATAGAAATGCTGAGATACCGGAAATGTCTAATCGATGCTAATACAAGTGAAATGACACAATTCTGGGAGCTTCTTTGATACCACAATAAAAACGGAAATCCCATACAGCAGAAACTGCTTTACTAAGAAAATTAACATAAGTACTCGAAGACTGTGGCGTTATTCTGAGGTAACACAAAACTACAGACTTGTTTACATTATTAAGGGAAAGAAATTTGAGAAGCTATAAACCAGTTTCTCTGATCTTTCAGTAGTCATGTTGTGATGTGTAGAGAGTTGGACTTTGAGGAAATGTTAGTCAATAATGATTATACTGTTTTATATGGGGATCTTGAGCGTTAGAGTGAGAGAGATGGAAGGAGTCTACATCGGTCTCTTGGGGTAACAATAGCATTTTGCCTAGGGTTAGCCATTAGCTTCTGTCCGCTCTCACACTGCTGTGGTGCTGCAGCCGTTCATCAGTTGCATCAGATTCGCGATAGCCGGGCCCTCTCATCAAACAGAGAATCCAAGGCTTAACAGCTGCGACTGATTGCGCGAATGACTAATGTTATCCAATTGCAGGAGTGTCTTTGAAGATGTAAGCCCTAGTGAAAAGGGTGTATGTGAGAAATTTGGACATGCTTTGTTTTTACCCATACATTGTTCAGTTCTGTTGTTACTGGTTTGTTCAAAGTATTTTAAGCTTACTTCATTTGCCAAATATAGTCCTTATTAAAATTAATGAGGCATTTGAGAAGAATAAATCACATGTTGAGCATTATTGAAAGCTCCTTCTCGATAATCACAACACAAAAATGTATTAGGCCTCATTGAGCTGATTCTTGCTCAGACCCAGAATATTGCAGCTGTTTCGTGTAATTTTTAAGTAATTATTAAAAGTCATCTAAATCTATATTGTGTGTATTTCACTCAGAATAAAAAAGTAATGTTGTTCATTGAGGAAATTACTAATAATTGTGTAGAACTGACAGTACCTTGTGAATGTATTGCTTACATTGCAAAGTTTTCAGTACTGCCTGTCTGCTTTCTGATTGGCTGCAGTTCCAAGAGGATTCTCTGGTGGACGATGCCCTCCTGCAGGACGACGATGAAGAGGAGGATGATAATGAATCTCGCTCGTGGCGCAGATGAAGACGTCTAACTTTTGCTCCTTGGCCTGGCCACGTGTCCAGCATTTCACTTCCTGCTTTATTTTGATTTTTGATTTTTTTTTTAAGCTTTAATTTGCCACATGTATGCCGTTGATCTTTTTATCATAACTAAACCGTAACAAAGCAATTCTGAGCAGATTCATGTGTTAGGAGTGAGTTTCATGCTTTTGTGTTTGTTTTGTTTTTTTTCCTTCCCCTTGGAAAACTGGATAAATGTGAAACCACATTTCATGTTTGCTTTTCTGTGGGAAAAAAATATCACGGTGAATTTAGTGATAAAATGAATGTTTTAATTTCATAATTCCAGACAACCACAAAACTTTTTTGGTTGATGTTACAGGTAGTAAGCTTGAATTAGAATGGTAAGCTTACATAAGGTAGTTGCTTTTGTGTACATATTTTATGTATGAATTTTAATGATTTGTATGACTGCTTTGCTTCTACTGGCTTTAATTTGAGATGTAAAAAAAATAAAGAACTGAAATGGTCTAGAAAAAAAATCAGCTAAAAAAAAAAGAGAAGAAACGAGAGCTCTGTTGCCTTAGCAGCAGCAGCACTGTTGGAAAAAAAGAAAGAAAAAAAGATTTCAAGTGGCTGAAAAAATAAAGACCATTTCAACACCCCCCACCCCCCTTCTTCACAAAAAGAGCAATTTTCCAAAACAGCTTATTTTGCAGCATACAAACTGAAATAGGTAAGTATTTATCACAAGGCTGCGCTGCAAGACCAAGGTAAGGGAAACAAAATTTATTTATAAAAATGCATTGGCATAATGGTTTTATATTCTGGTAATTCTTTATTTTTTTCCTTTTCCCTCCCTGACAGATCAAGTTGGCCATCTGAGTTTCACCCAATGATGAACCACCCAGCCACGTCGGATTTCTGAATAATTTTCTAACATGTACTTTTCATAAATTATAAAGTGCTTTTTCAAATGCTGACTCTTATTTTCTGTCTCATGTCTCATAGGTTGGTTGGGTGTATTTCAAAAGAAAATTGTGGGTTAGTTTTGCTCTCATTGTATAGACCCCCTGTATCCCATGTCCCACAATTCCCTCATCACATTTGCATAGCTGTAGGACTGATAACCCAATCAAAAGAGCGACCATTGGTGGCTGTGCTCTCTCACCCAGGTTCCTGTCAAGTAAAATCAGCTAATTGTGAGGAATTTGATTTGCTCATGTTTTGTGGGGTGGAGGCTGGCTTTGCTTCTTCCAAATTTAGGTAGAGAGCCCGGTAGGAGGCCTTTTAAGTGGACTTTTCTGCCCACACATGACCCTCCGCGCACAGGGCCTCAAGCTGTCACCGGTCCCATTAGACCATCCGTACCTGAAGCGTCATCCTTCGGCAAAGCCGTGCGTCGGGCATGTGTGTTCAGTTCTTCGTTTTACGAGTGCCCTTTGACCTCAGCCCCAGTGTAATAGACTATTCTAATAAGCTCTGCTGGCTAGTGGACGACTGCAATTGCTGTGGCTAAGCAGGATTGAAGAAAAAGGTGAATCTGTGATCTATGCTAACCGTGTTACTTAAACAGAGCCATTTAATCTGCGATATTTCACAGTGTGGGCCGGCTCAGCTGGAGCCCTGTGTAATGCTGTGATATATTTGTTAAACCTGAAGCTCAGTGTGAGCCTCGGCGCCCAGGGGTCAGATGAGTTTCCAGCCGAACAGCGTCTAAACCCATTTAGCTCAGAAAATATTGGCTAACGAGTTTAGTGCATGTTGTGGCGCACGGGCTAACGTGTTCGTGGTATCAGCCTCATTTGTTTAGACTCATTTTTGTTTCTAATTTATGTCAGCAAGATGAATGGGCCCATCTCTTAACAAGCAAAGGGAATGATGTGTGACTGTGAAAATTGTAATCCTGTAGCTTTAGGCTGAGTGCAATTAATTGGGTTTTCATCTGGGATGACGTTTATGAGCCCCAGCCTTAGCACTTGATGGCAGGGGTGAGGCCTGCTCCGGAGATTCAGGGTCGAATCCCAGGTGTGACTGGCTGATGGTTCACCCACAAAAATGCAAGAACAGTAGTAGTTGAATAATGGTTCTTTTATTTGTACTGTATTAGTGCTTTGAATCTTCTACAGGGAGCAAACAAATTCATAAATGTACATCATTTTTAATGGAACCAGGTGCAATTTTGCAGCATTAATATGTAAAACTCAGTTTATATTAATCCATTTTCTGTAACTGCTTAATCCTTGCTAGGGTCAAAGGTACCCAGAGCCAACAGGTGTGAGGCAGGGACCCACCAGGGCTTCACCAATTCATGTGAAATTTGGTGTGCTTTTAGCCCCACATACTGGATATGAATGAAATTATTTGTGTCCCTTTGCACAATATCCCTTGAAGTGGGGAGGCTCAAATCACTTTTTGGTAATAGCTCAATGCTAAAAACAAAAAGCAAAAAATTTCTTTGAGTATGACAAGTTGGACTCCCTCACACACACACCACCCAGTGAATAACATCAATGCCAAAAGCTAGTTCTTTTTTGACATGATTAATTTATTATCCATGCTGCTTATTCTTAACCAGAGTTGTGGGGGGTTGCTGGAGATGGTGATAGTGTGAAAGGAAGAGAATCACAGAGTTAGAGGCAATGCAGCATCTCCAGTTTGCCTGACATGCATATATTTGAACTGTGACGATTATGCTGGAGAGAATGTACAAACTCCATACAGAAAAGATCCTTAGCTGAAAATCAAACCCGGGAAGTTTTTACAGTGAGAAGATAATGCTACCCACTGGGCTTCACCCCATAGAGTTTCAAGCTTCACAAATGTAGCATGTTTTACACATGCTTTTAATAATCTAAGATTTTGAAATTTGGTGTGCTTTTACTTGGCTGCAATTACTCACCTCTCCTACAGTTGGCGCAATCCAAATTCAGCATATCATGATTATGTTGTCTGGAGGGCTAATATTAACCTAATCTTTGAGGGTCATTCATAATAGCTTATAGATACTATTTACTTCATTTCAAACAAATGAGCCACATGACACTATATAAGCTTCAACTATAAAAAGCTTCAAAACCTTTTCCTCTATTCTTCTGACACACTTTGATTGATCTATTCATGTTATTCCTATGTAAAATTCTAATTCCCAATAAGAACAAAAAAAAGCTTAATCGATTACCACAAACACAGTAACACCATGCTCATTGGAACCTTCATAGCTGGGGGGCTGTGTCCCCCTCAGTTTTTAAAACCACTTGTTTCATCCCCCTTTTCCCTCCAGGACTACAACTGAGATGTTGAATGTTTGGGCTGGTGGAAGGATGGATGAACAGGTTTCTTTCAAACTTTTGAATGTTTGTTGCATTCGTTTTCGTGTGCATTTCAATAGATGATCACTTTACTTTTATATTCTCCAGTAAAGCTTAATGCTTTGGGTCCAGAAATCAGCTTTTGATTGGAAATGATGTGATCAGGGAACTTCCAAGTGAATGTAGGTGTCTGCTGAAGGTTGGTTCTTTCAATTTGAATAATTGAACTACACAAACGTTTACTGTACTTACTGTATTAGTTTCTTTAAAGAAGTTCCTTTATAGTCATATGTGAACACAGCACACAGTGTGAACAATGTAAAATGCTTCCCGTGGAGCAGTGCAAGGGCACGGTGCCTTGCTCAATGGTACCTCAGTGGTGCTAGCGGCTGTCATGGGATTTAAACCAACGACCTTCTGATCACAGGGGAAACACCCTAAAGACCAGTCCACCAACTGCCCCACATATTCCTGTAGACACCATTAACTTATGTGGTGTTTCTAGTATTGTACACATCATATATGTGCAGTCACGACGGGTTTGTTTTGTACTTGCCCTTTATTGTTAACATTAATAATTATTGGGTGCACACAGCACTTATGTTAGTGTTGTGTGACTATAAAGATGTTTTTTAGGCTCACTGCAGCTCTGTGCTGTGTTTATGTGAATGCTGATGTAGCCTACTTATTCCAACCCACTCCAATACTTTCACCCACATTCTATACAGGAACTTATTATTCTCATTTTTTTCATTTCTGTCTCATCAAAACAAGCTCCAAAAGCACATCGGCAAGTGCCAGGCTCTTTGTGTACGGGTGTGTGTGTGTGTGTGTGTGTGTGATGTCTTTGCCCCCCTGCGCTGCCCACACTCTTGAACCCGCCTGCTAGTGGAGAAAAGCTGTTAATATTTCATGTGATCACGAGCCTCCATAAGCAAATTTCGGTCCCCAGCAAGTTCAGTCAAAACATGATTAATTTAGTGTTTATCCCCCACATCCTTTTAAAAAACAAAACCCCCTTGGTCAGCGCAGTTTGAGACTAAAGCTGTGGTCCTAAATCATAATGAAAGCTCAAAGAGTCATTTCCTAGATGATGTGATACCTATTCACTGATCAGCCACAACATTTAAATTGGTGATCTTGTTACAAGGCATTTGTGAAAGGTAGGAATGTGTTAGGCAGCAAGGAAAGGGCTGGCACCTGAAGTTGATGTGTTTGAGTCAGAGTAAGTGGGCGAGTGTAAGGACCTGAGAGACTTTGACAAGGGTTCAATTGTGATGGCCAGATGACTAGATCAGGGCATCTCCAGAAACAGCATGTTTTGTTGGGTGTTGATGGTCTGCAGTGGGCAATACTTACTAAATGTTGTGCTAGGAAAGATGACTGTTGAACCAGTAATAGGGCCGTGGAAGCCCAAGGCTCATTAATGCATACAGGGAACGAAGACTAGCTGGTCTGCTCTCATCCCACACAAGAGCTACTGTAGCACACACTGTCTAAACAGTGAATACTGGCTGTAACAGAAAGGAGTCAGAACACACAGTGCATTACAGATTATTGTGTATGAGGCTTCACTGCCTCAGACCATTGAGAGTTCCCATGCTGCCACTTAAACATTAGCGAAAGCACCTGCAAAGTTACAGAACGAGACTCTGAATCTGTTTTCTTTTACGTCATGTGAACTGCATGTGTTCCACTTAGCTGGAATACCATGTGGCAAAAAAATGCATGCAAATGTGACTTGGCCTCCAAATGTTCTAGATCTCAATCCAATCGAACATCTGGGATGTGCTGGACAAATTCGTGAAACATCTCATGCATAAAGGATCTGCTATTTTGGCAATTTTGAAGGGTGTTATGGAATATTGTTTATCAGTCTGTTCAGAAAAGTCAGAGTCACAGAAAACTAATGATCAACAAATCATTTTTTAAAATTTCTACAAGGTTAATTGAAAGTGAGTTAATTGAAAGTGAAGGATTTTCATTTGCACAAACATACGTTTTCTATCAAAATGAAAGTATTTGAAAAACAGTGACAACCAAGTATTGATGCCGTCCTTTGCATCTCCGCCCTAAAGTGCAGCAATTTTCAAAGAAGGTAAAATCATTATCATGCCAGATGTAACATGTTTTATTTGATGAGACTGACAGAAACATAGTAATGCCCGTGGCATGCATGAGGCCAATGATCCTTATTCTTTGAGAGTATTTAAATAGATAAGATTTATACAATAAGACATTTTTTTTTATGTGTTTGTTCGATAAAGTCCATTGTCTAAACTGCAACTATCTGCTACTTTTTATGTCAAGCAATGTTACTAGTTATGACTAAGGCCAGTAAACTCAAAGCTGTCCCCATTTTACATTTCATAGTGCCCTTTTTTATTTTTGGAGCTGCCCCAGACATTTGAGGCACATGATCTGGTCATCACATCATCTCTGTACATGGGACAGCTGGTGGGCTGGTGTT
The DNA here is from genome assembly GCA_037832545.1 of Rhabdalestes septentrionalis. Lineage (NCBI taxonomy): Eukaryota > Metazoa > Chordata > Actinopteri > Characiformes > Alestidae > Rhabdalestes > Rhabdalestes septentrionalis. The sequence goes on from JBBMFX010000101.1 coordinate 5,809,850, forward strand.
TAGGGAGTTGCCCTGTAATGGGAATGTTCTTGGTTTGAATCCCAGGACAGCCAGTGTCCTCTCACACTGCTCCCTGGGCGTGGTGTTCCTGGCTGCCCACTGCTTTACTAGGAGAATGGGTTGAATGCAGAAAACAATTTGGCACTGTAGCTTGTTCACGCATGTTAAATGGACACTTTATACTTTTGGCCAGAGGAATTATTCACTCAATTGTTGTGAATTGTTTCTCTCCACCTGCAGGATAATGCCAGGGTAGGATTCATAACTTCTTCTAGACTGTGCGTAGACAGTCAAACACCCGCTCAGTGGCCCAGGACAACAGCTGATGCCCCTGTATTTGAAATGGCTGGTACATACGCTGAGGATCTCCATTCTCAGGGTGAGTTTAATGGTGAACAGGGACACTTACTTTAAATCCTTCTTCTCAGCCTCCTCATCACTCACATAATAGAGTTTCACCTTGCTCAGAAATATCTTTCGCTTGATGAACTAACGTGTCAGCTGTTCCCTTCAGTGCTCCCACTCCATCTGGTGCACCGCCTCTGTGGCTTGTTCTACGTCACTTTTGAGAACTCCCTCTGGTGTGGCTCAGTGGGTATAATATAAAAGTTTGAGCAGGTTTTGTATCACGTTGCAGGTCCACTATGAAAGTGAAGGTTTTGGACAACAGTGTGTATTTTTGCCAGGATCTGAAGAATAGGATCCAAATGAGTCATGTCTTCTACTGCGGGAGATGGTGCAGTGGGGCCTGGATGGCCAGATAAAGCACTCCTGTGAGGAGGGCCGCATGCCGATGTCCTGAAGTGGGAGAATTTACAGGCATAGTGTAATGTCCTCAGATTTTGACTGTTTCGAGCAGGAGGTAGAACTTTTAGCGTTGTGGCTCCCAAACTATGGAATTCCCACAGAATTTTTGCAATCACTTCATTTTACTGTCTTTTTGTTCTTTCTTCTTTGTGTTTGTTTTCTCATACTCTCTGTTTAATTTTTTAATTATAGTTCTCACCAAAACCCATGAATCAGAGAAAGCTGCGATGAAGCTCTCTCTGAGATTCTTGTATGTGTTGTATTGGCAGTGAATGTTAATAAGATGCCTCCTGAAGTTAAAGAGTCTGTCCTGTCCTGGAACCTCTGTCCCTCTTATTTGGTGGAACCACACAAACGGTCTCTGGCAGCAGAAGGCAGCAGAACAAATTTATTGTTGCTCCAAATCCTATATCTTGTGGAGGTTGAGCAAAGACTCAGGCAGCAAATTCCAGCCTTCTCTGTCTCTTAACCTTCCTGAGAGTTATTGTGTTCCTCTTGCCTGCGGTCACTCTGCTGACACATCCCTGAGGAACGATGGTCTGACTTCTGTCTCCTGCTTTCATAGACTTGCTTTGTTTGTGTGGTGATCCAAGAATCCCGACCAATTATCTTTTTGCAGTATGTCTTATATATATTTTTTTATCAGCATCTCTCATAGCAGCTTTGCAAGACTTTATTTTGACTTTGTCCTTAAAACCTGTGTATTTCTGTTTTAGCTGCCCCAAGACAGTAAAGTAAAACTTCAGGGCTTTTCTGACTTGGGTGTTAACTCACTGACTTTGACCTTTTTTGGTGTAAACCCTTGGGCTTTCCAGATTTGCATTCAGCAGTCTTTTGTTTAGTTCTCTCACCTTTTCATATCTTTCTTTCCAACTGATGATCTCTTCTTTCAGGGAACCAGCACATTCTTTATGTATTTTTTTTTATGTCTATTTTACCTTTCATTCATATTTGATAGTTATTTGTACATTATTACATTTCAAATAAAAATAGAAAATGATGTGAACTGTGACATCCCGGTCCGCGGCCGCTAGAGGCCACCATTGTTTAGTTTGTTTGTATGTTTGGACTGTTATGTTGAAAATGTTTGGTCACGGTGTCTTGCTTCTTTTATGTAGTCACAGCTGTCTTGTGCTTAGGATTAAATGATTGTTATTGTTTGTTGGTTCTTGTCATGATTTTTAATAGTTTTTGTTCGTGTTCCTGTGTTAGTCGGTCCACCGCTCACGCAACCCTCATTTCACCTACCCGTACGTGTTTGATGCTCCTTGGGTTTGGCCTTCGAGCCTGTGTTCTTGTTTATGTATTTGGAAATACAGTCTGAAAAGACAATGGAACCTACATCTGCGCTTCACTACCCGAGCATGACGTGACACTAACTCTCTGTACTAACTATGGGGACAAGAACTTCTGTGGTGCTTGTAATTCTATATAATTGACAAAAAAAAAACCAAATATTGCAAATTGATTTCAGTTGTAAAGCTAGGAATTCTAATATTAATTCTAATGTTAATTTTTGGTTTAGCTGTCAGGAGAAAACTTTAAATTATTATTTGTACCTAAGACATTTGCACATGATTACATTAAATATATTTAAAAGATCTTTAAAAGCTGACTGTTTAAAAGTCCATTTCCCTCAGACTCTCTCTCTCTGTCTTTTTAACTCTCTTCTCACTCTTTCTCTCTGCCTCTCTGTTTCTCTTTCTCTCGCTCTGCCTCTTTTCTCACTATTCTCTCTCTCTCTCTCTCTCTCTCTCTCTCTTTCTCTCTTTCTCTCTCTCTCTCTCTCTGGTCTCGTTACAGCTACTTGTGTAAAGGCCATCAGTTTGAACTTTACAGCGGCCTTATCATGTATCTGATGGCCCTCAGCTGGACCACAAATCCCAGCGTCACGAGCAATATTAGGATCATAAATCAGAGAGGCTCATGGGGATTCACCCCATTGAGCTGTGGATCATGAAACCAAGCACAGACCAATCCTGACACTCCTTCTGTTAAATGTTCAGAGTTTCGAAGAGCTTCTGTGGGCACTGTCACCTCTGTGTGCTGTTTACTAAACTGAGGAATTCAACCAGACTTAAAGAGATAAATCAAATATGTACAATGTCTCCATTCATCCAAACATATTAGCCTCTACATCTGACAGATTTTTATACTGTTATCTATAAAATCGCATAAAAGTTTTTGGTAGCAATTCATTAATAATTAGTAATAAACAGTAAATTCTTTATATATTCTTTTATATGTATTTTTTTCATTTTTCATCCATTGTGCAGTGTCAGAGACTACATAAGCATGTCTGTCTGAGGTTATTAGTAATGTGACACCCTTTCTGGGAAGTGCGTGATGATAATGACTTGTTAGCTACGTGAGCCTCATAGCTCTGGTGCAAAACTAAAGAAGGCTTATCACGTTTGAAGTAAGTGGAACAATGTGAATATACATGGCTTTTTTTTTATTGCAGACTGCATGTGTATGTAATATGTCTATAATATGTAGTTCTGGAAATGTTGTTGATTTCCTCATTGTATTGTATATATTGTGTAATATATTTATATATTCTATTGTAAATAAACCTTTTGCGTGGGCAGCACATGCAAAGTCAGAGAATGAAAATTATATACAGCCCCGGAAAAAGAGCTGCAAAAATGTTCCGTTTTTAGCTTTTATAGGTGCAAGTATTAAGCTGAACAGCTTTGCCTTTGTCTTTAGCAAATGCTGACACTATGTGGGTGTGTGTAACATCGGTTATATTGCTACAGTGGCACCTGTAGAATATCTAAAGCACAGGCGAATGGAAAAGGTGGTCTGATGAATCAACATTTTTATTTAAATCGTGTTGATGGTTGGGGAACAGATTGAATACTATATGAGTCAAGTTGTGTAATTGTTATAACTAATAAATATGTGAGTTTCGTGGTGCCTCTCTCTTGTACTACAGATGTCTAATACACTGACTGTATGTGGAAAGATGTGAGATGTGGCTCAGTTGTGTCAGTCCAGTGTATCAGGCTGGCAGGGTTAAAGAGCAAAATTTCATTACACACGGAAGGTCACACTCTCGCATGACCTCCAGCTGGACTGATGAGTCTGAGATTAGGGTAATTGAGTGCAGCCAAGTGTAGTAATTGACCTCTTCATACTCTGCAGCCTTTTGCTACACTGTAAACGATACAGGAAACTGATTGCCTCACAATTGGCAAGTAAAATAGCTCAACAGACCGGGAAGAGGAATCTTGTTCAGGCATTTAAGCAAAGATTTATTACACACATTTTGACTAGAGTTTAATTAATATGAATTAAATATATGCATTTTATACACAGAATATATTTACCATTAGACTATGTGCCCGCTGGTAATCAATCTATCCATCTGTAATAGTCTTTAATAAGTTATACATTGCATGCATGTTTAGTTCTTAAACTTAGACGTGACTATTACCTGTCAATATATTTTTGGTTTATGCTATTAGCCTGTTTGCTGGGGTGATTTTTTAACAAAGTCGTGTAGGTTTTCTCTACTTCATTATACTGTAGAACCTCACAATAGTTGCACCAAAATAACAAATTTGTACACAGAGTCTAAACCCGTTAAAAGATGGATAATAGCTGTGAAACACTAAATGATACGAGGTGTAACATAACCATGTTTTTTACTTTAATACACACCTTCTTGTCTAAACAAGAATGCAGCACCTTAATGCATTTTAGAACCTTGTAGCTCAGTTTTTATTTATTTATTTGCTTGATATTTTTACAAAATGTTTAAATGAACAAAACCTGTATTTTGTGAACATTTCGAGATAAATGGCCTAAATTTGAATAAAACCTCATTGCAGCAACATTTACACAGTCAGGAATTTTTTTCCCTCCTATAAAATTACCTTCTCAAAATTATTTTTTATTTATAAAATAATGAAAATAAATAATACATGTAGTTTCTATGTAATTTCTATACTGGAAAGACTTTCATTTTGAAATTTGACAGCAGCATATTTGGCTGTATTTGTCATTAGAGGATAAACACACTGCCCTCTGTAACCCTTAGTTATTGTAGGAGTAGGTTTTTTTTTTCCTGCAGCTAGCATTTTTAGATTCGGAATGTGAAAACCTAAAACACACAGACACACACATACACACACACTCACAACACAATGACAGGGTTCATAAGATCAATCCTGCTTCACTATTCTCCGTTAAAGTGAGCTGTAATAAAGAGACAGTGTCTGGCCCCTTAGGGCCACTCTCCCACAAGCATACACACACACACACACACACACACACACACTTACACACACACACACACTCACACCAACATGCCTCCCCTACAGGCCTATCTGTAAATTAGCTGACTTTGTGACCCTGCCTGTAATTGCATTAGTTTATCAATGTAGCACACAATTTATTACCCCTGACAAGATACAACACACACACACATGCACACACACACACATGCTGTGTGAAATCTCACACCCTACAGAGTAATTAGAAACACACGAGGACCTGTAAAGTATCTGACCCGAAGCTGAGATATGAGACACAAACTGCTGGGACTGTCCTGCATAATTTTGGTGTATTTTTTTCTGCTCTTAATTCACCTGATCCAGCTCATCTGCCCCTTGCAGCGTAACTGCGCCCAAACACCTACTCATGATTTAAATCAGTGCAGTTCCGTGAAAAGAAAACTGGGACATACTGTGGGATTTCTGTCTGTATCATATCTGACCATGCAGGTAAAAACTAAATACTCTATTAGAATTGGAATTTGGTGGTTTTGTTTTGGTGAAAAAAGGAACTTTAGGATATTCGCCCTTTCTGAGAAAGCTGTAAGAATATTATCTGAACACATAACACTTTCTCAGAGAAAAAAAAAAAGTTTTTGCGTTCAAACGTGTATTGTGGTTTAAAAAAATCTGTTTCAGAGTTGAATTCAAAACAGGAAATACAAAAATTGACATGGGCAAACAGTGCACGCATGCATGTTTTTGACATTTCTTTCAACAAGAAATCTTTTGTTTACCTCCATCATTCTATACATTTTTTGTTGAATGATTTTTTTGTGAATATTTATTTGTATATTCTGAGCAGTATTCAAGACTGCATCAAAATAAATATAAATACACAAATCACAAAACAGTAAAATTAACACATGCATAAATTACACCGACAGTGTTTATTTGCATGTTTAAAACAATATTTCTACAAGAAAGGAAATCTTAGCTCAGTTGTTACATTCCTGATATATTTCTGTTAAATTTTATATTTATTTAAAAGCAGTATCGTAATTGCTGTCCAATGAGGGGAGAATCAACAGCCGCTCTCATTCTTTCTCTCTGTCTCTCTCCTTCTCTGTTTGGAGAAGATCATCACTCTCTTTATTACTATAATCTGGAGTGGATTATGGTTCCAGATTATGGCCCAGTATTATATTACACAGTGTCCTCATGGGCATTGCCTAAATTTTTGCATATTTACCGACTATGAATCAAAGGCTGGGCTTTTCCAGCTGTGATTCAGTCCGTCCCTGCTACACACACACACACACACACACACCTTAGAGGCGTTTAATTAAAGCATGTATTATTAATACTACAATATTTGACTCGTTTTTCCTACGTGTGTGCAGAGAGATGACTGCTACATTAAGGCTAAATTGTTTTGCAGTAATTCGCTTTTAATGTTTCTCTTATAATCAGTGGCTTTATAGCGTGTTTAAGGTGCTGCTGCCACCGAGCCGCGTCACCGTTACACTAACTCACTGTTTGATGTGTGAAACGCATATTTGGAGCCTTTAATTAGGTCTGTTTTACAAGTCAAATGCAATGGTGCCGACAGACTCGAAATATGAGCTTAATAAAAAGTGCCAGCTGAGATGGTTCTCTCTTTCCGCTTCTTTCTTGCCTCTCTCTCTCTTTCTCTCACTCCCTCTCTCTCTTGTACGCTCTCTCGAAGTCAGCTTGCGGGCAGCAATGATTCTCACATGCTTCCCACACTTGCCATTCATCACTCTAATATACGATCGGCTACATATTCATGATATTAACATCATAAGGCTGCTGAATATGATGTATTGCGACGTTGCAGGAAGCGTATTGTGACCAGATCACGTAGTAATGGTAGCTAAAGCCTGGCAGGCATTTGATGCAGCACAATCTCTCCGAAGGCCAAAACCGAAGCAGATACAACGAGCACAAATAGGATCTAATAATGTATTATAATCCACCCTTCTGCAACAATGCAATAAACTCTGCCTGGGTTTTATCATCAAGCCTTGATTTTACAGGAAAGGCCTAAAAGGCCACAGCGTGTAATAGCAAATCCTGAACCATCGCTCTCTCAGAGCTTTGAAAGAAATAGTTTAGCACGATCTCCTACCTCAGGTTTTGACACAGGTAGTACATAAGACCTGTGTGGTATCTTCAGTTTGTATTAACTAACTTAAGGGCAGTACTTGCTGTAGTATAAATGTGAGAAAAATGTAAATCTACACACACTGACCAGTCATATCTACCTGCTTAATAGGGTGTAGTCCCACACATATGGCTAGAACAGCCCTGATCCATTGGAGCATGGACTCCACAAGACCTTTGTAGGTGTTTGGTTCTGTACTAAGATTCCTTAAGTCCTGTAAGTTACAAGTGTGGCTCCATAGATGGCTCCTTAGTGTGTCCAGAACATCCTACACGTGTTCAATTAGATGGAGATCTGGGGACATTGGAGGCAAATTTAACACCCTGAACATCCTTGACAAGCTTCTCAAGCCATTCCTGAACCATTTTTGCAGTCCTGCTGAAAGAGGTCACTGCCATCGGGGAATAACCTTGTTGTACTTCGTCTGCTACAATGTTTAAGGAGATCTAAGGTTTCCCAACAAAATGTTGCAGACAGCATCGCTCTGCTTTCTTCTTATGGTGCATCCTGGTACTACTTCTCTCCCAGGTGGGCAATGTGCACACTCAGTTCTGATGCTTGTATGACTTGTATAACCAGTCCTCACGTTATACATAATTTTCTTTATTTAAAAAACCTCAGGCCCCTGGCCTCTTAACTGTTTGTCCTTACTTGTGTATTAACCTCTGACTTTTTTCTTTTGACAGGGTTTTTAAGGTGCGTATCTTAGTTGGCAGTAACTTGGTTTTACAGGTATAAAGAACAGAAGTGGACTACTTAAGCAATAATGCACTCTGGATAAGAATGTCTGCTAAACAGAGATGTTCACAAATCATTTTTTCCAAGTCAAGTCTCAAGTTATTGAGAGGAAGTCTAAAGTCAAGTCTCAAGTCTTTGTGTGACTCGAGTCCGAGTCTCAGACTCAAGTCCCCATCTCTGCTGCTAATTGCTGTAAATGTAAACGGACTGACCACAGCTGTATTTGGCTGTGAACAGGGCCAGCATGAACCCTCCCCATACACAGCAAGCTGTCATGCACTGTGTGTTTGGACACTTTCTATCATGCCCAGTATTCTTTTTTTCAGTGTTTTCTCATATGAGTTTAAGATAATGTCCAGCACTGGCCCTTCACACGTTGCACACAGCAAGAGACGCTGGTCAGACACATTTTAATCCACTACCAGTACAAGTTAAAGTATGGTGGTTTTGTGGAGTGTGCAGGAGGCACACAATCATGCAAAATGTGTATTGTAGAAATTCATTGGCGATAAACAACAGTTTGCCATTCCTCGCATTTGTCTGATAAATTTGTCTGATGATTCTTCACCAACAGAAGATCCTGAATCCTGTCATCTCTCCAGGCACTTTGTTTACCAACATTGTGCTAATAGCCCTTATATTTCAGCCTTGGATATTTATGTTCCTCTGGTTTTACACCATCTCTATGCAGACATACCGTTTCGCAGATGTAGAAGGTTCCATTGCTTGTTAGGTACAAAGTTACTTGATATGCTTTGGTGTCTGTGTGCATGTAATGGGCTCTTTCAATGCAGTTACCTCGGTTCCCTTGATGTTTCATTTTTATTAGGGCCAGCAATTCTAACCCATTCGACTGTGACCTTAACGTTTAAGGTTAACGACAGGGTGGGTCTAAAATGACTAAAAGATGAATTTCTTTAACAGAAATGTCAATCGTAGGCTGTTTTTGTCTTCTTTTACTTTTTCACCACACCCCAGCTGCCCTCTCTTGTTCTCTCTCACATTAGCCGCGATGACTCCAGCTTCACTCAATTGATACTCCTTCATTTATCAGTCCGGGGCAGCTGCATCCGTTGTATTGATTCCATGGAGGTAATTTGGTGGGAAATGGCTGTAAAGCGCTGGATTTATCGCACAGCCTCGCTGCTGTCGGATGATGGGTGTAAAATGTGCTCGTAAGAAGGGGAATGAGGCCCAAATCTCCTAAATAACTACAGCCTGATCCAATAACAGCCTCATTTTGCCCCGAATCTCCCCCCACCCCACTGAGGAGAAGAAAGAGGGAGCAGATCCAGATGCAGATTTGCTCATTTAATTTAATGTTATATTAATGTCTTGTTCATTCATACCTGTCAAAGTGGATCTGTTCATAGGATGCATTTTTCAAAACTATATTTTGTGGCCCGCTACTTTCAGAGTTACGTAGAGGTGGTGGGGAAATCTTTCCATAGTGCAGGTCTACTCATACTAGCGTTTAGCTTAAGTTTAGGTTTAGGGAGGAGTTTGAGGTTAGAGGTTAGAGTGAGTGATAGGTTTAGGTTTATGTTTAGGGAGGAGTTTAATGTTAGATGTTTGAGTGAGTGATAGGTTTAGGTTTAGGTTTAGAAAGAAGTTTAATGTTAGAGGTTAGAGTGAGTGATAGGTTTAGGTTTATGTTTAGGGAGGAGTTCAATTTTAGATGTTTGAGTGAGTGATAGGTTTAGGTTTAGGTTTAGAAAGAAGTTCAATGTTAGATGTTAGAGTGAGTGATAGGTTTAGGTTTAGGCTTAGGGAGGAGTTTAAGGTTAGATGTTAGAGTGAGTGTCTTTTAATAATGTCATCACCATCCGACAGACATCTTAAAATGTACCGAAACATGGACAAGATATATTAGTCGGGATGGCTGCATTATATTTTTTATTTGTCTATTTTTTATAGAAAAGATATGGAGCCCGCAGCCTCACCTATCTGAGAAAAAAATACAATCCGTGGCGACGGATTTGCAATTCGTTCCCTCAGTTTATATACCATTCCCACGAATTCTCAAACTGTTCCCACGGATGAATAAACCGTACCCACAGATTCATAATCCATGCGCACGCTTTCGAAATCTGTTCCCATGGGACTGTAAACTCATGGATTGTGGCCCCGCCCCCAGTATTTGCTGGCAGATTCAACCAGCCACCTGGATTCATTGTATTGTTTATTTTTTTAAATGGAGGATTTTCTTAATTTTCAAAAAAACGATAGAGAGTTGAATGATGCGACTCTGTCAGTGTTTCGAGAGAAGGTAAAAAGCAATATAAAGCAAATCATTTCCAAGTTATGTTGTCATTCCATGTTGTCTGCTCTCTGGCTGAATGCAATGTTATAATTGATGTTATATTTCACAACATGAAGCAATGTAGGTTGTTGTCACTTTTCCAGTGAGCAAATGTGTGACCATGGACCAAAAGTCCAGTCATAAGGGTCATTTGTTTTTATTTGGGATCTTCTAAAAGCTTTCCATTCCATTGTATGGTTTGATATGATAGGACAATATTTGGTCAAGATACAAGTCTTTGAAAATCTGGATTAAAATATTGAGAAACTTTTAAAATTCATAATTTAAAAGAATTTTTGCTTTTCATGACAAGGACTGATGCTAATTTAAGAAATCAAGTTGGTGAAAGTTGACAAATATTAATAT
>JBBMFX010000101.1:5843416-5859077 GCA_037832545.1 Rhabdalestes septentrionalis
AGAGAGAGAGAGAGAGAGAGAGAGAGAGAGAGAGAGAGAGAGAGAGAGAGAGAGAGAGATTTTTTTCCTCAGTGTTTGGAAGCATCTGGAGAGGTGGCCCTGGGTAAAACCTCATGCAGATCACAGCCATATGCTCTGTCTCTCTAATGCTGGGATTTGTGTTAACAAATGTGTGTATGTGTGTGTGCCTGTGTGTTGCACCCCTGAGTGCAATATTTGTGAGTCAAAAAATTCAAAAGTGATGCTTTATATTCAGTCCTTTGAGCTACATGTTCACTGAACACCCCCCCCAACCCCCTAAACCCCCTCCCCTCAACCCCTGGCCCGCAGCTTAATATTCCACCATTTCAGCAGCAGCTGTAAGTGGATGTGATGAAAACTACACATAATTAGAAGCTGTTGAAATTACACATGTTTTGACCACCAACATCAGCTGGATTCTGCAATAATCTTGTTGTTTTTGAAGACACTATGCTTTATCCTGCAACCTTCATTCATCATGCAACAAATTTAAAATGGTCTTAAACTGGAAAACATCTAGTTTACTCCAGAGACGATTTTTCATTCACCCCATTGCCATCTTTTCTTTAAATTCTAAGGTCAGAATTTTTAATTTCCCTTTAAAATTTTCCTTAATTTCAGTACTAAAAATCGCTAATGCTAGCTCACTTTGCTTACTGCCTTATGCTGTCTTAAGTGAATGGTTAGACTACTACCACTCCATGCAGAGAAAACGTCATACATCAAAACTTAGTGCACTGAAGTAATACATGTTGTAAAATCTTGCTGAAAATGCTTTGTTGAAGAAAAATATAATTAAAAAAAAAAATCAAAATGTAAGAAAAGTTTCACTAGGATACATAATGTTTTTTATTTCATGACCCAGGACCGCTGCATGGCACTTTGACATTAGGCGAAATATTTTTCAGTATTGCAAGTTCTCCGCTAATAGCACTTTTAATAGAAACTGAATCCAAAAACCTGCTTTATTAATTATGGAACATAGTAACACAATGTGTCACATTGTCAGAAACCACATCAAGAGTATGATGATGAAGGTGTGCTTCCATAACATATCATGTAATTTTTTTTCCTGTTTAAAGGATATTTAAATGAGAGGATTTTTAAAATGTCAACAGTCTAACAAAAATAAGAAATGTAATCTTAACCTACACTAAAAATCCTTTCAATGCCTTTAACTCATTATACTCTGACACGTTCTACCTTCATACAGTTAGCAAGCTGTCAATAAGTAATCTCTCCCTGCCTCTGGGCCTTTATTGTTTTCAATGGGGCAATAATCCCAATCATCATTTGCATCTCAATAACCGTCCTTGTTTTTGCAGCGTCACTCTGAACTAAGCAGCTTTCCAATGAGCTAAGGTTACATACCAGTCAGAGACATCATTTCCAGGTCATGACCCCAGGAAACATCGATAGCTCAGGTCTGATTCGGGGCAGTTTAGTGAGCTGACCGCTTGTGTCTTAGTCTCATTAAACAGGGTTAGGAATGAATTAAGTGGTCACTAGCTGCCTTTAGGAAACCAATTGTTATTTGTGCTTCAGGTTTAATTAAAAAACAAACTACTCATATTAGTTAGGCAAAAACCTTCAGTTCCAACAAAGTGACAATGTTTTTTCATTGCTTGACATTCCAACCCAGTCGGGTTTGAGACAAGTGAGTAATGATGTAGATCTGTATTTGTACGGTATTAATTGGAGATTCACAGTAAGTTACCAATCCTTTACCATTACTCTGCATTCACCATTAATACAAGAGACTTGTAGCTTCAGTGCAAATCTTAAAAAACAACTTTAAACACCAAAAATATCTTTACTGTCACTCTAATTTATCCATCACTTTTTGTAAATTACTAATCCATGAAAGAGGTCAGAGATTTAACAATAGATTCACTGCAGTTAAATGGGACTGAGAGAATTAACACAGCTCAAATTGTCGCACACCCAGATACTCACACACATACACACACACACACAGAGCCTTTTGTTCAGTTATGGATTAAAACTCAATCCTCAATACCCACAGTATCTCATTCTCTCCCTGGCCCTCATTCTCACTCTCCTCCTTTGTCTTTGCCTGTCTGTCTCTCACTCACTCTTTCACTCTTGTCCTGTCTCTGTTCACCTCTCCCTACATTTGTCTTCATCCTTCCCTTTTTTTTAGTCTTCACAGTTTGTTATTTCTTCCCTTTCTGTCGCCGTTTTTCTTCTGCCTCAGCGTCTCTACCCATCTCTCTCTCGTGTCGTATTTCCTTTCTTTCTTTCTTTCTTTCTTTCTTTCTTTCTTTCTTTCTTTCTGTCTTTCTTTCTCTCTTGCTTTCTTCCCCCCCTCCCTCTCTGAAGAGGCTAATAGAAATGTATTGACAGGGAAGCGGTGTGCTTATCCTGCTCCTGCTGCACGGCTGCACCCAGCGGTCCCCAAAGCAGATGGAGCACTCTTTAGGGAGCAAGGGATGGAAGGATGGAGGAACAGAGGGAGGGAGAGACACACTGAGTTACAAATGACCAGAGTTGTATAGCTTTATTGCTCCTAGTTTGCAGGGCAGCAGGCCACTGTCCAGCTGTAAGGCTGAAGAACGAGCGTTTCCGATAATGATTAACGTTCTTCCACAGCATGTGTCCTAAGTTTTATGATAGTCCCTACTTTATTAATGGACGATGGGACTCATATAGGCCAAATGTGCTTCAGCCCACTCAGCCACAAAATATTCATCATGGCACAAAAGCTTGGGTAGCTATAAAATGGTTTGATATGAATCTCAGCAGTAATTGGGTTTTTAATTGTATAAACAATATTTAACATTAGAATTCATACAAATAAACAGGAATGCAGTAAAAAAATAAAAAGGCTAGTAACATGGTCATCATAATCTTTTTTCCACTCAGAGCAGCTTCACTGATAGTATTAACTCTTTTTTTATGAAAAGTACAGCTGATTTCATTTAATTTAAGTTTCAAATAATGTACTGGATGTAACTCTAATTGCTGGAAACCAATTAGACTGCTAGAAATTTATAAAAATACTGATATATTGTTTAATTAAGTTTATTCTGTTTCCTATTGTAATGTGTTTTTATAAGCAAATGAATAGTCCAAACATTTGCAGCCACTTGCCTCCATCCAAATGGTTAGTCAGATAATGATGCAAAATTATTAGTTAGTATGACATACTAAACTAATGTGACTAAGTAAGTACCTCTGTCAAGTGCTGGGGGTTTTGACATTGAGCATGGTGACCTTAGGCTAATGTGTTGTTGCTCCAGAGCATACCATTCTATATGTAATGCTTTTGTATAAAGAGAATATAGCTGTGTGTACAGTTAAATAACTGTGTCAGCAGTGGGCGAACTGTAAAGAGCTTTCATTTTTTGTTAGCTACATTAGCCTCATGGTGTGTGTTATCAACGTAACTACTCATGAAATATAAGTAATGGGAATTTTAGAATCAGAATCAGAACCGTGTTTATTGGCCAGGTATATGTGTGGTCATTTGGTTCTGGTTGATGGTGTCTCCCAAGCACAACCATAAAAAAATCTGAAACTCTGTTGTTTCCAATACAAGTAGACCCTGGGGTTTCAGTAGTCCAAGCCTAAGTCAAGTCTCTGAGACGCAAGCCTAAGTAATGTACTATGTCTGTGGGGTGCAGTATGTGTCTGTGGCAAGTCCTGAGTTTCTGAAGTCTCTGGGGTGTGAATCCGAGTCGGGTCTAAAGTCTCAGGTGTGCGAGCCCCAATCATGTCTCGAGTATCGGATGTGAGTCAGAGGTAAATCTTGAGTCACCAAATGTATCACCCATGGCTCACCATCTTAAATCACTAGGATGTGAGTCTAAGTGGAGTCATGGCTCTCTGACGAACAAGTTGAATCAGAATTGAGAATACATGCTGTAAGTAAGTAAGTGTGGTTCTGAAAGAATAAAGCAAAACTACTTGAAATGACTGGATAATCTGTATTTAGTATGAGCATTTAGTTAAGTGTGCTAGCTAGCTTTCATTGTAGCTAGCCAACAGAAATGAAAGCATAAAGCATTTTTAAAGAATGTGATTTTTAACTTGACTAATGATCAGATCAATTAAATCAATTAAGTTTTATTTTATTTATATGGAGCCTTTTGTAACCAGTGTTGTCACAAAGCAGTTGTACAGAATCCAGATCTGAGCCCCTAGAGAGTAAGTCAAAGGAAAATGAGGAGAGGAAAAACTCTCTGAAGATGGAGGAAGGAACCAAGACTCAAAAGGTAAACTCACCCGCCTTTGGTCAAGCTAATTAGCTGACAGTTTGAACCAAATTTGCTATTGCTCTGTCTGTTAAGCAGTTTTGAAAGATATTCTGTAATGAAAGGCTTGATGTTTGAAGCTGTATCAAACCAGATTCTGCTGAAAACTGGGCTGTTTTGGCCTGTGTTAGCTTGCTTGTAGCATGTATGTAGCAATAATCCTGTTTTGATTACGTAGCATCACATAATTCACAGAGATTTTGGAAATATCAGTAGAAAACTGATTAACCACATATGTAATTTGGGAAATTTCAGAAAACATCCTTTTTCCCAGAGGCATCAGATGTTAGTGGTGAATTAGAAATGATAAAGTGTCTTTAGTATGTACGGACAAATCAATCCTTTATTACTGGAGTGTTGTTGTTCTCTTGAAGAAGGACTTGTCTCCCATTGTAGCTGTTTTAAAAAAAGGCAGGACCGTTCACCCTGGGGTAAAAGTGCTGTTTCAGGCCACACTTACTTTGATGTTCTTCAGGTTTAATTGACAGCGTGCAGAACAGAGATGGCCTGTTTTTCTGGAAACACTCAATGACTGACGGGAGCACAGCCTATTATGGGCTTGTCGATTCTTCTACAGGAACTCCTCACCAGGAGTAAGAATCAGACTGATTTAAGCCAGTAGAGGTGCACGCAAATCGAGGTAGTTTAAGAATAGTTTGTTTTTGATTGTGATATCATTCTTTATACTCAAAAGTTCTTGATTTTTCATTTTACACACTTACACACCGTTGTGCATATTTAGGTGAGGAAGGCTGCAGTGACCCCTGCAGTTGCCATGCATGTTGTGCTGCCTTAAAATCCCTATGTGTCAATTTTACAGTTGCATGTTACAGTTTATGCATGTCTTGTTACATGTTTTATCATTTTCTAAACAAAAATGTTAGAGCACCATCTGCATATAACAAAGTTACGACACATTACCCCACATTATATTTGTGGCCAGTGACCTATGTGACCAAAAGTATGTGGACACCTGATCATCACATCTATTGGAACCCTATTCCAAAATCATGGACAACAAAATAGAGTGATCCCCTCCCTGAGTTCTTTTCGGATAAAGTTTTTGATAATATTCGTTAATAGGGGCAATTTTTATTCTGTTAGATGTGAAGATATAAATGGGGTCTGTGCAGGCCACTGGAGTTCCTCCACACCAAATTCATCAAACCATTTCTTTATTGACCTTCCTTGTGCATGTGGCACAATCATGTGGCATAATCAAATTTTGCATTAACATTACCATTCACAAGAACCAAGGGACCTGTCCCAAATCCCAAAATACAACCCAACACTATTATCCCACCTCCACCAAACTACACTGTTGATACTGTGCAGTCCAGAAGGGAGCGTTTTGCTGGCAACTACCAGACCCTGATTTATCCATCCAGACATCCACTGCTTCAGAGTACAGTGGTGGAATGGCAACCATGACAACACATTTGTTGAAGCTTAGATGCTCAGTTCTTTTGCTTATGTTTCAGGAGGCAGTTTGCAATTCAGTAGTGAGCAATGCAACCAAGCACAGACAGCTTTATGTGTTACATGCTTTAGCACTATGTGACCTTTCTCTATGAGGAGTTTGCATGATTTTCTTTTTTGAAACTGCTTATTTTTTACTCTTAGATGCTGAACTCTCCAGTACAACACATTCCACTGTAAACCTAGTATATATATACATATATATATGTGTGTGTCGCTGTTGACAAGAATGAGTAAAAAACCCAAAAGCTGAAATACTAAAAAACTAAAATACGATACTTTATCTCACTAGTTTAAAAAAATCAGAGATAGAGAATTCTAAGCACAGTTATCAACAGGGGCATCATAAAGCCGACAGCAAACCTCATTCAGAAGATATACACCTCACATCACACAATCTCATCACCAAACATATCCAGAACAAGACAATAATCTCACGCCTAGCTGTGGACGCTACAATAAGGTTGGATGGCTTGTTTCGGCCTTAACTGACTGTTTGGAGTCAAGGAAAGGTCCAGTGGCCATGCAGAACACTGGCTTTCCTTCTTGAATGAGTAGTTAGTCCTGACTCCATAAGTGACCCTGATTATGGGGCGTGATGTGGCTTGGGCAGCACAGCCGGTTTGGTGGCCTCAGGAGAGAGGTTGAGAGGGACTGAGGTCTTATTGCATGCACCCATACGCGGGTTTCCCTGCCATGACCGAGACTTTATTGGTTCATTATTCAGTGGCCATATTGCTGGACACTATAACAGGCAGGACACTAAAGGAGGGAAAGGAAACCAATAACCAGAATGACTGTGTTTTTATTTGCTCAAATGTTCCTGGCATTGAAACAGGGTTCAACAAACCTTCTGTATAGTTTTGTTGTTGGAGTGTTTATGGTTAGATATGAATTTATGGAAAATATGGGTTTCCTGCTTGAGGGTGGTTATGTTTTCTTATGTCTTTTTCTGATTAACACATGGGTTGTCTCTTCACATCTGTATGAGTGTGATTCTCCTTTTACTGCCATGAAAGTCTCATCATATGTATGGTGCTGAATAAGGTGCCACAGTATTTTGAAAAATTCTGTATGAGAGTCAGTGGATTGGAGTGTCTCTAATATCTTACCAATATCAGGTTGCATCACATCTTTTACTCAAACTAATGCATAAGACTTCCATCAGATTGAGACACAGGGCAGCTAACCACTAGCATGCAGGATGCTAAGAGACAATAACTGGTCTGCATGTGTCCAGGAGGCTCAGGGAGCTCAGCACTAATCTGTAGGAGCCAGAAAGGAAGTAGCACTAGTAGTCTGCAGGAATCAAAGAGGCACAAGCAATGAACAGCTGTTGTGCTGAAGTCTAAGAGCCTAAGAGGCACTCATGACTAACCATTATTCTGTTATAGCCAAAGAGTTAACTGCTTGCCTGAAGGAGTTCAAGGGTCAAAGAAGGTGTTCTCAAGGTGGTCAGAAGTGTTTCAGCCCTGACCTGTGACCAGTAGGTTTAGCTTTTGTTCTCCAGTTACACAATAGGCAAGTGAGCAATGTTGCATTCCTACAGATATGCAATAGCTAAAATGAAAAACAAATATTGCATGTTTGAGAGGCACTAGCAGCATCCTGCCTGTCTGTGGGAGCCTACAAGCCAACAACAGCTCACAGAGTAGCCTAAAAACCTGAGAGACAGAAGTAAATGATTGGTCTAAGAGGCACTAGCAGCTAACTGTTAGTTTGTAGGAGACAAGAGGAGTGACACCAGCTACATCATCCATAGTCCACATAAGCCTAAGAGACATTTGCAGGTAGATGCTGGTCTGCAGGAGCCTGAAGGGAAACAGAAATGAAACACTAATCCACAGCGTAAGAAGTTCTGAAACAAAGCCCAATGAGTAAAATTCAAAACAGGGAAACCGGACCCTGGCGGCCCCCAATTTCAGAGTTTTGTGTCGAAATAATTAGCCTGCTTAACGTGCCATCTGGGCTGTGTACTGCTGGCAAGCAGCGGACACCAGATGCCACCTGGCTAGTCCCGCTGCAGCGCAGGCACTGGAGCAGTTTCTGAAGCTAACTGTATGTTCCCTCTCCGCTGGGCCTCAGACACTGCTAGAGGAAACTGGAAACCCCTCTGAAAGAGGAGAGGGGGAGCCATTATGTTCAGACTACTTCATTACAGGGTACTTCTGCTGCTTCTTGAGCTCCAAATGCAACATCAGCTACACTATTGGCATTTTCGAACTTTGGCTAATTAAAACCGCTGTGTGAATTCAGGCCAATTTTTCAGGCTCTTTTGCCCCACACGGCTGGCTGGTGTCATCTTAATGACCAAATGAATGAGTCCTGCATAGACGTCCTGAGGTAGCACTTATCCCTCTTAAAGCTTTATTATCCCTGGCATGTTGGCTGCTTAAAGCCATTTAAGTGCTGATCCTCCACGGTTTTTCAGCTGCCTTTGAAGAACATAACCCGCTTGATTACAAAACAAACCATCTCCACCCAAATCCTTTCCGTTATCAATGAGGAGCAGGTGCGTTTTAATGCCTGCTCTCGGTGCCTTTTAGAGTGCGGCCCAATGACAACGGGCTAAAATATTTCTGCAATTGGAAGAACACTGGCCTGTAACTTGATAAGGGCCTGAATTTACTCGATGAGGTAAAAAGTTCCTGAGCTCAGCAGCATGTGCTAGCCGGCGTCCCGTGGGGGCCAGGAAACCGTATCTGCCCTGGAGGAGCATCCTCTCTGCAAAGCGCCTGTTATCACGGGGCCATCTTGGCTGGCCGATAGCGCAGGCTAATATCCAGTAACAGCAGCCTCGCGTGAGATCCAATACGTGGATCAATCTCTGGGCCCACAGCACTCTCATTAACCCTTACAGAGCCACTCTGTCCTTTGTGCAAGGCTAGGGACTGCAAGAATACACAAACACACTGCCTAGTGCAGAATTCATCTACTGTTAGGTAATAATAAGCATTTCATATACATGCTCCTGTATTACATTAGAATATAAAGTACAAAGAACAGCAGTAATGAGGGGTTAGTGGAAAAAAGCATAGCAGTGAAAACCCTGCTTTGCTTTTTTCCACCAACCCTTACATAGTCGCTGTAAGGCACTTTTTTGCAAGGCCAGGGACACCAAGGATCATTCTAAGCATACAAATATTGAATATATTGCAAGATGTTGAACATGTGTTCCATAATATAAAGTATAATGTGAATATATTTCTTTTTTGAATGGGTTAAGTGTCTAAGAGTGCAACCAAATGATGCTGTGACTTGCAAAACCGTTATATGTTAAAATGCATCATAATATACTGTTTACAGTTTGGAATATACTGACAACCTATTGCAATGTGTTCCATTTCAGTTTCTAAGGATGTGCAGCTGGAAGCTTATTGTTTTCCTTGTCTTTTTTCTCACATGTAAAGAAACGGCCAGGCAGAATCAGGATCTGCAGAACAGAAAGAGCATGTTCTATACATATATCTCTTCTGTTAATAAGTTGCATTCAATGCAAATTTGATCTTCTACTAAATATATGAAAGATTATTTGAATGTTGGCTGGTCTGCTGGTCTGCTTGATGAAAACAGCTTAATGTAAACAGCTTTATGTTCACAGCTTTTGCAGAAAATATTCATATTCGTAAGACATTCATATGCATATTTGGGGGGAAATAATTAACGTTAGGGACTAGAGATATTGTCTAGTCTAATATGAAACTCAATTTTAAATGAAAAATAAAGATTCTTTAACTTCAGACTTGCACGATGAACTGTAATAGTTTCATAGCAGTCACTGCGTGTTGTTTGTAAGAGAAAGTGTTATATTTGCAATAGAATTACATGTAGCAGACACTCTTAGGACTGCTTGATCAGTGCTATGGATGAATCATTTTGTGAGGTATGTTTAAAAGGATCAAACGTCTTATTTCCAAAAGCGATTCCTTCATTTGTTTCCTGCTGCTTTTACATTAATTTGACAGTGTCATGGTAGCTCTCCTGCAAATAATCTTCTTACTTGGATGATTAATTGTGGAGCTGCATTGCAAAAGTAGTGGTCCTTTACTTTCCTGCGTGGAAGTTTTAAATATCCGTGGCGATAATAGAAGTGTGGTGTAATTGGATATTTATATATTTTTATTTATGGCAGGAAAATAGCAGAGAAATGTGGAAAAAAGTGACCATTTAAAACTTTCACCTCACATTCATATTTATAAGTAGAACAGGAGATGTTTTATTATTTTAATATTATGTGCTTGTTTGGATTTTTGCTTTGTTTTTTTTTCCTCATTATATTAAATGTAAAAACGTCAGATGTGCATATTCAATGCAGAATGCAAATTAAATGTAAATATATGTATTTACTTACACAATTAAGCACCACAAATAACTGTGCAGTTAATTATGCCATTATGTTGAATTGTTGTACATTAGATTAAAGGAATTATAGTGTTAAAAGGCAGCAATAGCTCTAATTGTAATGAATATTTTTGTGTCTAAATATAATGACCAACCTGCCTTGCTTTGGTGACAGTGATACAGCTGCACTATAACATTAAGCACCCTATATAACACCTAGCTCTGATAACTGAGAGAATGGAGCTGCATAATTTAATGCAGGCGGGGGACATGATGTCATGATCTTTTCAATGAAAAGTTCTGTCCTACTGTACAGAGCGAACATTCCCTCTAGATTTGGTTTGCAATGCAGATAGCGTGTGTGTGTGTGTGTGTGTGTGTGTGTGTGTGTGTGTGTGTGTGGTAGCTGGTGTGAGAGGGATGCCAGAGAGTGAATATGGGATTTAGAAAAATGAGAGAGAGAGAGAGAGTGAAAGAGGCTTCACTTCCATGCCTTTGGGGAGAAAGAGAGTTTTTCCCATGTGGCCAGACACAAGAGTAATTGCCAGTAGTCACTGTCTCTCTCTCTCTCACACACACACACACACACACACACACACACACACACCACTGCTGCATCATACTGCATACTGACTAATTCAGCAGTACCTACTTACAAATATATAAAAATATATGTAGGTGTGTGAGTGCAAGTGTGTGTGTGTGTCTGTGTGTGGTTCTTAATCAAGTCTGAATAATTGCAGACACAATTTATTTTGAAATGTTTGTTTGTTTGAGTCCAATTTTATGCGTCTTTTTTCTGTCTAATTTATTGTGCCTTTTCTGTCTAATTTATTAGTTCCCATCTAAGCCTGAAAGCACAGCTTTATTTGTCATTTCGAACCTGACTTTGGTGGTCCAGGAGTGATTAAGTGTATTCTAATCAACTCGAGTCAAAAAAGAGTTTTTCATTTTTTTCATTTATTGTTTCATTTTAATTAAAATGTTCAATATTGAAATGACAGATGCTGAATAACCCATGTTACTCATTTTAATAAAAAATGAGCAAGTGCCTTGTCATTGCCTGAAAATTGAAATTTATACAGTGTAAATTTCAGAGTTTTGTTAAGGAACTACTCATGCACCAGAGTATAACAAAGTCACACAACTTGCCTCCTGGTTAAAGTTCCAAGAAGCTGCTTAAGCCTAAGGCTAAACAGTGCAAGAGATTTTACCAAAGCATAATAAGATAAAATGCACAGTGTATTCCCTAAATGGCAACAGCTTAACATGTATTCGTTTGGTTTTGCTCATTTAGAGTCTTTGTTCAGTAAGGACTTTTTAAACATAATATAAAAGTTTGCAATACCTGTATAAAAACAACTGATCACAGCAGCATGCACAGAATCATTTGTTTTAATTCAGCATCTTATAGTGCAATGAAGCATTTCTGTCCATGCAAAGTGAAGGTAAATGCAACCAGTGTGTTCTCTGGACAGTAAAACTAGCTCCACTGAGACTGGATTAGCATGCACTGTTTTGTCTGGGCTAATTTAGAGCCTTAGCATAACAACCCTTTTTCTCCTTTACACATAATGAATGCAAATGTAATGCTGGCATCAAGTGGACAGTAAAAGAAGAAGTAAATTGATCAGATTAACATGCGCTGGATTAACTTTTGCTACTTAAAAGCCTCAGTGCTGATCCTTACCTTTGGCTTGGTGGTCCGTGTGTGGTGGGGGTCAGGACCCCTCAGAGAGAAAAGTGTTGCAGGCTGCAAGTTCTGGTCTGGAGGCCGGCAGCGGCATGGGGACGAGGGAAGGCCGGCGAAGTGAGACAGCGGGAAAAGAGGGAAGAGAGGGAGAAAAGAGCCGCTCTACGGCGGGCAGAAACGAGAAAAGAGGAGTGTGTGTGGGGCTCCTTCAGCTTGTGTCTGAATGAAAGCAATCCCTGAGACTGAAAGGGTAATGGGATCCAGGCTCCTGAGATTTTAGCTTTCTTAATCATGTTCATAATTAATTCAAGAACATTGATAATTTCATTACATTCTTTTTGTCTTATCAATAAATGATGTGCCTGCACTTTTGGTCTTGTGTACGGGCGAGAGAGGGAGTGAGAGAGGGGGAGAGAGAGAGAGAGTCAGAGGGAGAGAGGGAAAGAGAGAGAGAGAGAGAGAGAGACAGAGCGAGAGAGAGAGGGAGAAGGAGAGGGTAATACGGTACTAAAAGCAAGAGGAGATGAATACGATACAAACAGCAAAGTGGTAATTATAATCTTTGACCAGGCCACCGGCAGCACAATATGAAGTCAAGTGGCCACAAATAATTAATAAGCCCTTATGTTGTGTGTGTGTGTGTGTTTTGGGGGGATGCAGAGGGGTGAGTGTGTGTGTGTGTGTGTGTGTGTTTGGATACAAGAGGGATGCGTGCATGTGTGTGGGTCTGTATTGTAATTGAAAAATGTTGCTGTAATAAAATATTCAAAAGTTTGTACAAAATGGTGAACTGTCTTGTTTTGAGTTAAATAAAAGTCTCTAACTTGACCTTAACGACCTTGATTCAAACTGGACATATTCTCTCCTATATATAGACCGTTCCATTACCAGTTTGGCACTAAATATCAGTCTTATTAGCCTAAAAAGAAGAACATGGAGAGAGAAAAATGCAGGCCAACTCAGGAGTTAATGGACTATGATGCATTTTTAATAGCAGACTGTGCTGAGCCCAGTCTGACCTGAACATTTCACTCATTCGCTAAGGACTTAGTCAAATAGGGGGGCGAGTAATGTGTGAAGTCATCACTGTTCATGATCCGTCTGTTTTAAAATGAACGGAAGGGAGAATCAGCGCGGTGTCCGGTCCCTCCAGCCGCCCCCTTTACTCAGAGGAAAGACAGAGATGTATGGGAAAAAATCGAGTATAGTAATTTGACGGATGGTCCCGAGCGAGCTTATTGGGCAGTGACTGATAATCCTCTGTGGGAGAGCTAATCTGATAACAAGTCCGACTGAAATATCTGGTAAAGGACTGGACACGATCAGTCAGGCCTAGCAGCTGAGACTGCAGGACAGTAATCCTGCTGTTTAGATGCTGCAGTGTTCTCACTGGCAGTGCAACATCAGTGTTGAATTAGATCAGGTGAAAAGAAAAAGAGAGGATTATTCTAGTAAAGCGGACAAAAAGCACAGTAGCATGTTTGCCTGCTGGGTATAAATCTATGCAGATGAAAGAGTATTCAGGGTCAGGTCCAAAACTTATAAGGAGATGGGCCAGGCTACACTATTATCCCTGATATTTAAAATGCAAGGTTAAAAAACAAAACCTCTTTGCTTCAGTTTTTCAGATATAAACAATTCAAGTGGTTTGATGTAAAATATGTATTATACAGAAACTCTTTCTAATGCCGTGATAGGAACTTGGGGTCAGATTGATTGGGACACAAACACAGACATTTTATGTAGTATCAAATACCACCAATAATTCTACTAATGCATTCTGAGTTGTATGTGTAATACTGATAATGCTTTAATCATGTTAAACCTTTAAAAATATGTCCTGATTAAGGAAAGCATTTTATACTTTTTTGTTTTTAATAAATATAAAATGTATTGTTCGAATAAAACTACACAAATGTCCTAACAGGACCCAACAGGAGTTTTAAAGGTACGTATTTCAGACCCAATGTGATCTCAAATATAGAACAATGTCTCAAGCCTCAGACAATGTATTTATAGCCATTCCGTCTTATAACTTTAAAGTGAGGGAGCTTTTAGAGGCATTAAATACTTTTTCTGTCTCTCTAAGCTTCTGAAGAATGGAAGAATTAACATCTGGCTACTCCTAATTATTTGGTTCCTGTGATAACATAAAGCATGATTTTCCTTTCAGTTGTCCCGAAACAGAACACACCTTTGTGTATCAGTCTGTTAGATGCAGCCCCTCAGATTAAAGATTAGAGCCAGTGTGGCTCAACTATCTAGAATTAACTAAACATGATCAAACAGGGTGAGCAGTTTGGATAATCATAGAATAATCCGGCTGTTTTTCTGGGGCTTTAACCTAAAATGCAACACGGCATTAGACACAGAAGCAACAGAAGTACAACACCTTGCAGCGAGGACTCCCTCCAGTACACGAGACATAAAGCAAATTAGTGCTCCAGCTTCAGCACACAAATAGAGAATAATCCTGCTGTTTAAACACTGCGGTATTCTCAGCAGACTTGCAGTGAACTGCAAAACAGCAGTACCTGCAGTAAAAAGGAACAGTAAGGGACTAGAGGCTTAAATCTCAATGTAAATTGACTCGTGACTCACAGCAGTTCAGCTTCATTACGATAATTCAGGAAACAATGCATAAGAGAATCCGATCTGATTATTTTGATTTGGGTACACGTGATCAAAAAAATCTTCCTTGGGCCAAAATTGTACATATTTCACTGTGTGTTGTTTGATTATAATCAATCAAAACACTCTCAAATCAATACACCTTCAGAGCAATGCATCACTATGCATTGAACACCTCAGCCTGTGCTATATGAGACATTAGTGCATTAGCAGCTTATACCCTGGTGGGCATAAAACTGTACAGATGAAAGTGTATTTATAGTCTTATTTACAGGTGCCCTGTACCCTTTCTATGAAAGGACAAGCCCAATATGAGACATCCTTAATAAAAAAAGAAGGTGAAAAAGTGAACTTGGGGATTTATGCATAGGCTTCATATTGAAGATATGATGTAAGGCGTTCATAGGAAGTTTTTTTTTATTTTATTCCCGCTCTCTTGGACACATTTTAATCATGTTTTATGTGATCTATGCGTGCCGCTCTGCGCTCTTACACTCTTACACACCCCCTCACACTGCCCTTACCGGAACAGATTGCCACAATACTTGTAATGACGCTTCTCCCCAGCTGTGGAAGGACGGGGCCAGTGGACGATAGCATTTCCATAATAATCCGCCCCATGCTCCCAGGGGCCCCCTGACAATGAGGAGTGTGTGTGTGTGTGGGTGTGTGTGTGTGTGTGTGTGTGTGTGTGTTGGAGTCACTCACAGGGTCTCAGCTGCTCTGCAAAGGGGTACAGAGAGCACAGGACATTCGCTCGCCTGAGCCAGCCTGCAGGCCATGCAATAAAACCAGCAGCTTCAACAGCACTGCTGCAGAGAGGAATATATATGATTCAGACAGACAGAGAGAGATGGAGAGATGGTATAAAAATATTCAGTTTTCAGTATTCAGACCTCTGTGCTTTGATCTTATTTGTTGGTTTAATCTCTACATGTTCATTTGCACTTTTTCAACAGTGTTCACCACAACTGCACCTGCATGTCGCACCAGCACGTCAAGACACTCACTGTATGGAATTCAATTAACCAAGACAGAAGACAAAGATACAGGAGAAAGATAAAATGGGAAAGAGAGAACGCGAGAGAGAATTATGTTCTTTGAGATTTTTTGAGTATTCTTCAAAAGTTTATTGTATGTGTGGAAAATGTGTGTGTGTGTGTGTGTGTGTGTGTGTGTGTGTGTGTGTGTGTGTGTGTGTGTGTGTGTGTGTGTGTGT
>JBBMFX010000101.1:5884454-5898180 GCA_037832545.1 Rhabdalestes septentrionalis
TCTCTCTCTCTGTCACTCTCTCTCTCTCTCTCTCTCTCTCTCTCTCTCTCTCTCTCTCTCTCTCTCTCTCTCTCTCTTTATACATATAGAGAGATATATTACGGCAGGAGAAAATGCCAAATCTATGCCCTCAGTTTATATGAATGGATTAGAATGAATGAAAGGGTGGGAAACACAATAGTGATCGTAGTCAGAAAAAGCGGAGACCCAGCTGAGGATGAGGTGGCAGGTCCAGCCTGTCACTATGGCAAATATTTTCCTTTAATCTGTATGAAATAGACTTTGCGAGATAGGAGTGATGCACAGGCATATAAATGGGTCTGAGCTGGAGCTTCTTTGCTGTGGTTCATGTGGAAAAATGAAAATGGCTTTGGAGCTTAAAGCAGCACACACATCCACATTCTGATTAATCTACATACCCCCCCACCCCACACCCAACCTCCCCTAGAATCATCTGGTCCAACGGCCACTTTCACAAGAACATTCAAGGTTAATAGTGCAAGCATGCGTGAGTCGAACGTTGCCACGTGTAATTAGACTTTCCAATGACACGATTAATTGGGGAGCTCCTTTGAATTTGGAGGGTGATTAGAGCAAACAACATCAGCATTCTGAACAGATGATTACAGCTGGGAAAACAGAGCCATGCCAAACAAAAGAGGATGAGTTTTGAAAGGGTCACGAGTTTGACGTTGAAGAAGCACAGACTAATTATCATCAGGTTACACTGGGCTCCGAGAAGCTTTTTAGACCACTGAGGTCACCTTGGTCTGAAGTTTGAAAGGGAATCTACTTGTTCTTGTTTCAACAAGGAACAAAGAATTGGGTACACAAACTAGAATGGAACCTGTTTTGTGTTGGTAGAAAGGGGGCATTTAAGGAACATTTGAGTTCCCCTTAAAGAAACTGTGAGAATCCTTTTCAAGAAGTCGACGGTTCTCCTTCACCTTCAAAAACTGGTTAGTCCTTAAAGAACTCTATGGTCCTCTTCAGGATGGTCCTGGAGCTCTTAGTTTCTTTATTTGGTTCTAAAATTTAAACTGCATATTCAAATAGGTTCTTTACAGGTGGTGATAATACAATGCTCTACAAAAAACCTTGGCAATAATGCCAAACAAAAGAAGTTTTGAAAGGGTCCTGATTCCATCAATGAAGAAGTGGAGAGCAATTGAAGAGCAAATTTCCAAAAATCACACAGTCCATTTTTTGGGTAACACTACACTTGGTGTATTTTTAAATTCCCTCTTACTGTGTAACAGTATAACTGACCTAAACTCACTCAGTCCTTGCACAATTGTCACGGGGTAAAGCGCGAGCCTTCACCCGTGGACTACCTCTTGGCTCAACGCCCCCATACTCTTCTGCGTCACACTCCCCATGTCCGTGATGCAGGGCTGTCCTCCTTCCAGCCCAGCCGACGCAGAAGTGGACCTCTTCTCGGGACAGGCAGGATCAGGGCAGACAGGAGCTGAACTGGCTCGGACCCCCGCTAAACCTCCAAGAAACCCGACTAACAAGGCCACAGCTGGGAGCATGGAAGGGACCGGGGTATTTAGTTGGCCCTGACCCGAGACTACAGGGACGGGACAGACAGGGATGTGGTCTACAAGAGAACCCCCGTCCTGGGCTCCACTTACCCGGGCTCCACCGTTCTTAGCTCCACCGTCCTGCACTCCACAGTCCTGAAGCTCCACTGTACCGGGCTCCACCATCCCAGTTCCACCATCCAGAACCTCACGGACGGGAACCTCGCGGACAGGAACCTCGTGGACTGGAACCTCGCGAACTCCTCCTCCAGCGGGTGCAGCGTGGGCTCACACACCCATAGGTCTGGCGTCGACCATGCCGTGATGGTTGTTGGCAGTGGTCGGGGTAAAGAATGGGGAAGCTACTCTCGCTCTGCGTCTTCTCCTCCTCTTTCTGGCGGGTGGAGAGAGGTACAGATCCTCCGGGAGGCTTTCGTCCTCCAAGTCCCAGGGCTTGCCTTCACTCTGGAAGACCGAGGGCTCCTCCTCGGCATCCTCCTCTCTCCTTGTCACCCACCAGGCAGAGGGATCATCGCACAGAGCGTGGCTTCCGTCTTCGTGGTCGTCTGCAGGGTCCGCTCGTGAAAACGCTGCCGCCCAGGCATTGAGGGCGGCATTCCACTCTCTGACCTCTTTCGAGGTGAGTGTGTGGTGATGTCGCCTTCTGTCATGGGCAACACCCGTGAACTACCTCTGGGCTTGGAGGGAACGACAGGAAACCAGGGATCCATCACTGAGGGACTTTATTTAAAGAACACCAAAAACAGATAAACCAAACATGGCACAGGGGCCGTCAGAACCATACACGAATAACAGGAATACACGGGGTAGGGAGGCACACAAACTGGAAGGTGAGGTGAAGGCGACATAAGGGTGAAACTAACAGAACCAGACTTAATGAGACCTAACGAGACCTAAACACAAGACAGCTAAACTTAATATAACACAACTTAATATAACACGTAGCACATAGACACACAGACACGGGATAACCAAACCAAAACAGAACAGGGGTGTCAAAATAAGAGTCCTTAGAAAACCAGGAGAACCAAACTAAAAAGCAGTGGCTAAAGGCAGCCACTGACCGAACCGACACAACAATACAAGATTAGGTGAATTTCCAAAACTCCCTCAGTCCACTCACACAGTCATCTGTGGTACATACTTACCAAGGTCTTCAAAGTGGTAGATCATCAACAATCATTGACTCTAGACTGTGTCATGTAGTAAGGAATAAATATCAAAATTGTACAACACTTTGTGACATTCAATAACGATTTACTTATATTATTCATTATAATTTTTAACCAACTATTTTTAAACAAAATTAAAATGCGCAGGAGTGCAGGCATTGAAATTTTCCTGTAAAATTGCTTTCGAATAGGTAGAACAAATTAAACATGATTTTACGTTAAAACATTTTAAAAACTTGGACAGAGTGGGAATACATACTGACTGATTCCACTTGATGGAAGGTCTCATTACAGCATTACTTTATAACAGTAAAAATACTAATATATGAATGTTGCATATAATGACAATCTGAATATTTGTGATTATTAAATATTGAGTAAGAATTGCTTTCGAATAGTTAAAACACGATTTTACCAAAAAAATGTAAAACTTTTGGTCAGAGTGAGTTTTGGAAATTAGCTATTCAATTATATTCAGGTAACTCTGAGAGTAATTTTAGAGTAACGTTTTAGAGTCACATAGGTGTGCTGTTTGCTGGATAACCATCCCTTGCGCAAATCCCCACCTCTTGTGCAAAATCTCCTGATCTAACCAAGAAATCTTATTTTATAACCTTATTTTATAGCCTTTTTAATCTTGTTTTTAGAATAATTTACTTTATAAGAGCAGATATATAAGATTATTGAGATTGTTTTAATTTGTTTTTATTCCAGTTTCAATTAATATTACCAAGTTTAATTATTTTACAGCAGATAATTTCACTTATTTCTAATCTGAGATTTCTTGAAATAGGAAAAAAACAATCTTAAAAATCTTACAAATCTGCTCTTCTATAGTAACAAGATAAAGAAGACTTTTAGGCTAGAAATAAGATTGCAAGTTCGGTTAGATCAACAGTTTATGCAGCATATTCGGATGTTGTGTGGATCCTTTCCCAGACCAAGGAAAGTTCTGAGAACCTTTTGGTGTCATTCCACCAGAGGAACCAGGCCTGTCTTCAGTTTCTGGGCCATAATTCAAAGCAACTTGTTACTTCTAATTCAGAGTGGGTGCTTCTCTCTGGAGAGGAACCTGCAGGCACTAGGCAAGCTGTACACAGCCCTTTCATCAGATGCTCCTCAAAACCTGCATTTAGCAAACGAGATGCAGACACCAGCGGAAAGAACCACCAGCAATTAAAACAGAAATGTTGTTAACGCTGAAGAAAAAGATCTGCCAAAGTTTGCTGTTATGTTTAGGGGAAGCGTGGGTTGACTCCAAAACAATTAAATCAGATAAACAACTTTCACCTCATCCTTTTTCATATCTTCTATGTTGCTACACATTTGTAAGTTACTGAGATGATCTAGAGATTGAATCATCCTTGTTTTTTATACACAACAATTATGGTTTCTGCAGTATGCTAGCGATGGGAAACATTAGGAGCTCTGTAATTCTTCTTGAAGATCTCCAAGATTCATTTCTGCCTCTTTTCCACCATCAAGGAACGGGTTCTTCAGGATTCTTCAAGCCTTGGTGCCATCTTGTGGGCAGCTGGATGGCTCTGAAATCCAAGGATTGGGGTTCAGATCCCAACTGCTATCATCAACTGCTGAGGTATGCTTGAAAAAGGTACTGTCCCCACACTGCTCCCCAGGTGCCTCATTGATGGCAGCCCCGTGCTTCACTAAGTGAATGAGTTAAATGCAGAGAAATCATGTTGTACTTGTATGACTATGCGTATGACAAAAATTTAATTGGTACTTATGAGCCACATCAAGTTCATGCTGCTTATTTTACATGATGTTGCTGCTGAAAGCAGGCCCAAGCCTCTAGTGGTCCAGCCAAGGGCAAAAGAGGTGAGGACTTCTAAAGCTGGTCTCATAAAGTAAACAACTAACAATTTCATTTTATTTTATTTTAATTGTGCTTTTTACAAGCAGTTTTGTCACAAAATAGTTTTACACAATCAAGGTCCAAGGCCCTTGTGAGCTAAAGGCAACAAGTTGCAATCAAGGATGCGTCATCATTGGTGCCCCACAATGGTAGTAAACAGGATAACGAATTGCATTGGTTATCTTCAAGCTTCTTGTTACTGCAAATATTTGGTTTCATCCAACAAACAAGCATGGACCAACTACAGATGATAAGAAGTCTTTCATGCATAATGACCCACCCACTGATGTAACACTGGAAAAATCAGCTGTTTTTGATTCCAGCTAGAAACAACATTCAAAGTTCTGACAGTAACGTTGTGGTTCCTTTTAAGAAGCCTTTGGATCCCTCTCAGGAACCGTGTGATCTTTTCTTCAGAAACTGGTAAGTTCTTCAAGAACTTTGTGGTTCTCCTTCAAAATGGTTTAAAAAAAGAAATTCCAAATGGGTCGGATGAGATGTTTTTTACAACAATGCTCTCAGTACAATCAAAGCTTGATACCTTGATCAGACATGTCCTCATGTCCAGTTCATGGAAAAGGTCAAAATGTTGATGGAGTATCTACAAGCTGATGCTTCACCTCATTAAAAATGGGAAATCCATTTTTCCGATATGCCACATTACGGAAAAAATAGTTTTGTGATTTTTTTTTTCTCTCATGAGTACCTTTGAGAAGAGAACCTGTCAGCACTGTAATGAGGTACATCGGGAACAAAGGACAAAATGAATGCAGAGGGATCTATTTTGCTGTCCTAACTGGAAATAAAAAAATAATTTCAAATGTAAGATTAACTAATATCTAAAGGGAGCGGAAGTCATTAGGAGAAAACCTTGAAGAAAACTGTAGAAAATGCTCTTGGCATCAGAAAAAACTACTGCAATATTACAGTATAAAGGCTCCGTAGAATTAAAACGAAACGCTGCACCTATGTGCCACTTTATTAGAAAGACCCACCTTTGCTTCCGGTCACTGGGCACTTTTTTAGAAACATACTCCTCGCCCTTCCACTCACTGGCCAATTTACTAGACCTTTTGTTTTACACCTTATTGTCATGTATTTACAAGCTGTTGCCACATAGGTTATCGATTCATCCCTGGTCAGTTTCTGTTCACAGGGAGCATGTGTGTGTGCTGTGTGGCTAATGTTTGCAGGGTTGAGTGGTCTGTGATATTTCTCGACAAAACAGGAGCGATGACACCGGTAGAGCCGCTTTCTTTGGGCTATTTCACTTTGCTCGTCGACGGGGTTAATCAAGTGTGTGCCGACTGGCTTTAATCTAAATCAGTCCCTGCTGACTGCTCCGGTATTAAAGTGCGTTTCCTCCAGACATCCCGCCTTCCCTCAGCTCGTTCTTCAAACATTTAGAGCACTTTTAAAGGTGCTTCGTTGAGTTTGGCTCCAATTCTGAGCTTAACTATTCCTCGGATTCCCTTGAAGGCATTTTTTTTTCTTGTAATTGTAGGTTGGAAGGGGGCCTCTTTGATTTCTCCGTATTAGAGAATCCCCGAGGAGAACATCTAAGCCCGTCTCATGTGAAGAAAGCCTCTGACGAAATAAACCAGGCACCAGCATGGCACGTTTGTCTATACCACAGTTAATTGTACCGGGCTGTAATTTGATTCAGAGATGTAAGGGGATTAGTTTTAATTCATATGACCGTTCGCTTATTGATTGGGATTGGCTCCCGTCTCTCCCCCACCCTTTAGGGGAAGTCACCTGCAGATGGTCCACCATCCAGATCAGAGGATGCTACACATTTCCAGAGAGACAAAAGCAGCTCCTCTGCAGAGCCAGATAGGAACTTATGAATAATTTCTTGTGTGAAGAAAACAAGCAGACGAACTGCAAAACTGCGTCCATATGGCATCCAATTACTCAGAAAACACCATGCAAATAACTTCTGCAAGTCAAGTCAAACAAGCACAAACTACCATTTGTTTTTGGTTGCATTTGGGGTGAGTTTTACACCCCCATCCCATCTGTACAGCTCGAGCTGAGCTAATATGTGCTTCAACTATAGGCCCCTACAACAATTCACCCCACCCCTACAACATGTTATCCTACCCTATCAAAACTCCACCTCACCCAGGGGCGTCTGAAGCATTTATTATGTGAGGGGGAAGCGTGGGGTGGGGTTTGTTTGTGGGGGCGCTGTTTGTGCATGGGGACGGGGTTTGTGCTTGTGGGGGTGGGGTTTGGGTGGCGGCCGAGATGCTGCGTGCCTGCAAATCTCATCCTTTTACAGGGTGGGGTGTTTGTAAATCCTGTTAAATCTTATATCTTTCGTAATCTACTCCACTTAATCGATAGAAGAACACACACCACTGGAAATCTGCTTGGGTTTTCCTCCAACTCACTGCATGCAATTGAAGTGACTCGTCATTGCACAGACAGGCTGCTCAGATTTCCAGTGGTGTGTGTCCTTCTATTGGTTTAGTGGAGTGGATTCTTTCGTGAAAGATTCAAGATTCAAGATTCAACAGCACTGGTAAACTAATTATTTATGTGGAGGGGTCCAACCGAATAATTATGAAATGTGAAGGGGACACATTCCCCTCTGGTTGAATGGCGACGAAGCCCATGACCTCACCCCTCCAACACCTTACACCCACCAACCCCTCATCTCATCCACCAAAACACCCCAACTCACCCTTCCAAAACCTCACCCCATTCCACTAAAACCTCACCCTACCTCTCCAACGCCTTATTCCACCATTCCAAAATCCCATGCCACCACATTATTCCTTCAATACATCAATACATCCAGTACCTCAAGTACCTCAGTACATACTCCAATGTCCCAGGCCACCTGTATAACACAGTTCTGACACCACACAACACCCCTCCAAAACCCACACCTCCATAAATGTCTCATTCTTGGTTTATTGAATGCAGTAATGCTAAAACACTAACTGTTCCAGGGAAAAATGATTTAGTCAGTACAAGGTGACCCTGAGGGTTAAGAGCCTTAGCTTCTTCTTCTTTTCATGTTGTTGTTCTGGGAATTATTTTCTGTGACTTTCAGAAATACTGCTGGATTTGAATGGCACAATCTATTTTTTTTACATTCATCTGTTCCGAACCTTTCGCCTCACCTAAAGCTTTGGACGTAATAGCCTAACAGAAATGGAAGCATTGATATTTTAAGCCATGTACTGCGGGCCCGTTTCCCAGACATGGATTAGTACAGGGGTTGGCTTAAATTCCAAAACGAATAATTATTCACTGCTGAAAATCCCTTTAGACAATATTCATGCCTTTATAAAACTTGTTTTATAGCTGTTTAGTCTTTAATTAGCCAAGAAAAACATATGTCATTAACTTTTTACCACGTTGTGGAGGTCCAGAAGCAGCAGTTTAGGACATCCAACCAAACTCCAGGCTGGTGGTGGTGAATATTTCCTTTTCTTCAGTGCTTCAATATTCAGCCCACACTCCAACCAACTTCTGCCTGGCAAATTCAGCATCAAAGTGTTGGAGAGCAGAATAAGTCATGCTGAGCACACCCAAGCCAAGGACACACACTTAAAACAGTATGACTTTTGGCAGGGCCACCGTCCTAGAATTTTATCAGTGTGCCCACTCCTCTTTCGCCAAATAGCAGAAGAATTACACCTTGCAGGGTGCATCTCTGTCCTGGGATGGGTACCACCAATAATGTGGAGGTAAATAAAGATTATTTCATTGTAAATATATTTAAATTGTTTATAGGCTCTAAAATATACTCTAAAAACTACAATTAGGCAATTTTAGTTTTTAGAGTAATGTTTTAGAATTGGGATGTTTAATTAGGTTAGGTACTTTTGTCCATGTTTTTGAATGACAGTATAAAATTCTTACTTAATTTAAACTTACAATTGGGAGTCCTGTATAATTAAGTAGATAAGAAGCCATTCCAAATTTTTAACAGTGGGGTTCAAAGAATTCTTCACCCAAAACCTCTAGAAGCTTTAGAAACTAATACTAAAACCATTCTTGATGGAAGGATACATGCAGGGCATTGTGAGGCACAATATTTTACCATCATCCACATCCACGTAAACACACTGGTCCATAGTGCCTAAAATAGCTGCATTTATGTTGGAGACCACTGTAAAGAAATCAGAGTATCCACAATTAACTGTTTAACACCAAACCCCACTCTGTTTATGCACTCTAGATTATGGGGGGATTTGAACAATGAATTCAAAAGCCCCCCCAAAGGAAAGACACCCCCATTCAAGTCCCCAAGGATGTGAAGTCTTTCCTCCCTCGCCTTCTTTAAACCAGAGTTTAGGTTGGAGGACTGTGGTTTGTTTACAAAAGTAATGAAGAGCTGCAGGCATGAGCCCATGATTCACAAACAAGCAAAGCCACATGCATGCTCGACTCTGCTATTCCTGGAAACCAGCACGGGAAGACAGCATGCTGGGAGCACTGTCGTCTCTGAGTTTCTCCTGACGAAAAAAAGAGCATAGGTACCTTTCGCAGCCATGGTCTCCTTTAGTTGCATCACAGTCGCTGTAAAACGCGAGGAATCACGGGTGACATGGGGCTGGTTTGGAGAGCGGCGCACGCATAATCACTGTTTGTTTTGCATTCTGTTTAAACAGGCTATCTATTTGTCATAAAAGCTGCGGCCTCCGCTCTGACCTTCAAGCCTGCTTCCTCTCTCTTTCAGCCAAGCACGTCTGAGCTCAGCCCTCAACATGTTTACTGATGTAATGAACATTTTTTTTTCTCCGTCTGCGCCCCTGTTGCTTTGACATTTTCAGCTCCAGCAGCCGCTGGCATTTGGCAGAGTGGCTGCAGGTGGAATTCAGCAGAGGCTTCGCCGGCACGGAGACTCAGAAGCCCCCAGACGAACTCGTGCTGACAAACAAACTTCTCCACAGTGTCTGTCAAATGAGTGCCGCCCGCAGAACAGCATCCCAGTGCTCTGCGAGATCGTGAACATCACAATCCTGCCAATTAGATTGAGACTTTGCAAGCTGCATCTGGTCTGCCTGTCAAAGGTTTGGGCACACCCAGCTTTTCCAGATGTTCTTAGGAGTGTCTATAGTGAAGGCCTGAACCACACATGAATAGAAGCACAGGAAGAGCTGCTTATCAACTGTGCCTAACCCCACCCACTTTCTGTTCAGGTGTGAGAGCTCAGTAATGAAGAGAGTGAGTGGGTCATGAAAAGAAAACCTGAGAGAATGAAAAGAGATAAAAGAGAGAAGCAGTATGATAAAAAAGAAGAGAGAGAGAAAGCAAGAGAGAAATGAGGATGGAAAAGACAGTGAGAGTGGAAAAGGAGAAATATTAAAAGAGAAAAATGAAAATAAATTTAAGAGAGAGAAAGAGAGAGAGAGGGAGAGAGAGAGAGAGAGAGAGAGAGACAGAGAGAGAGACAGAGAGAAAGAGAGAGAAAGAGGGAGAGAGAGAGATGAACCCAGACAGACTGTGCTGACATACAAACCTCTATACTAAGTCTGTCAGCAGAATGCCATCTGTGTTTGTGGGGAAACTGATTATCAGACTGCGGCTCAGAACCAGATGTCAGACAGGACCGGGTCGCCCCGCGGAGCGCGAGGGTTCAGACAAAACCAGGGAGACTCCGCGTCAGCGATGCCACCTGACTCACCACAGCTCAATCAACTCGGCTCGTTAGGCATTTGCAGCAACTGACTTCATGCACTTGACAGATCATTCCACTCCTGACAGAGGGCTTCACCAACACACTTACGCTGTGTCTTACCCTTTATAATACTAAAGTTTTTCTTGATTGCTTAAACACATTTCTTTAAATTAGGCAACAATTCCCCAAAACTCTAAACACAAATCCTTAACTGCGCACCCAACTACGGAACTACTGATCAAAAACCCTCTCCAATCAAAACCATGCCCTTCAGCAGTCCTGTGGGAACTGACATTGTCCCAAATGACAATGTAGCATGACTGCTGTGGCTGTGCTGGCTTTCTCTCTGGCCCAGTTGGCATAAAAATCTCTCAGACCATTGAGGAAAGCCAGCAGACGCATGGTGTTGTATGGACAAAATGTGGCATGGTGCTAGAGAACCCCTCCATGGTTACATTTCCTCCTCGCTGGCCAGGGACATTCCAATTTCTGCCTTTTCCACCTCCCTCCCTCCCTCCCTCCCTCCCATCTCTCTATTGTTTCACACACTCAATATTCCAGACCACTGTAAAACCACATTCTTGAAGGCTGTTCTGATGGAAGAGCTTTATTCCCGAACGCTGCTCTCTCTTCATCACTGAGCTCTCACACCTGAACAATAAGGTTCCTCCCCCTTCTTTTGTTAAGATTAAATCCCATTTCATCAACTAAAATGAGTTCATGGTGTGTCTCTCTCGCATTTGTGTCAAATGTTTTCCACAAAAGAAATGAAACGGTTCAGTAAATGACTGCTCAGGAGTACATGGCACAACATGTCCTGTACTACAGTATGTACACTGCCTTAATACATAAATATATATTAAAATATGGTATGAAAAAACATACTTGGTCTTTGACTAACTGAGTTCCTTTCGAAAGGAACTTGACAGTTCTCTTTCATGCTCAACCTGTTCCTTTGAAGAATGCAGTCAATAGTTAAGATGCTGATGGAATCAGGGCCTTGGAATATTTCCTGATCCTCAACAATCTCCTTTGTATCTCACGCAAGCGAATACAATTTTTGGCTATAACCATATTATCGATGGTCATCTCACGCTCTTGTATGAATAGCCATCTTCTGCCTCCGCTAGGTGGTGGCTTTCAGTTTAGCTTTTATTCAGTAGGCAAGGCAAGTCAAGTTTTTTTATACAGCACATTTCATACACAGAGATAATGCTTTACATGAAAGGCAGTAGAATAATCATGAAAAACAATAATAAAAACAATAATCACAAAAAAAAGGTAGTAGAACAATCATTAAAACAATGATCGCAATAAAACAAAATATGTAAAACGTAAAATTTGATTCATATAATAATTTACAAATTGTTTAAAATTGATTTATCTCTAAGACAATTAAAAATTAATGCAATCAGTTCAGACACAGCACAGTGCTCATTCAGTAAATGCACAGCTAAACAGATGAGTTTTGAGTCTAGATTTAAATGTAGCTAATGTTTTAGCACATTTGATCTCTTCTGGAAGCTTATTTCAACTAATAGATGTACTGATGGGATTGTGGTAATAGAGTAATAGAGTTACTGATGGGATTGCAGTAAACCATCCATATTTTACAAAACGTGAGCACACAGTTACTTATGTAGGTGATATGATAATACCATGCATTTCAGAGAGCATGCATGTTATACTAGGGATAGTTAAACATGGTGCAGACATTGAAAACTGAGTGGATATATGTGTTGCATTTTGCTTTAAGAATTAACCAACTCTGATGAGCCATAAATGTTGTTCGGTGTTTATGATTTAGGGAAATGGATCTGTCTTTTAGTATTTAGCGCAATGGTTTGGGACATTTAGCTCACAAGCCTGGTAATAGTGTGCAAGGAATCGAGAAAAACTGTAATATTCATCTTCTCTGTGTCTGTGTATTCTGTCAGTCTCCACATAAATAAAGTTTTCGGATTCTGATTCTGATTCAATGAGAGCAATATAAAAAGACCACAGAGTACCTTTTTTTACAACAACAATGGAAGACATTGCAGAGAGAGGAAGAGGGAGGGGGAGGATGAGGATGAGAGGGGGGCGGAGAGAGGAAGGTAGGGGTTAGAGCTGGTAGAGGAGTTTATGGCCGAAGAAGACAATCTTCAAATGAAATCAGAGCAACCTTAGTTGATCATGTCATGAACCATGGGCTGACAATGCGAGAGGCTGGACAGTGAGTGCAGCCCAAGTTGAACCATTTTACTGTCACCTCTGTCATTCTGACATTTAAGCCAGAGTACAGGTGTGTAACCAAAATGTCTTTCACACTGTGTATTATATAATTTGGGTGACACCTATTTACTTCATGAATGGCTGATGCCATTCACTGACTGTACAAGCTTCCCATACAATTTACTCTACTGTGGAGTAATATATCTATAGTCTGCATTGTCAAGGCCCTCTATTTTGGTTTTGTTGTTTTACTAAAGGCCTTAGAGATGCAACCATGCTGGAGGAAGGGGCCAAATGTTCATCAGAGTCCAGGAAGCTCCCGTTGAAACTTGTTTTCGGAAAATAATCAAATCAGATTACAAGAAATTCAAAACTTCATCCCCCAAGACAATACAATATCCAACATTCTATGAGTCAGTTTGTCCACACTGCCTCACATTCTCAAGCGAAACCAAACCAGGCTGAAACAACTTCATAAGGTGCCTTTTAAATGAAACTCCCAAAGAAACGAAGAGCTCAGATGAGCATATGTGGATTTAAGTATAATATCGACGGCAGCACACTACATGCAACATTGTTTACACCATATTGACTGATTTTTGTTCTTTGTTTTCAGAGAGTGCAGGAAATGGATGCTCATGCAATCCCACATGAGTTCATCTTCATAGCTGAGGCTGGGTTCAACCTAGCAAAGACCAGAAGAAGGGGAAGGAGTCGCTGGCCACAGAGCCATTATAGAGGTTCCTGTCCAATGAGGTGGGAAAATCACAATGTGCACTTCCATCTCCAACATGCATGGTGTCCTCCACTGTCAGGGCAAACTTGGACCATACAACACAGCCCATATTCTCACATTTCTGGACAAACTCCACAGAATTATAAAAATTCAGAGCATATGAATGATGCAGACCATCAAAGAAACCCATACATTTTAGTATGGGAAGACGTGAGCTTTCATCATGCAACCCTTATGTTTGCTGACCACCCACTGTTTCTCATGCAATACCTCCCACCATACACCATTTCTGAACCTCACTCGGCATAGCACTGGAAGGTATACAACTGGCAGCCCTTTGTGCACATGCCTCTTATGTAGGCTTTGGAAGAGGCATGTGATGAAATTGATGTAGGTGCGATTCCCAGCTGTGGGACAAGACACTGTCTAATTATTTTTCTTCTCCCTTATATATATATGTATACATATACAGTCATGTGAAAAAATTAGGACACCCTTTGAAAGCATGTGGTTTTTTGTAACATTTTTAATAAATGG
>JBBMFX010000101.1:5944907-5960833 GCA_037832545.1 Rhabdalestes septentrionalis
TAAGTACTGTTCATCATTTATTATGCATTTATTAATATCTTTGTTCAGTATTTGGTAAACATTGTTTAACATTGTTTCATTATGTTACTGTTTAGGCTTACGTGACTATCCATCATAGATGCAATATTTCACAGACCTTTAGTAAAAGTTGTTGTGAATAAATGCTTTACAAACACTTACCAAACATCGGATGCAAATGATTTATTAAGGCCTGTATTACTTACAAACTACATTGAAAACAGGATAATACTGTAATGGTTATGTGGCTAAAACTATTATGATAATCAGAGAGAGAATGCTTTTATATATATTGCAACGGAGTTGAGATGGGGAGGGCTCTCCCAGCATGCACTGCTCCCTCCCCAAACTGTGAAATGTTGTTTTGTGTGTTATTTTGAGGGTTATTGTGTGTATTTAGGGGTGTTGTGTGTGTTTTGGGGTTGTTCTGAGGACTGTTTGTGTGTTTAGAGTAGAGGTACAAAGACCTACCGTGTATGTGAAACACGGAGGATCTGTGTACCTGGGTTGGGTCTTTGTGTTCTAATTAAACACTGGTGTCAGAAGTGGAATGCGGCGGAGGTTTTGGTGGCCGAGATGTTCACCCGCTTCGGAGTTCCAGAGGAGCTGCACAGCAACCAGGGCCGGAACTTGGAAGCAGAGGTGTTCAGCAAGGTTTGCAGCCGGCAGGGGGTCCACAAGCCCCGGACAACACCTCTCCACCCACAGAGTGACAGGCTGGTGGTTGAGGTTTAACCAGACCCTGGCCACGCAGCTGGCAGTCCTCACCAGCGACCACCAGAAAGACTGGGACAGCCACCTGCCGCTGGAATTCTGGTCCTACCACACCACGGTCTAGGAGTCCACGCAGTCCACTCTAGTGTCTTTGATGTTCAGGCGGGAACTGAGGACACCGGAGGACTTGTTGTTTGGGGTCCCACCCGAGCCGGAGGTGCCTGGGAAGTCAGCTGCATGAGCGGTTGCGGGTGGATCACGAACTGGCCTGCGGCCGGGACTTTCCGGTGGGTGAGAAGGTATGGGTGTATGGCCCGATGTGGAGGAGGGGGCTGTCACCTAAACTTATGACTCATTGGGTCCTGGAGAGACTGGGTGAGGTAGTGTACCAGGTCCGGCTGCACCAACGGCCACTTGTAGTGCTACTCCACCACTACAGCCTCGCGCCGTACTGGCCCCACGGACAGACTGAGGAGTAGGCCCAGGCTGAGGACGAGCCTGTGTCCCCTGGCCCCTCAAATTCTGTGGACAGTGACGCGGGGGGTAGACCCCACCGGCAGCGCCGTCAAAACTGACGCCTCACGGATTTTGAGGTACATTGAGCGGCTGGGGGCATCCACATCTTGGGAGGGGGCAATGTAATGGAGTTGAGATGGGGAGGGCTCTCCCAGCATGCACTGCTCCCTACCCAAACTGTTAAATGTGGTTTTGTGTGTTATTTTGGGAATTGTTGTGTGTAGTTGTGGGGTAGAATGTGTAGCTGTGTGTATTTGGGGGTGTTGTGTGTGTTTTGGGGTTGTTCTGGGGACTATTTGTCGAGTAGAGGTACACAGACCTACCGTTTATGTGAAACACAGAGGATCTGTGTACCTCGGTCGGGTCTTTGTGGTTTGCAAGCTGGTTGTGATGTATGTCTTAACCCTTTACATGCTCCTGCTGTTAAGAGCTCCAAATAAAGGCTGTGGAGTCCGCTCCTTTTCTGAGTTCACCTACTCTCACGAGTGTTCCTTGCCTCCCTTAACGATCTCAGTTCGAAATTGTTACTATATATGTGTATATATATATATAGTGGCATATTCTATATATGATCAATATGATCAATATTCAAATAATAGTTTATAGTTTCTGTCAGTCTGTGGTTTCATGACTTCACCTGTCTTACTTAAGTAACTAGTTACAACTCTTGAGTTAATCATGAGCAAGCCTCAGCAAGTTATTTGTAGATGTTTTATAAAGCATAGACAAGACACACTTTAGATGAGCTCCCAAAATATACTCATGTAACTAGTTATAACTCTTGAGTTAATCATGCATCCTGCTTTTGATAAGTTTTTGTAAAGCATTTATTCATACATAAAACTACTCTTAATGAAGGTCTGTAAAATAAAAGGGCCATAGCGTAAGCCTTAACAGTAACGTAATAAAACAATATTAAACAAAGTTGAACAAATACTGAAAAAAGATATTAATAAATGCATAATAAAGGATGAACAAAACTTTACTAAGTTACATACAGATGCTTGATAAATCATTTCTTAAGCATTTCCTAAGTTAAAATAATGCAGTCATATGATGGACTTAATCATCTCAGACAAAACAGTAATAGATATGGTTATTAATGATTAACTGATGAGAAATAACTAAGAAACAATTACTAAAACATTAACAAAGTATTAACTAAGACTAAGACAATGCTTAATAAATGCTACCCACAAATCTTGTTCCTTTTTAGCTGCAATAAATAATGTTGCTAATAAATGCTACACACTGAAATGACTTCTTGGCCATGTTTAAGTACTTCTACTTTTAAAATGTCACCTCCCATTCAATCCTTTACTTTGTGTTTATTAGTAATTATCCATACTCATTTTGATACGTGCATTTTACAACTCACACCAAGTAATATTAACTAAACTAATGCACTGAGTGCAGGACTTGACACAAGGTAGTACATTTTACTTGGAAAATGTTAACGGTGTTAGCTAGTGTGCGGCTCTGTTCCACGCAGGTAACATTATCCTTAGCATGCTAAATAATTGCTGGTCAGCAGTTATTTGCTAACCTGCCTTACTTGACTTGGCATCTTATTAAGCTGTCTTGAGTGTTCCTGGCTGAAGGTAATTATCAGTGGCTCTATTTGCACAGAAATGTTCCTGGCCTGATTCTTAAATCCAGGTTTCCCAACCACTGGGCCGGGGACCACTGATGGGCCGCATTGGTTTTTGATTGGGCCGCAAATCTAAAATTGAGACAGGCTATTGGTCCACAGTTGGTTATTTAAGATTATGTAATGTGGCCAAGTGGGACTTGGCAACATGCTGTGATAAATTAATGTTGATGAGGTTGAGAACCATTATTCTAAATTGTGTTAGGGCTATGCTGCTGCTGGATGGCCTAATGGTAAGAGTATTGGCCCTGCAATCAGAAGATTGGGGTTTGAAATCTGGCTGCTGGTGTAGCATTTTTTTTATAATTGGATACAAAGATAGTCAAATCTACTTGCAAAAGCTAAGTATATTTTGTTTTCGAGAAACAAATTGGTCGTAAAATCTACTTGGGTATTGTTGACTTAACAATTAATACTAGTAAGTAAACTTTACTCGAGGAAACCCTTAGTAAATATTGCCATGAATTTTTGCATAGAAATTGTTACCAAGCTTTTTTTAATTAAATGTCAGCCAGAATTTTTTTCAGTGCAGATTTCACCCAAATGGCCCACTCTGTTCCTGTTCCTGTAATCATAAAAATGCATTATCAAAACTAACCCCACCCCACTACAAATCACATCCAGGTTTTCAAATAGGTAGAGCAGAATTTTCGATGTGTCTTAGGATACTCATACTAAATCTCAGTTGTGCAAAATGGAACAAAACAGAAAGCCACTGGCAATACCTAATTAGAGGATTGTGTCCTAAATCACATCCACAAGCAAAATTTGTACACCAAATCTTTGCTCAACTACATTTGGGGTAAGTGATTTTTTTTTTGCCAAAGTATTCCTTTAAGCAGTGCCTGAAGGTGTTTGAAGTTATCTAGCTAACCAAGAATTGTGTGTGAAGAAACCTCATAAGCTAGTCTATTTGAGATCTCTGTCCAATTTGAACTGAATCCCTTAACATTCTCACCAAGTTCATAATGTTGGTCTTCTGATCTTCATTCGTTTTTTCTTCCAGAAGCTTTGAGGAGCCAGGCTTGGTCAGAGCCGCAGCTGCTTTTCGATCGGCACGGCTGTTTCTTCTGTATCTCGGGCTTCTGGATTCCACTTTCTGGCCGTCATGTTTCTACGGGACCTATTAGCGCTGACACAGCCTCCTCGCAAACACACTCCGGAAATGAGGCGTGTCAAAGTCACTATCGTTTCTCTCGCTTTCTCTTTTTCCTCCTCCTAATACCAAACAATCTCTCTCTCTCTCTCTCTCTCTCTCTCTCTCTTTCTCTCTCTCTCTTTTGCTTCCAACAGCCATTTTTTTAAACCCATCTTCCCTTTACCATTCTTCTCCTTGTTTGTTTTATCAGTTTGTCAAGCTGCTGCCATCCATCTTCATGAGGGGTTTTAGTTTGAGCTTTTTTTCCTCCGCATTTTGGCTCCTTTTGTTGCTTTGTTTCTTGTTGTTTGATACCCAT
This sequence comes from Rhabdalestes septentrionalis, assembly GCA_037832545.1. Taxonomy (NCBI): domain Eukaryota; kingdom Metazoa; phylum Chordata; class Actinopteri; order Characiformes; family Alestidae; genus Rhabdalestes; species Rhabdalestes septentrionalis. The sequence goes on from JBBMFX010000101.1 coordinate 5,949,264, forward strand.
CGTTTCGCAGCATAGCTTTGCTTTATCAGGAGATTTGAGTTGAATGCCTGACCGATCCAAATGATAAGGCCTTCCTTCTATAAAGTGACAAGCCATCCTCCATGTTGTTCCTTCTGCCTCGTCTGATCTACGTTCTTCTTTTCTTCTTTTCTTTTTTGTTCTAGTAATTTCTCTTCTCTTTTTCAGACGATTTACTTCTTCTATTTCTCTGCTTTTCTTTCACCTTTGCTTTCTTCTCTCTGTCTTTTTGCTTCTTCTTTTTTCTCATCTTTTCTTTTTCTGCATTCTCTCATTTCTTCATTACTACACTCCAGTATACTTCTTTTCTTCCATACACCTCTCCTATTTCTAATAGTTTATTTACACTTCCCCTCTCTTTACTTCTCCACTCCACCTCTGTCTTCTTCCTCCTTCTTGCATTCCTCTCATTTCTCTTTCTGTGCTCCCATCCCATGTTCTGAACTGTCCTCCCATCACCTCTTCTGCTCCTCTTTTCTCTTCTATTTCACTCACATTTCCTTCCCTTCTCGCCTCTTGACATTTTTCTGCTTTATTTCTCTCCTTTCCCTTGTCCTCTAAAATTTCTCTGATATTAATTTATATATTTAATTTATTCCATCTAAACTTTTCATTCCAGCTTGTATTTCCCTTCTTTCTGTCTATTCTTTTATCCTTCTCTTTTTTCTTTACTTGTCTTCATCTCTTTTTCTCTTCTCTTTTCCTCATGCCATTTACCTGTCAGTCCTCCTTGGGTTCCTGGTGCTGTCAATGGAAAGACAATGGACGGAACAGTGAGTACAGTAAAGGAGTAGGAAACATTTGATTTCTTGGATTTTCTGATGTATTGTTGTATTTTCTGTACTTTAATTTTAAACTGTTGCCGGTTTTTTTCTGCAGAATATTTAGCTCCTCTCATTTGTCCTCTAAATGACTTTGCTTTCTTCTTCTCCTTATTTTCTCCCCTCCCTTTTGCTTTTTCTTTTACTTTCCCACCTTGCCTCTAATTTTCTGAACTAGGTGTGGTGGCTACGTGAAATCACACTGGCAACAGTGGTTTATTAGAAAAATCGATTTTTTAATTTTTCTTTCAGCTGTAGTTTAGTTTGCTTTGTTAATTTTGTGGTTTGCTCTCAGATGAACTATACAAAGATTTCTGTTCATCTCATCTTTCTACTGTTCATCTCATCTTTCTTCTTCTCTTCTGCCCTATCCTAGTTTCTCTACTGTCCTCTCATCACTTTCCCCCTCTAATGTTCTTCTATTCTTCAGATGGTGGCCTAGTGGCCTAGTGGTTAGGGCACTCGCCCTGGGATGAGAAAGTTGTGGGTTCGATCCCCAAGACTGCTAGGCACCCCTGAGCAAGGTACCATCCTCACACATGGCTCCCTGGGCTCCGAGGTCATGACTGTCCCCTGCTTCACTTGGTGAATGGGTTAAATGAAGAAAAGGAATTTCATGCTGTTCACACTGTGTTCACGTATGACTAATTGATCACTTCACTTCTTTTTACCTTCACTCTCCTGCCCTTACCTATCGTATCTTCTCACTTTCATCTTGTATCTTTTGACTTTTATTTCGTTCTTTTACTTTTATTTCCCCCATTATCTTAACAACATTCATCTGTCCTTCTTCTCTCACCTCTTTTTATTGTCCTCTTTTCCTTCACTTTTAATCTCTGGTTCCCTTGTCACTTTACCATTCCTCTACACTCATCTACTTTCTGAGTGGACTGGCTCTACATCAGTTGTTTTCTTCATGTGCTCTGATCTCCTCTCCCCTGCTCTGTTTGGCTTTCTTAAAAGGTTCTTAGTGGTTAGTAAACAGTGATAATTTATAGCATAAAGAGAAAAGTTTGAAATTTTTTCATGATGAATCAGTTGCATCTCATCATACAACTTTCGCTTTTGTTGCTTTTAGCTTGCTATTGTGTTGATTTTAGCAGTTTTTTTTCTTGCCTCCCATCTGATATTTTCCCCTGAGGTGTAAACACACAGAAACTGTACACAGTTTATATCTGGAGCAAGACTGAAGGGGTCATCAGTGGAGAATCAGTACTGACAGTATCTACCGAATGCCAGGGCTAATCCAATATTTTCAATTGCATTACGCTTTTCAGCAAATGATCCCAAGGCAGCAGCTTACAGTGTAAACATGTCCATCTGCTCACACTGCAAAAAAAGAGAACAAAAAAATTGCTTCAATGTGTGTGCCTGTGTGTGTGTGTGTGTGTAGTATAAGCATGAGAAGATCTTTACAATGCCCAGCTCATTGTAATTCTAATGTAGAAACCAATCACTAATGGAATACAAAGGTTAAGGACATACGTGACTATACCAGGTTCTTCAGGGGTTCTTCAGCTGAGTTGATGGCTCTATATAAAACCACAACAATCGACAGAAGCATCTGATAATAAAAACAATATAATAATAATAATAATAATAATAATAATAATAATAATAATAATAATAATAATAATAATAATAATGCTATTACTGCCATGTATAAGTTTTAAGAAGAATAAGTCCACATAATATGTCCACATACTAATTGTACACATAAAAAAAATAAAAGAGCATTTAAACACATACACACACACAAACACAAACACACAAACGCACAGTACAAACACATCATTCTGTGTAGGAAGGCAACCTCTTTTGCAAGTCGATAGACATACTATTTTCTCAACAACAAACTACACGGAAATTGGATTTAGAAGTATGAACGCTCAGAAGAAGCATTTCTTATGGAACCAGGTCGATGTGATAAGGGATTCATATAAGTATGATTGATTTGGAAAATAAATAATTTCTCCGCTGTGGATGGTATTGGCGTAGCTGATATTAAAATTGAAAGCAGGATGGGGATAGGACAGGAAGAGAGATGGAAAGAACGAAAGAAAAAAGGAAAAGAAAGGAGGAGAGAACGAAGAGGGAGGTCACAGAGTGCCCGGCACTCATCCAGCATCCTAAACAGTGTATGACCTTGAGGGAGGGACGTAAACACATCCACTCAGACGAGGAGAGGTAAAGCAAGGACAGGTGGTGAAACTAACCCACCGCATAAAAAACACAGTACATCATCAATGAAAGTGCTCATTAGCTAACAGAGGAGAAAAGAAACAGGCTTTAAGGGCCCATCTTCTACATTTTGTTTATAAGACATGTGGTTTTACGTGCTAATACATTTCCATAAAAGGTCATGACATTGCTGTCATGATAAATATAATATTGGGAAGATTTGGTGCAGTAGTAAATGACTTAACAGACAACACTGGTTTGACTGATGCTCATGTCTGTTCATGCTAGGCTAAAAGCTAAAGCTAGCCACGCAGCTACCCTTTTCATCCAACTAGCCAGAATCTGCTCCCTCAACAAGAAACTGGACTATATCCCACTCCAGTGAACAACTCAGTTCAACAGTTCAGAGACTGTTGTGTCTTTGTAAAACTCAAGCAGGAGGCTTGGATGACTACATAAAAGCTGGTCTCTAGTTAGTGTTAGACACTGTCAGATATTAGCTTCATTATTTAGCATGGGAATTCACCACCATGCTCATAGTTGCAGTGTACATCCCAACAAGGGCAAACGCTAACAACACATTGGCTGAACATTACAGAAGCATCAGTGAAGTCCAAAATTCACACATAGATGCATGGGCATCTATACCACTTATCCACCCAGCAATGTGTAGGAGGGAAACATGTACAATGCAGTGTGCAAGACCTGTCCCAAAGACTCTTCAGGACTGACTATATGAGCAAGTGCATTGATGATGATACTGCCTTCTAAACCCCAAGCAGAAGCTGTGGATGACTACAAAAATGGGCTTGCGGCTGAGAACGGGCTTGCAGCTACACAGCTCAAACCACAAAATCAAATTAGTTGATATGACTGTGGTGGGGACGTAGTGTACAGAGAGTAGTGGCAATGTCTAACGGACTGGTGCAAAGCCAACAATCTGTCTTTGAATATGGACAGGACAAATGTGATGGTTGTAGACTGGATGTGGTATGATCACTCTCTGCTGTATAGCAACACCTCCTCAGTGGAGATTATTCAGAGTACCAGGGTTCTTGGCATTCACAACACAGAGAATGAAACCTCAACATCAGCTCTATCGCTTTTAAGGCTCAGCATAATTAATACTTTCTCCAAAGAATAAGGAAAGCACAGACCACCAACCCCCACCACATTCTCCAAAGGGCCAAAAGAGGACATTCTCTGTAGCTGTATCACAGTGTAGAACAGAAATTGTTCCTTGTCAGATCGCAAGACCCTACTGAGGATGGTGAGGACAGCTGAGAATATCAGTGTCTCTCTCCCCTCACAGACTGCACATACCCCTCCCACACTTTCTTCTCTCTCCGCATCTTGGGCAAAAGGTTCCACAGCACATGGCCCTCCACTGCCAGAAGTGGAAAAGGCATCTTCTTCCTTGCTTTCCTCCTTCTTCCTTCCTTCCTTCCTTCTACTCAGAGCTGAAAAATAAACTGTATCCACACACATTGCTGCAAATTCTCAGTCCTGCGGATGCTATTATTTGCACAATTATTATTTATTCATGTTGCTTTGGTGCTCTTGTGTTTTTCTTTCACACTTTCTCTTGCTTTCTTGGCACCCTGTGTATTTTATCCCATCGTCACATGTGTAGTCTATGTAGTGGTGTTTTTGTTCTAGTGTTGCACCTGGATGAATGTTGTTTGGTTTCACCATGCACTGTGTTTATGGCTGAGATTACAATAAACCTACTTGACTTGGCTTGAAGACGAAAGCCTAGCAAAACTTTTACCTTTGCACTTGGCTAATGAGGAATGACACTCTACACCAAACACACGGTGTCCTCCACTCAGAGAATAGACAAGATTTTACGCACTCTACACACACAGGTTCTGTGAAGTGCATTATCTCAAACAAGGCAAGGAGGTGGATCTCTGACACCAACAGAAGAGAGAAGGGGGAGAGAGATAGAGAGAGAGATTAAAAGATACAGCGATGAAGAGAGGGGTGGAGAGAGATAGGGAGAAATAAAGAGGGAAGGGAGAGAATGAAAGTGAACAGCAAGACAAAAAGACGAGAGAGAGTGAATGAGAAATATATATAGAGAGATACATAAAAACAGATTGAGAGAGAGAGAGAGAGATAAAGAGGGAGTGACTTTTTGGCTATTACAGATAAAGCTGCTCTCTGTGGGAGTCTGAATGACTGTGAAAGCTGTGAGTCAAAGGTTTTCTGCTGACTCCACATTCTTAACGCACACACAAACACACACACAGAACTCAAAAATCATGGTCACACTCTCTGTATTCAACATGGCCTCCCAACACACACGTAAACAGCATGTAAGAAGTTGCTGTAAAGACTTTATTATGAGGTGCATTGAGCAGAGCCAACAAGCTGTGTCTGAATGGTCCTTTTCTGACCCTTCTCTATCCAGTGCTGTTGTGATGAAGGAGCCTTTTATGCCTGCTGTAAATACATGTTGAGCCACTGTAATTTTCCCCCGGTGTCCGCCTCTATACACCTCACACAGAGCCCAAAAACGCCACACACACTTTTCACAGAGAAATTCTCCTATTCAGCTATCAGGAGAAAATAGGAGCGCTTTAAAAACGTATCTTTCAATTATGCGTTCGCATGCTCTGCAATGGCTGTGAACATAATTTACCAAAATGAGCTACGCTTACACACAAGCTCAAAATTAGCCACCTCGGCTGCTTGCTTGCATAGGGAGTGTGATGTTTTTCGAGCTTTCCGAATAACACTCATAGTAGCTGACAGAGGGACAGTAAATTGGAAACAGCCAAACAGATCCAAAAAGGCCTGAATGAGAAATGCAGTTTTTGGAGTGTCATTCACAGCGCAGAAGTTTTGGATGACGCAAACTTTTACCCGACGCAGCAACGCGACCAAGCAGCCGGATTTCACTTCAAATCCTGAATGGAGGCACGCTGCAAAAAGCTGAGCTAATCCTCAGAAGTTAGTGTTAGTGAGTTAATCTGAGGGCTGTAGGTGTCATCTCCTGATAGTATTTACATGTAATTATACAAATAATTACATACATTTTTCTAAATTTACATACAATTTCTATTGGTCAGTTCATAAAGTTTCACACAAAGGGAAAAGTATCTGCCGTGTTGAAGTGACTGTAACAGTATTCATAGCACATACTAAAGAATTACCGATACGTATGTTTAACCATTAATTACTATGTTGTGTTCTTTAACAAAGTGCTACCAAAATATCTCCTCTTCTAAAATAATAATAATATAAAAAAATAATAATAATAATATATACATATATAAATATATATATATATATATATTTTTTTTTTTTTTATGGCGTCCTTTTCATTACAAGGTCTCAGGCATTCAAAAATAGAAAGAGTATTAAACAACAAAAAAATCTAAGAGGGGGAAACAAATGTCTTGCCAAAAGAAATGTCCTAAGAGTTTTTTAAAACAGTCAGTAGGTTTTGGCTCCCCCAGGACATCCACAGCAAGACCTCTGTGCCTGGCAACCGAAGTATTTTGAACCATAAGCACAGCTCGTTTAGCCGCTCTCCACGAATACGGCTGGCCAGCAGCTTATCTTGAGGCATGATGGTGACTCTTTTGGCGTGGATACTGTCAGTGTGTGAACTATACCACTAAATGGCATTACTATTGATAAATACGCTAACGTTTGCAGCCTCTCTCGGTTTGGTAGCAACAGTCCCTATGTCAGATGTGCTACCACCAGCAGATGATTGGTCTTCTTGATCAGCTTGTTTGACCTTAATTTAAAGAAAGAGCCCAATGTGAAATATGGCTTTCTTCTTTCATCATGTATTACTAACTGAACGAGCTCATGTGAGTGGGTAGGGTTAGTGGGTGGGGCTGCAGGTAGCGCCCCCATGAGCATGCAAGCAGGCTTTGTTTTTTCATGAGCTCTAAATATAATTTTATTTTGCTTATTTTACCCCTGTGATTAAACCCATGCCCAAAATGCCATTTATTTGGTCATCATATTAATATTTTAGAGCTCCCCCAAAATTTCACAAATCATGTTTCCATGGGAAGTCATGTCACCCCTAGAGGAGCTATAGCTCTGCCTGCAGCTTGCGGATCAGCAGCTCTGTGTATTTGAAAGCTTGTACTTTCCACCAAATTTTTGCTCATTAAAATTAGACACTCATACATTAAATAACAGCATGCTTTTGCTATTACTAGTAATAAGCAGCTATTACTCATACCACAGGAATTACAGAATGGAAATGGAACAAAAGAGTACACAGTTTTTTGGGGAATATTTTAATTAACATATTTTCTTTTTCAGCTTGTGATAAACAAAAACTCAAGAGAAAGCTGTTTAGAGTTTGCTGTATAACAAAAGAAAAAACCTGACACAACCCCTATTTTGACAAGCGAATGGGCCCATGTCCGCATGTTATGTTGAATTTACAATGCGAGGTATTTTTAAGCTAAATGTGAGGTGGGCTATAATCACTGCCTCAAGTGGCTTATTATTTCATTATATTCTTATTAATAATAATCACAATAACCACGTCAGCCAAGCAATATAGTAGCCTGCAGTTGCCAAGCAACATGACAGCTTGAACTTCATATATTTCCGCCTAAAGATTTTCTGGCTTTTAATGAATGCATGAGCTGTTTTACAATAGCACAGCTCATGTAAATATATGTAAGTATCATGTATTACATGGAGGTATTATATGTAAGTGTTCCGTTTTTTACTCGTGTAAACACACAAGCGTATCCTCATGCTATACATAAGTAAGAGCTGGTGTAATCCAGCTGTAATAGAGGGCCAGTGTTAAAAATGTTTCTACACAGTTGTGAGACATTTAATCTGAAAGTGAACATGCTATGCAGGTCATGGGAAAAGTTTTAAGCAAACATCTAACGTTACTTTTCTAATGAAGGTAAAGTGTCCTCAGACTCTGGATGTGCTGTGATTACTACCATGGCATTGATTCTTCCACCGTGAGTGATTTTCAGGAGGTGACATCCACCAGTTTCGTTCCTGCGGGTGGTTAAACTGCAGGGGAGGTAATTACACCTCAGAGTAAACTAATGTGGAGCAGCGCCACATTCGCTTGTCAAGATTAGCTATTCGTCGAGATGCAGCGTGTTGTTTAAGTTGAAGCCATACATTTCTCCTGGGCTGCAGCAGCCGTGCCTGGGGAGGTTTTAATATTACATGCTCTCTTTAAGCATTAATTATTAAAGTGTGCGGTGTGGATTTTGATGAGAGGAACGATTTCCAGTCAGTTCGTGGACTTCACCACCACCAGCTGAAGTGAGATGGTGTCATTAAAAGCGAACTGTGGTGTCGGAGTGTGCGCAGAGGGGAAACAGACAGATGTGTGAAGCTGCTTAGTGAATCAGAAGCTTGTTGTCTACAGGAGTTAAAAAAAGGGAAACACAGTTAGTCTAAAAGTGAAACTAAGTCCTGCTCATCAGAAAGCATGTGTGTGTGCACTTGCATAAACTCCCTGATCTATTGTGAAGCAAGTCCCAGAACACACACTTACATGACAAAAACAGCTCTAAAAAGCAGAGTCTCTCTCTGTCTTCCTCCTGCTCTGTCTTTAACCCTTTAGAGGTCTAGAACTCTTCACACCTTTGCTGTAGGCATACATTAGTTATATTATATTAATACAATTATTAAAATCTCATAAAAAATTACATAGTAGTAAAAATGTTTCAGAAATATTGTTCTATGGAGTGAATAAAATTCGGTTTATATTCTGTACAGAAAATATCCGTACCCCAGATCATGACACAGCTGTTCAGGATGCTCTTTATAGTCCCATGTAAGTTGTGGTGATGATGGGGGAGTGAGCTCTCCTCCTTCTCCTGCAGGAATTAGAGCTACTGCATTTTTGTTTGGTCCACATTAAGAGACAGTGTGTTGTTTCTTTTCCTCATCCATTAGCCATTGCACTTCTTCTCTCTACGCTGTTGTCATGTCATCATTATGTAGTTTGGGCTGTGCATTGCTGCACAGTTGTGAGTCAGCAGCGTGAGCAGCAGTGTACTGCACACACTGCCCTGGGGCTCCCTGTGGTGGTGCTGAAGACATTGCTTCTGATCCTGCCTAACTGAGGTCTCCCAGCCAGAATGCCCAGGATCCATTGGCAGTGGGTGGTACTACAGACCAGCCGGTGCAGCTTTCACATCAGATGCTGATGAATGATGGTGTAGAATGCTTAACTGAAGTCTATGAACAGCATTCTCACATAAGTGCCTGTTTTATCCCTAAGGGTGAGGGCTAGAAGAAGGGTGGTGTTGATGTTGAAGATGCCTGTGCTACCTGATCTGCACATTGTCTGAGGACCCAGCTAGTCATATTGTTTGGTCCAGCAGACTTCTGTGAGAGTCCTCCTCACATCAGCCATCTCATTATGATGTCATTCTTTGCCACAAACCATGTGTAGAAATTCATCACATCTTGAAAGTAGCCCTCACCATCACAGGCAGGTAAAGTCCTGTAGTTGTTGGCAGATCAGATACCCAGCCACAAGTTCTTAGTGTCCCCAGTGTCCTGAAAGTGTTTCCGAACATGTGCCAGCTTTACTTCTGTGATGGCCCAGGTTGGCCCTTGCTGTTTTTAGGACTGCCTTATCATCAAATTTGAATTCAATATCTCTGACGCTGGCGCACATCTCTGGTGCATCTCTGCAGTAATCCATGGCTTCTGGATGTGATCTGATTATGGTTTTGGAGACAGTAACATCATTAATACATCTGTTAATGTAGTCAGTTACTGGCATGGCTAGTTATTAGTTGATTCCTGACCTGTAGAGGAGAGTAGTCTATTAGTGATAATCAACAACATGAGTTGTTTTCATACTCGTGTATATTTGGTGTGAAAGTTGGCCTACAAGAGCAATCGGCACCAAGGTGGCCCTCCGCCATCTTGGTTACCACATATGGCTATACAGCGTTTGCACAACAGAAGCAACAACAGAGTAACAATAGAAAAAGTAGCCTGTAAAAATGTTTTAATAGTTTTTGGTATGTGAAACCAAACCAAATATATAAGTGGGCTTTTTTATGACATGAACCCTTTAAAATTTGTGACAAGATCCATTTTTTTTTAGATTAGTAAAAGAAAGCTTCATGCAGCATTACCACACCCGTCTCAAGCTGTGTACACCATTAGTGATAAATAGAATAAAACCACAACAATGTCCCCTGGATCCCATTTAGGCATGCAAGGCTGGTGGAGGTGTCACTCCCACAGGAACGCTGTTGCTTAGGCCACTAAATGAGAGTGACTTTGTCTCTCCATGCAACCCGAGCTCCTTCGGGTCAGCTTGCTTTAGAATGCGCCCCAGCGGAGCAATGGAACCAGAGGGCAAAGTGACAGAGAGGTGGGGACAGGAGGATGGAGGGATGATTCTCAACATGACTGAAGGCTCAAACAGATGAGTGGTTCTGCCCCCCCACCCCTCCATGAGTGAAATGCTACACCTGTCCTCTATAGCTGGATCGATGCTGATGGAGAAGGTGACGGGACAGTGAGAGGTCACTGAACAGCAGCAGAGTCACTGCAGTGTTGAGCCAATGATGCCGTTAGGGTCATGTCAATTTACAAGAAACACAGGACAGAGAAAGAATGCAAGCGTGAAGAGGCAAAAACAAGCCTCTATGTTGGCAGTGCCTGTATAGCAGGAATGTTGAATCAAAATCAACATATTGTATTAGCCAAATGCAAAATGTAGAAGCATTTTCTTTTTGTGCAAGTTCCAACATAAATTGTAATGAGGCAAACGGTTGAATTTATGTGTATATTAGTGCTTAGAAAGGATGAAAATAAACAGGATTAACTGAATTGCTTTCTGCGCGTGATCATGACAAATCACATCTTTCCACAAATTCGACACTGTTTCTGTTTGAAAGTGGTACATTTCCTTTCATCTATAAGAGTGTCCATCAGACTGTAACATATACACTATATCAGGGGGCTGCAAAGAAAAAAAATATTTCCGTTTTATTTACTATTAGAAATTCAAACTGGTTCGTGAGGAAATAAAGGTTGGGGCCACTGATCTATGGATCAACAATAGACACCCCCCCTCCATATAGTGCAGTTGGGGACCAACACGCTATTGATTTTCTGCATACACGTTACCGTTACCACGTGACAGCGCCATACTGGAGGGCGGAAGTGAGGGTTTAATATAGTGAGAGTGGATGGACAGAAATGGACTAGTGACAAATGATAGACTTATTCATTTGTTCATAGCTGTTTAAATATGTCAGTTCCGTTATCAGTGAAAGTTGGCTACCTGGATATTGTCCACAAACATCGATATTTGGAAAAGCTTTCTATAGAGGACTTAAAAACAGAGCCGTATGCTCTCCCCCCGGACTTCACTTCACACGATATGTCTTTATACCAGAGATATCACATTTGAATTTAGCTGTTTTACTATTAAATAATATTTAAATCTTTATAAATGCAATTTTGTTGATTTCATGTTTTATCCCTTTAAGCTCCTGTTTAAATGAGAGTATTCATTAAATATTGGATTTTGACATAACATTTCTAAAGTGTGTG
>JBBMFX010000101.1:5960933-5972052 GCA_037832545.1 Rhabdalestes septentrionalis
AATAGCATAGGGAAAGAGAGCACAAACACACACACACACATACACACACACACACACCTACTCCACACACCCCCGCACGCATTCCTCGCTCACTTTCGAATCTAATTTTGCTAGCTTTTGACCTGAGGCTTCCTGATACGGCTAACATGAAGAGGCCTGCGTTTAGCGGGTCTGAGATGAGCTGACTGCGAGATTCTTGGTCAGCGTTCGGTCACCTCAGGGCTCAGAGACGCTCAGAGTGTGGGAAGCATTTATACTGCCGTCCCCAGACACCTCCCCAGCTCATTTTCTTCGGATTTGCGCTTTAGCTTATGGATGTAGGAGACAGATAATGTCAAACAGCTACATTTCTGCAATGCTGAGAGTCCTGCTATGCACTGCTTGCCTGCTTCCCTGCGGTCTCAATTGAGCCTTCATGAAAAATCCACCCTGTCACAATTAGCTTGAAATGATGGCTCAAGGGATGGGTGCCAAACTGGTTGCGGGTCCTGACTGGTCGGTAATGAAATATGGATCATCTCTGTAGCTGCATCTAAACCTAGTTTGGGAACTTCTCTGTTTTGGACCATAAGACCCTTCATAGGATTGTGAGGAGGGATGTGAAATAAATGAAAACTAATTTAGATTTATTTTACAATACTCAACATCCATGTAAACACTTATGGAACTTCACTGGAGGTCAATAGGGGGGAAGAAAACTGTCTTTACTTGTGGTTGAGACGTCACTCACCACTGCTGCAATGAAACGTATCATTTTCTTAAGACATTTTTTGTAGTTCCTCACATCCAGCTCTCATAAATTGCAGCTTCTTCCAAACACCTGTTCTGTGAGCTGCATGCAGGAGCCCGAACCAGCGGGAGCAGTCACGAACACCCACCCACCTCTTTCTCCTTCTCTCTCTCTCTCTCTCTCTCTCTCTCTCTCTCTCTCTCTCCTGTTTTTCTTTGTCTCTCACTTCTTCTCTCTCAGTTTCTCTCTCTTTCTCTTTCTCTTTCTCTCTCTCTTTCTCTCTCCTGTTTTCCTTTGTTTCTAATTTCTTCTCTCTCAGTTTCTTGCCATCCCTCTTTCCCCTCTCTCTTTCTCCTCTCTTTGCTGTTCCTCTCGTGCAGGGAGAAGCTGATGAAGTAGATAATTATCTGTTGTATTCCTCCGTGTCTCTGTCTAAGGATCTCATTGTGCTAAAGATCTCAAACTCATTGTATCCTTTCCACTCACAGCCAATCAATATTATGCAACAGCTGCGTCAAAAGGTTACACGTTATTAAGCACACAATTCCCTTCCTTTTCTCCGGCACAAATGTGAATGCAAATTCTGTCCTGTTTACTGTACAGCCGCCATGTAATTATCCATATTTATGAAGCAGTTCTTGGGTTAAAGGACAGCATCAACAATTTGGTGAATCATCTCATGTTCCACATTTACGTCTTGTCTTTCTTTCTTTCTTTCTTTCTTTCTTTCTTTCTTACTTTCTTTCCTGTTGGTAGATTTACAGCAGAGTTTGTCTTTATTATTATAATCATTATTGTTGTTGTTATTATTATATAATACACACCTGCATGCACAAACATATGAATGATACGGACAGGCTTATGGTTTATAGCTTTGTGATACTCCACCACCAATACCACAGTGCACCGATGAGCTGGCACATAAATGGAAGGGCTCGAGGTTTCCAACCAGAGCGTCACCTGGAGCATCGCACTGCCTCCACTAGCTTGTCTTCTTCACACAGTGCATCCTGGTGACATCTCAACTCAAGTCAAGTCAAGTCAAGTAGTCAAGTAGGTTTATTGTCATTTCACACAATACACAGTGATATGAAACAAGGTTCCTCCAGGACCAAAACAAGAACAGAAACAGAAGACCACAAGCGCAGACAGGACAAAATACACAGAGTGCAATACAAACACAAGAACTGCCAAACTACAGGAGAAACCAACTTTCAGTTCAGTAAGCTGCAGTACAAGTCTAAATGAAAACAGTATCATAATAGATACTGTATTCTAGCACTGGATATTTGTGTGTGCAAAAATGTAGAACAGAGGTCGATAGCACTGAATATGATTATATCGCAACAGCATAATGTGCAGTATAATACATAGAAGTATAAATGACAAAAGTGATTTAAGTTGTTTGAGTTGTCTGCTTAGGGCAGAAAAGATGCATATGCATCATATTAGGAGGAGGAGAGGAACGTTGGGGGAGGGGTAGGATGGTGGGGTGAATGTTGGGGGTGCATCTCTTCCCTGGGTAAACACAGCACACCAGTCCAGTCCGTGATGTATAAGAAAATGTGATACCGCAATCTAAACCACCTTCGTGCTCAGTGGTGCAATGTCTTTTAAAGACACTTCTGTCAGTGAACAGGGGTCAGCATGGGCTCTCTGACTGGTCTGTGGCTATTCAGCCAGAGTCACATGGGAGAACTGAGTGGGTTGTGGTTTTTGTGACACTCTTTTCATAAACAGCATTTTGGTGACAATTATATTCATTCCCATCCTAATTGCACATATTTATTGATGTCCTGCATTTTTTTTGCACATACAAACTCTGTTCTGCATCGTTTGCACTTCTCTGCTGCCTGAATAAAGTACCGCTCAATGCTGTATTTACCCTGAATGTAGCCATTGTCAATCTGCACTGTCTTGTGTTGCCTTTTCTTGTTAAATTATATTGTTTCTCTTGTGTTCTGGCTTGTTTGCACTTGTGTTTTGTTCTGTGCTGCTCTGTTCTGGTCTTGTGTTGCACCATGGTCCTGGAGGAACGTTGTTTTTTTTTTCCTATGTACTGTGTGTATGGTAGAAATGACAATAAAAACCTACTTGACTTGACTTGACTTGATATTACATGGTAGCCATTCTGTGGACCAGACAGTACAGCCTTCGCTGTCCTGGTGATCTGAAAAGCCTTGGCTGCCCAGCATCCTCTAACAGATGGTGACATGCGTAGTTATGATTAAATGATCATTGTGTTTTGTTTCATTTGTTATTGGTTTTCATGCTTTGGCTCATCGGTTTAAATTCAAACAACCATCAGGTTTTTGTAGGTCCATCTTGTAGAGTCTCAGATCATCGTACAGAAGTGATTTCACCTCAGAATCAACAAGCTACATTAAAACAAACCAGTCAACATTACAGGAGAAAGGAAACTTATGGCAGGTCATCAATATGGCACTGATCCTGTACAGCAATGCTCGCTAGCAAAAGTATATTTCGACATATCTCCATCTTTAGAGGTTACTAACCAAGGCCATGTACTGTCTTGCATTTTTAAAAATGTATTCAAGGAGTTCTCTTCATTTTTGAAACAAAAAACACACAAAAAAAGGATTTTATCTACGCAAATTCTAAGCGGGATAAACATCTTCTTTTTTTCTTTCACTGTATATCTGGGTAAGCAGCCAAGCACATCTTCCATTAGTAAGGAGTTGGGATAGGAGCCATGAAGAGCATGATCAGCTACCAGCATAATTAAAAATTCTTATAATAAACACAATGCAAGCTACGGTGAGTTCATAAATTACAATGTAGACATTTTGCAAATTCTAGGGACAATATTCTTCAGTTTCTTGTAATCCACTTACAGTTTGTGTGGTTTTGAGCACCAAAAAAAAAAAAAAAATAAAAAAAAACAACCACTTTTCAACCTCTCATTAAGCACTAGAATTAAACAGGCTTGTTTAGTCACTGCTCTTTTATGACTTATGCATATAAATGAGCTCTATTTTGATTGCTTGTCCTGTATTGTGCTTTTTTCAAAAAGCAATCCAGGCTGAACCACTCCTTATACCTAACTTTGAATGGATGGGACTAAAGTGTATTCTGTAGCAGGCTGATATAAGTGAATGCATTGTCATGATATCACAGAAACAATGAATTCAAAGCAGGCTGCTTTTGCAGCTTCGGGAATGTGCATGGGAGTGAATGGTAAATTTTAAAACAGTTCGTCTCTTCCATGAAATGCTGGTCTTTCACAATGGCCCATAAAACAAAGATACACATTAGTTTTTTCCATGATACGGGCCCTTTTAAGGAGGTAAGTTGAAAAGAACCATGGTATGACCAAAGCTAGAAATAGCAACCCAACACATCCCACTCCACTGTCCCTTTCTCTGAAGTCCATACAACATTGTGTGGCGTTAGAAGTGTATTGTGCTTCTGTGATAATTATGCCACTGCGATGTTTAATGTTCAATCAGCAATGACTTGCCAAACTCATTCTGGACCATCATTATACCTACTGGACTCATTTCAGTGTGTGTGTGTGTGTGTGTGTGTGTGTGTGTGTGTGTGTGTGTGTATTTATGCTGATGAATGAGCATACACACATGAGCAGTCACTCCATTGATTATGCTCACACAGTCATTCAAGCATCACATTGCTGCCTCCTTCAAATCAGAGATGTTCCCAATAATGCAGCGACGATATGACAGTCATTTCGCTTATGGAAATGATACACACTCACACAGTCTTAGAATCTTATTGTGCATCAGTGGAGGTGATGAAATGAAATGCTTCTGTATATTGACTTTGTGTGTGTGTGTGTGTGTGTGTGTGAGCATATTTATACACTAGGAAAAATAATACACGGTAGAGTATATGTTTGTAAATATTCCATTGGGAAACTGTTATTTGGTTGCATAAAATTGGGTTCACAATGCTTACAGAACAAAATGAGGAATCAAGCAGTATATAGAGAGAAAATGTCGGAGAGAATGAATTTATGGCAATTTTCCTTTTTCCCAAGCGTATTTGATAATATCTGAAATGTGGTTCTTTAATATTGCAAAATGCTAAAGCGCATTAGCATTGTTCAAACGGCTAAATCATCACACTGTCCTTTAAAATGGGTTGAGCTGTTAAATCATTCCTAATGGATTCAGTATTGTAGCCTCTGAAACTGTTTGACTCATGATTTTTCTACAAAAATGGACAAAAGTACAGACAAAATGTTTGTTTCAAGGATGATTGGTCCACTGGTTTGCTGTTTTCTTTAGATAACAGTGTGTTATTGTAATAGATTTGTTTACATCTAATACACACTTTCATTTGAAAAACAACCTTATGAAAACACGAAAGGCTGAAAGGCTTCCTTTTCCGCGTATGCCTCTCATAAATAACTATTTTTTAATGTGTAGTATGTGTGAAGTGCCTATTTTTCTTAAGTTTAAGGAACCTCCACATAATGTAAAGGTTGTGTATAAAATCAATTGGACTTCATCAACCCCCTAGTGGGAAAATTAGGCTCCCGGCTTAGATAACTCTAAAACAACAGAGCACATCACTGAGAAAAGCCTAGCCTATCCCCACCCCCTCAAAAAAAGGGAAAGAAAGAAAAAGATAAAGAAAAACCTCAAGCATCTACAGCGGTCCTATTCTGTGACCCAGAATGTGTAAGAGTTCAGTGTGTAGGTGGATAATTGCTTAAGTTCAAAAGATCAGGGGTTGTAGAAACAAAGAGGGCTTTAATATGCTTAGCTCTTCTAGCGGAAGCTCCAAAATGCCGGAAAATGGTAGAAAATGGTCAGAATGAAATCGAAGGTTTATCCTAGAACCTCATAGTCGACAAGCAGGAGCCATAATTTTTGGGAGAATTCTAAAATCACCAAAAAAAGTTTCTTAAACGGCAGACATGCCTTAACTGATCATGTAATGATCATAAAGGGGATTTGGCTTAGAGGGACAGTCCCCCTGGAGCAACTGAGGGTTAAGTGTCTTGCTTAAGGACACAGTGATAGAAAGTCGGCGTTCAAACCTGCTGCTACCACCCTACCATCATTTGTTGTCAAATGCAGAACTCAAAGGTTTTGAGTATTACTTTAAGAAGGAACGTCTGAACTACAAATCCGACAGAACGCACCTTCTACCACAACCGTAGCGTGTGTGAAAGCGTAACTATTCTAACTCTCTCTCTCTCTTCATTTCGTACTCCACTAGTCAGGTCCAGGAAAGCCTCTGAATCACCTGCCGTGTTTGTCAGTTATGTTTTGAATAACCACATATGGCAGAGCAGATAAGCCAAACGCTTTATGGGCTTATCAGCCAAATAAACTCAAAACTAGAGATAATGCCAGTATGCAAACGGAGCCTGTCAGAGAGAGCCACGCGTCAGGGGAATACAGAACAAACACATTTCGTATATTTAAGGAGATGCACACAAGTAGATGCAGAGTGGTGTGTATGTGTGTAGTTTGTGGTTTAGTTTCTGGTTCTTTAGATTAAACTTGCTGTTTCTAAAATGCTGCTTTTCAAGATGCAGAGGTGCAATTCAAGCCAAAGTTTATTTTTATATAATTGCCATTTATATATCAAGCTTTGGGGTTGTAAGTAATAATGGAAGTTTTAATTCTACTAAATTGAACGGCATACATCATTGAAAGTAGTTTGATGAAAAGAGGAATATATAGTCTTAAAGTCTTACATTTCATCACAGTGTTTTCTGTAGGAACCAGGGGTTGCAATGTCCCACAAATAAAATGTCATATTATTCTATTTTTGCATTTTTATTTTATTTTCTATGTAACAGACTGTTGTACTGCAAAAAAAAATTGATTGGCGGAGCCATATTGGAAACCATATCAAAATAATCCAAATATAAAAACCTATTACCTCCCAGCCACTCAATAAGAGTTCTCCGACATCACCTCTGTAGCATGAGCGGCTATGGATAAGAGGGTCTGACAAATGTACAAATGTGCCAAATCACTAAAAGACTGTGAATGGAATGAAATTTGACTGTTACATGATTTGTATGGAGTGAACTTGTAAGGGACCAACATTTCATATTTAAATATGCTTTAAACTTTCCACTCTACTTTGAAAGTCCCCCTTAAAATCATAACTAATAGACTTGCTTTATTGTTTGTGGCTGATATAAAACTGACAAAAGTATGAAAAACTTTAAAGTGATTTTTGTTTGGGACATACGTTATGTTTTCATTTCATTTTGATTTAACATTTTTTTCAGCTTTCCATAAGGCCAAGTAGTTTGATTAGCAAGCTTCCATTACTTGTTAGTGACATTTACCATCGAACTGTAGAAGAAAACTTCAGACACGGCACATTGCACTTTTAGCCAATCCATTACACGTGAGGATAGTTGTTAATTTTTGGTTCTTGTTGTTTTGTTGTCACTGTAAACTACTCTGCATGCTTACCTCGATTTTGGAGGGAGGTTTATGG
This sequence comes from Rhabdalestes septentrionalis, assembly GCA_037832545.1. Taxonomy (NCBI): domain Eukaryota; kingdom Metazoa; phylum Chordata; class Actinopteri; order Characiformes; family Alestidae; genus Rhabdalestes; species Rhabdalestes septentrionalis. The sequence continues at coordinate 5,968,117 of JBBMFX010000101.1, forward strand.
CAAGAATTAGGGCTGAGGATGCTGGTTATCCAGCTAATTCTCCTCAGAGCCATTTTGTTTGATTTTATGAAACATTGCATGAAATATAGTCTGAATGTTTGCATAAAACTAGGAAAGGAGCAGCCATGATATCATGTTACACATATTTATGCTCATGTCAAACATGGAGGCGTGTGGTTTGGCTCTTTGTTTTTACTTTTTCCCCGCGCTCTGCCCTGAGGGGGAATTGGCAGCTGGTGTTTAGGATGGGACGGGACGCTGTGGGCACAAAGCCAAACACACCAACCCCACAGACAGTGAGTGACAATTAAAAAAACAGGTTCAGACAGACTGGCCAGCTGTGTGTGTGTGTGTGTGTGTGTGTGTGTGTGTGTGTGTGTGTGTGTGTGTGTGTGTGTGTGTGTGTGTGTGTGTCTAGCTGGATAAACAGTGGAAACAGTATCTACCGTCAATTCAGAAATTCACTCCAGTAACACACTTTTCTTTACAGGAATATTCCAAATTGAATAATCATACTACTCAATGCTACTCTGCAAAAGTAAATAAGCAAACTGCAGGCAGCAAACAAGTTTGACTGATCCGTTTCCGGGGGTGGGGCGTAACTTTTTACAGTTTTCAGATGATCGCTTTTATTCTACATACATTTAACAGCACTAAAACCACTGTCAGGCGAAATGAATGATATACTTTTTTTACAGTGGCACCTGTCAGGGGGGCTGATATATTAGACAGCAAGTGAACTGTCATTTTTTTTAGTCGAAGTGTAGCAGGAAAAATGGGAAAGCTTAAGGACTTGAGCAACTTTGACAAGAGCAATATAGTGTGGACTTGGTAAAAGTGGGAGGTCTGGTGGGATGTTCTCATTTTGCAGTAATCAGTACCTTACAAAAGTGTTCCAAAGAAGAACAGGTGAACTGCCGATCAGGTTATGGGAGAAGCCGGCCAGGTCAAATAAATTCAGTTTCCATTCTAGTTGCTGGGGGGCATACGTCACTTACCTGAGGAAAAGTTGGCATGAGAACTGGGATATTTTAGGTTCTGGCATTCATTTGGATATACTTTGACTTGTACCATCTCACCATTCCCCAGATTTCAATCTGAGGCAACATCTTTACGATTTACTGGACAAACTAGTCTGGTCCATGGAGGGCCCACCTCATGGAATCCATGCCTTGTTTTAATGTCACATTCTGAAGACAGGATGTAATGCACATGTGTGTGTGCTGAAAAACTAGCCCCTTTTAAAAAAAACCCTTTTCCTCACTTTCTCTACCTGAGAGTGTAGAAGTGTAAAGAGTGTTTAAAGTGTTAGTTTACTATGCTTTTGTTTTTGCTCATTGATCTTAGCATATATATTTTTTAGGGGTGTGCAGCAATGAACACACCCGGGCAATGAACACACAGCGTCCGAGGAGCAGTGAGTGGAGATGGTACTGGGGTACTGCTCAGGGTACCTCAGACGTACCTAGTGGTGTTCAGGATCGACCCACATTTGATTAAAGATCTGCACACATGCAAAACTGATTCAGGAATGCAAAGAAAGAATACCACTAGTTAAAAGAACCAGTAAACCAGTAATGCTGTGCACAACATTATCAAATTAAACACTAATCCGTGCCCACATAAGTGTGTAGACTTTGTAGGCAGCACTATAAAACCTCGCCAGCCAACCAGTGGGACCCTTGCGTCTTTGGGCCCTGGGTATTCAGGCCCACTTAGCCCATTGGGCCTTGCGCAGAGTGGGCTGTGTTTGCGTTCACAAACACTTTGGCTCGAGAGTGCCATTGTACACAGCTTTCCCCAGCCTGATGGCACAGATGGCATTCTGCTCCTCTTCCTTCATTTTCCTCTCAGAACAGTTGGCATCCTCTAGACACTGTGTATGTCCACAACGATTTGTCACCTGTCTGAGTAATAAAGTTATATCAACAATGATGAACAAACAAACCGTGGCCAATCATTAACTGATACTGACCATACCCTCTGTTGAAGACAGTGGTGATAATGATCAAGGAACACAAATATGCACAGTATCACAGCTGGCATTGATTGAATTTGTGAATCACGTTTATGGAGTGAAGCTGCTTGATTCTGATGTTAATGTTTCATTTTATTCTGATGCTGTTTGTCCTGAAGATTTACTTTGGGAAACCTAGAATCACACCAAATGACAGAGAGGCACACACAGGCCTCCTGTTTATCATAGTCTGTCTGTCTATATATTTCATATAATGTACGATCTGGTCCTTTTGATTAAAGCCATAAACAATATATTAAAGTCAGACAATCCATAGTAATCTTGTATTAATCATGTATTATATATTTATTGTATATATTATATATTATATACTATGATATGAAGCTGCCGGGCAGAATGCGCAATACTATATGTCATACAAAAGTGCAATTTTAGTCTGCTTATATTTTATAACTTTTACATACATATATGTATATTTGCATAATACAGCAACATATAATATTTATACAAAATTTAATACTAACACTGTATATTAAGAATTTATATTTTCTATATTTTAGTTTATTGTACTTTTATCTTATTCTACTGTTTTTCCCAATTTTGCTGCTCTTAATAATTGTAGTGTCACTTTCTACCATGCCAATTTCCCAAACAAATTTCCGAATTATGGGACTAATAAAGGTTTATCTTATCTTACCTTATCTTATCTAACCTCATCTTATCTTATCTTATTAAAATGTGTGAACAAATGTTGTCCCTAGATGATGTGTACTTATTTCACAACAAAATGTAATTAGACCAGGGGTGCCCACACCTCTTCATATGACTGCATGTCCTCTGATTCAAGTAAATCAAGCAGTGGGCAGCCAGGAACACAGTGCCCAGAGAGCAGTGTGTGGAGACGGTATCTTACTCAAGTGTTCCTCAGTGGTGCTACGAGCAGCTTTGCGATTCGAACCCACAACTTTTTAAGCTCACAGAAGCAACTCCTTAATATATAGTTCTTGCAGTTCAAGAATATTGTTACTCATAAAAGGTTGAAATAGCTTTAAAAGGAAAATGAATCCCAAAAAAATGGAAATGGAAATGTTCGTACTTTGACTGAAGCAAAACAAATCAGAAAGAAGCTGTCCGGGCAGGGAGTGTGTGATTTATTAAAATACAAGGAAAAGCCTAAAGCACAAGGGCCAAGAAAAACAGCGTGAGAAACACAGCAGGGTCTGCCATGTACATAACCAGCCACGGCTGGAGAACTCTATGTGCGGGCGAGACTGGAGAAAAGGAAGCAGACCTTGGACAGAGAGACCATCTGCAAATGATAAAGTTTCCAGCTGCACTTTTGTGCATGTTCCCGGCATTTCCAGTAAGCCATTTTTCTGAAATAGGCAAAAACGAATTTAATGCACTCTAAATAAATCCTTACCTGAAGTCTGCATTGAAGTGAAATTACAGCGGAGTAATGGACTAAGTATCTTTCCCCAACCCAATCTCACAATTTTTTGTGCGTCCATCATGAAATACATAATCAAATAAATAATCAAAATTTATGCTGCGATCATGCTTTATGGGCTTTTTTTCGTACTAGGACAACACTATACTACCCTGTGTAATTTAAAACAAAGTGCGTAACACCACCAGTATCAGCTCTAACTGGTGACTGTTAGGGTTAGAGTTAGAGTTAGAGTTAGAGTTAGAGTTAGAGTTAGACTTAGAGTTAGAGTTAGAGTTAGAGTTAGAGTTAGAGTTAGACTTAGAGTTAGGTGCTATCGACCCCAAACTCTGACCACGGCCTCAGGGCGGGGGGGCCTCGTCGCCCCTGGAGTTAGGGTTAGGGTTAGGGTTAGGTTTAGAGTTAGAGTTAGAGTTAGAGTTAGGGTTAGAGTTAGGGTTAGAGTTAGGGTTAGAGTTAGAGTTAGGGTTAGAGTTAGAGTTAGGGTTAGAGTTAGAGTTAGGGTTAG
>JBBMFX010000101.1:6018228-6029338 GCA_037832545.1 Rhabdalestes septentrionalis
TCTCTCTCTCTCTCTCTCTCTATCTATCTCTATCTCTCTCTCTCTCTCTCTCCCCTACCCTTTTCGTTTCTATCTTTCCAGCCACTTGTGTACTAGAACACTATTACTGAAAGCTTTAGCAAACTAATACAACAATCACAGTATTTTTAGGATGAACTGGACAGAAGAGTGAAAGCAAAGCAACCTAAACTTACAGAATGAACAATGAGACACTGAACTGCTTGAATTTCTATACAACAAACAGAAGAATTTGGATGTTCTAAAACTTTTAACCGGTAGTATAAAGGACATCATTCTACCAACTTGAAGAGGAAAAATAATGCAGTTTACATTGTTGATCTCTGACATTATTGTATAAGTTAACGAGACGAGTACATTTCTAATGGTCAGTTCATGATTAAATGTTTACAGTTTCAAAGTATTGTTCTCTAACATATAGGTTCTCTAACAACCATTTTATTTGTCTCAGTGATATTTTACGATATTATGATGCTGGGCGATATATCGGATCAAGACGCCTCAATCTAAATTTTGTATCATGAGCTAGTTAGCAGTAACCAGGCTTGCTCTGACCCCAGGCCTCATTACTGAGAGTCTATCAGCAGGTAGAGCCATTACAGAGCCTCCGTGGTGGGAGGGGAGCGCAGAACTTTGCTTAAATTGCCACCTTTACTGCGTTTGACAAAGTGACGCTGCTCTCATCTCTTTCTCAAGAGAATCATCAAAGTGCTTGAGAGAAGTGAGCTGTCCCCTCCAGCACTTCTGCCTCTCTTTCTCTCTCTGTCTCTCACTCTCTTTATCATGTATAATATATACCTCTGTTACACCTTTGTGCCGCGCGGAAAACCCGGCGTGTGAGTTATTGCAGAGTCCATGGGACTTCTGCGCCATAATTCACAGATTCCTCCCGATTCCAACATCCTCCCAGTCCCTACTGAAGTATGCCAGTCATAAAAGTTAATTAATTCAGTGGTTAATTATATAACTCATTTATTTAAGCGAGTGCGTGTGTGACATTAAGCTGGTGGAAATATATAACATGCTGTAATTGTGGAGTGAATGTGCTTTTAAAGAGGTTTTTAATTTGGGCCTGGAGGCAGTGGTTGGGATTGGAGCCCCTGTGTGCTTCTAAGCAGTGTGAGCTGCACCGTTTCAGCCAGAACGTTAAACCCACACTATTAGAGCCGCAGCCAACATGGCCACCCGCAGACTGGCACAAGGCAGGCTAAATATCAGCCTGCCGGATTCACAAAATGTGCAGGACTTTAAAGTATAAGGTGTTTTTTTTATCCTTTTCTCCACTAGACATTGCGGATACAAGGGGCTCCACTATGAGACAGGATTTACTACTAAACCAACGGATATTACACTCAGGTTCAGTGTGAACCAGGTCGGCTTGAACTCGGGGTGAAGTTTCTGACTCCTGACAATAGATCCCTTTTAACCAGGTTATATCACCATGGCAACTCATGAAATAGCACTAAATCGCTCCAGGGCAGGTTCAATTTGACATTATTAATCACACAATCTCTCAGACCAATCAGGGGCAGCCTCGCGGAGGAGGTGGATCATTTCTGTTCTTTTCTTTTTCTTTCTTTGCAAATTGCTGCAAGCCATCAGCTATTAAATTGTTTGATAGTACAGCAGAGCAGGGTAATATGAGCGATTTTTCACTCGTTTCATTATTTTAGTCAGGGAAATAGATTTGTTTTTTGTACAACACTGATGCCAATATGTCATACCGTAAAGTGGTGTTGTGCGTGTTTGACAAGAAAGGCCTTCTGTTTGGATAAACTGGTTTGGAAAAGAAAACGTGTCTTTTGCCATAAGACGCTACAGTCTTAGACATTTTAGCCAATTTAGGTAATTAAAAATATATATAAAGACCAATATACGGGACATATTATGCAAAATTCACATTATGTATTTTCATTTATTTCTCAACTGATTCTATAAACACTTGCAGTGCAAAAAAAATCCACTTGGTCTCAGGATTCATATGCTTCTATGAGGGGAAATTTCCATAGAACCGCCCCTCATCTGTCGAGTTCCCACCCACTAGATTAGTTGAAGATCCAAAGTTTTTGTCTGCTGGTTTTATAAGCATGCATAAGATGCCGAGCACTACGGCTACAGGCAATTGCAATTCACTCATGAAGTGTTCATCTTGTTTTGGGTCAAACATATAGGGCCTCTGTTTCACGTGTGGTAAATGTGCAGTAAGCATGGAATGGGTGGGACGTGTCCCGCAACAGCTTATTTGAATAAAAGTCCTTTAACAGCTCATGTTGAAAGGGACTGAAAATCTCTTCATATAAGAGTGACTTTGTGCAAAGCATTTAAAGAACATGTTTTGTATAACCCATAAACCTATTATAACTAAAGTGAGTTTTGCATAATATGTCCCCATTTTAAAATCTAAATGAAAGTAAAATGAGAGAATAGGTCAGTCAATAACCATATTGATACTAGAACTGATTGATACCTAGTAGTCACTCAGCAGTATTTATTGATGTCATGTAATGGATGGCTACTCCTTTGTAACCATGTTACCAAATATGGCTATTCCAAAGTATTGCAAACTTATTCTATGGTTCAACTGCATTTCCAGATGACTTTTGCTGAATTCTCCAATCTCTTCATAATTTTCAGTACTGCTCAGATGTTTCGTCATTTTTATCTGCAACCGAAACCTCGTTTCTCATTCATCTTTTCCTGATACCCATGTCTCCTATTTGTCTAATGCCAAAATCAATGTCCAGTCTAACAAATCTAGGTGAAATCTAGGTAGTGGAGTCTCATTAGAAAAGGTCACACTTTGTTTTAAATACATGCGTGCCAAAATAAACGTGCGTGATTTTCCCCTTAACAAAGATGTATTCAGTTAATAAGACACACTTGATTTTTCAAGCTGTGTTCTTTAGTTGTGAAAAGCAGCTTTGCATATTGTAATTGCATAATTGGTGCAGCTGATTGGGGTTTGATTCCCAACTGGACTAGCACACAATGCTGCCCCAGTGAGAGTGCTTGTGCTGGACTAACCCGGCATTGTGCTTGCTTATATTCGTAGCATGATTAAATTGTAAGGCATCCTAGATAACAGCATCTGCCAAGTTGGTAAATGTAAATGCAGTGTTTACCAACCCTCATCCTTTCAGCTCCCAACCCCACCCCGTTCTGCACATTTTTGAATTCCCCATGTTCCCAACACACTTGATCCAAGTAATGAACACATTAACAATTCTTTACGGGGTTCAAGTGAGTGCGCAATAACAATGAAAACATTAAAATATGCAGGACAGTGGGACCTCAAGGACTAAGTTTGGGAAATGCTGTGTAAATACTTTCTGTAATGATACCAGCGCTGAAACTGTGCCACTATATATTTAAGCTATATATGTAATGTTTTTCATTTTTAGCATTACATCTCTCATACAGTGTCAGAAACCACCCCTAACCAACTGTGTCAATAAAGAACACTGATTAAGGCATGCACAATTTTAACTGGCTGTGTGGACTACGTTAGCCTTGTAGCTACAGTGCAGAGATAAAGAAGCAAGAGGCTTAACTTGTACTGAAAAAACTGCATTACATACACTTATTGTTTACCTCTATACATTTTCTTCAGCATGTATGGAGTAGCTTGTGCGAGCAGCACCTATAACTCACATGATCTTAATCATCTGCTATTTCTATTTTCTCAAATCACATGAGTGAACAATGTGGACATTTTTTACACACTCCACACTCCCTATGTGCTCTTATCCATCATGGATTGTATTGAATAATTGTCTCCACTTGAAAAACGCTGTCTATATTGTTTATGGCAGCTGAGCTACACAGTCTTCTCCCACCCCAGCTATTTCCTACACATAAAATCAATACAGCAAAAGAGGAATGATAATATGAAGAATATGAAGCAATTTAAGAGCAAAAAGCAATGCTTATAACACAGAGCCGGCGGCAAGATTGTTGTGCTTTTCGGGTTTTTTGCTGTTTGCTTTACTTTCCTCATATTAATGTAATATGACTTATTGCACCTTCACTGAAAAGTAAGCTGCTCCCTTCCTCTCTACAATGTCTCCATATTTCATGCTTGTCCTAAAAGTCATGGTTTCAAGGGTGTGCTCACAGGGAGTAACCTGGACCAGGAATGTTGATAACCACCATTCGAAAATGAGTTACATGTGGTTGCAGTTGTTAGGCTGCGTGGAGCTGAAATTTAGTCAGGAACCTGCACTTGAACTTACATTGTGAGAAGTGAGAAAGATCCCAGAGGGGGTAAGAGGCCCCAGGCCTTGCATTGGACATCACCAAACCAACCTCGAAAACAAAAGCCCACAGCCGTGGAGTCGGTTATTCCTCTTTCGGTTGTTTGTCCACTTAGCTGTTTTTAGCATTCCGTACAAGCTAATGGGAAAGAGCTTCGGGACTGAGCTCTGGGCCAAAAGAAACAGGCTAGAAAGAAAGCAAACACTGACGGCTGGATAAAGAAAGGCAGTCGGCTAAAAACAAGCTCTCTACATACACAGTCAGTGGCGCAGCATGGTTTTTCCAAAAGAGAAGATGGTGCCATTATTCATCTGCAGCTTCCTCTCTTCCATAGCGCCCACCAGCTTTTGTCCTGTGGCCATCCACAAACTGTTGAGACAAACACACCCTAAATTTTATCCATTCTTACTCTGTTAGCACAAAAGCGTCATTAGCATTAAAAGCTGTAAAATCAGTCAGTACGATAAATAATATTTATTTCTTATTAATGAATGGATTTTACCAACACACAGCAGGGCAAGGATGATCGGTTTGGTTTCGTTTTCTGGATTTTAATGTCTTGTGTGTGTCGGTTTGATCTAGTGTGGTGAGTTCAGAATTGGTCAGAAGGCATTTGAACTGGATTTGTTAGGGTGCGTTTGATATGGTTTGGTCTGGTCTGGTCTGGTCTGTATTTGTTTAGTTTTGTTGATTAGGTTTTGATTTTGTATGATTTGTTATGATAGGTGAAATGATATGAACTGGTTTGATCTGGTTTGGTCTGGTCTGGTTTAGTCTGGTATGATTTGGTCCATATTAATTTGATCCATTTGGTTTGGTTTCAGCTGTTCTGAATTAGTTTAATGTGGCCTGAACTCATCTAGTCTGGTTTGCTTTGGCCTGATCTAGTTTGGTTTGAATTGGTGTAATTTGTTCTGATTTGATGTCATTTTGTCAGATTTTGATCAATTTGATTAGTCTTTGACTTTGATCCACTCCAAGTTCACTTTCTTAGTTTTAATGCTTATATTTCCATTATAATAGTTTCTGCCTCTCAAGCCACACACTACTGCATATTTGCAGCCCATATTAATGAATGCATTAATAATGATGGTGTACTAAACATAATATTTGGAATGCCAGTCTGCAGTGTTGAATGCGGCTGTAGAATAGCCTCCTTTGCTGTAAACAACAAGGCAGTACTTTCTTAAAGAGAAGGGCTGAGATGGAAAAAAGAAAGATCCATACAAACAAAGGGAGCACATACATACAGAGCAAACAACAAACACACAGTGTTTGCTGAAAAGCAGTAGCGAGCCAAACAAACCTACGTGAAGGGGAGAAACTCCTGAGAACCACACAGGTGCAGCACACCAGGCCAATTAATCTCTCAGTTTTTGAGAGTAACGTTATTCAAAAACAGAAGGATCATCTTGAAACATGAACTTCAGAAACCTCTGACTAGAAACAAATGAAATTATCTGCCAGTGTAGTAAGATTTTTACCATTGGTAATATTTCTTCAAATAGGAGAAAAAATGTCAGATCTTTTTCCTGAATCTGATTTTTGAATCACATTTAGTAAAATGAACTTTTCTCTTTTTATATAATTTGTACTTTTTGTTTATTTGATCTACCATGGCACTGCAGCCCTCCTGTGTAAAACCGTTTACTGCTAGATGCACCACTGAGGTACCCTTGTGTAAGCTACTGTCCCCACTCACTGCTCCCCAGGCGCCATTGATGACATTCTACTGGCTCACTTGGTGAATGAGATTCCATATAAAGAACTTCAACCAAGTGCAAAAACTCGAAAAGCCAGGGGAATAGTTGTGAACAAATCACTCACACCAAAACTTAGAATGCACAGCAGTCAAGGGTCAAGTGATTGAGACTCAAACCTGTAATCATGATTAACTGACTCTCCGGCCAGCACTAAGAAATGTTACCAGCAGAAGTGCAGTCCCCTGTTATTTTACTGTTTCTTTGGCATTTTTAGCACCAGACCATTAAAAATTCGAATGTAAACACAGCCAGATCGTATGGCCAGCACAGCTCTGACACACAACCATAGGAAAGAGTAAATCATGCACGGTAGGAAGTGGAATTCTCTTGTTTGGTGTAGTCCAGGATTAAAATGTTTTTTCTACTCGCAACGGGTTCCAGGGTTCAGTCGGAAGCGAAGCTAGAAGAGATTATGACTGGCCTTTGGTTTGGTTGTTGGTGTGCAACACAGCAAAGTGTAAAATGAACCAAACTGAGGAAAAACTGGAGTTCACACCAAAAAGAGTAGGTGTGAAAGCACCCTTAAGCTAGAATAGTTTGGCTTTGGCTTGCTTGAGTTTAGTTTGGACATGTAGGGTTCATTCTAAAATATTCTGTGTTGGGAATAAAGGGATTCAGGGGTTTAATAGACAGAAAAGTGTTAAAGAGTCATGTATTTTTCTCCCGTGTCTTGTGTTCAAAGCGGAAAGAGAAAACTACAAAGGATGGAGGAGCAGGTGTGTATGTCTCAATATGTGTGTGTGTGTGTGTGTGCGCGTGTGCGTGTGTCTGTAAGAGAAAGCAGGGGAAGGGCTGACATAATACACGCTTTCCTCGTCTGTTTTTCCGTCTTTGAGCATCTCTGAGGCCTCGGGGCAGCTTAGAGCTACGCAGTCTGGACTGAGGAACCAGGAGTTGTCGAATGGAGTGGAAGAGCTAAACCCCAGGGATTATGGGAAATCACAGACTCAGATTTGGATGCTTTACGCGAGCTTCCAAACACACTGCTGTCTTTTCAGCCTCACACACACACACACACATTAGTGTGCGTGTATCTATGTGTGTGGTGCTGCCATTAACTATTTTAAGGCCTTCTGTTCCATTCAACTCAAAAATGCATTCGAACAGAGGAACATGGGAACCCTCGCTCATGTATACTTTCTGCAAACAAGTGTATTTTCTCACAATTTTTATGTTTTTCCAACAAAGGTGAGATCATTATGTTCTAGGAGAGCATGCAAGCATACACCCCAACAGGCAGCGTCTATCCCGTCCCACACACACTCTCACACACTCTCACACACTCTCACACACTCTCACACACTCTCACACACTCTCACACAGGTCTTGCATTTCAGCAAGAGAGAGAGAAAGAACCGATATGCTGAAAACTTTAGACTGTATTGATTGTTCTATATCTAGCTCTGAGTTGTGTGACATTTGTCTCCTCTGGCCGGTGTGTGTGTGTATAAACAGATGGTGTAGTGGCCTGCATGGCACAGTCAGAGCAGATGTGGCTGCAGCGCAGCTGAGTGGGAGTGCTGTGCTGAAACGATCCAGAAAAAAGATAAAATGGGAGATCATTCGGCAGCAAGAGCAGTCCTGCGCCGGCTGCACTGAATACAATTATTTCACATTCAGTTTTATTTAAATAGCACTTTTCCCAAAGGCCATTGTCCCAAAGCCTTCAGAAATGTGGAGGAGGTTTTTGGCACAAACATGTGATTGAAAGGCCAAGCAGAAAGTTCGCTAACTCTTTTAGCATCCCTCTTAGCTAGTTGATTTGGCCTTTAGAACTCTAGTGTGTTTTATTGGGTAATTTATCATTTGAATTGTAAATAAATGATTATTTTCCAGGAGACCCTGGGCTACTTGGACAGTTCATCATTTTAGGTGTAAATGCCAAAAGAAATAACAATCCCCCCAGAATCAGATTTAGAGTCCAAATCAGAAAACTTTATTGATCCCAGAGAAACTTCCTCATGATAATACTGGACAAACACAGAGATGCAGAGACAAGAACAATATAAAGTATCATATAAAAAATGAAGTCTAAATAAATCCAAATCCAAATATGACATACAGTGTGCTATATAGACAAGTTAATTACTTATACAAGAAAAAAGCCATTACGTACATGTATAAATACAAAAAAAGATGTGCTTGTGAGTGTGGGCAGCACACAGCTCTACTCTGTTTTTTACGGGGTTTAGGTGGCTGATTACTTCTGCCCATATTAAACGGACAAAATATTGAGACACCTGACCATTACACCAATAAGGAGTTTAATGACACTGCGTTCAGATTCATAGACTTTAGTATGGAGTTGGTCCCCCTGTGCAGCTGCTATAATGCTATAAGTTACTACATAAAATGTGAATGTGAGTGTCGAATAGCTTTGGTTTAATAATTAATTTGACTACACTGAAGTTTAAGTTGAGATGTCCTAAAATATGTGAACTGTAACTGTGTAACTGTGTTAAAGGGAAAAGTGCTCTTAAAAAGCTCCTTATTAGTTTAAAATATTTGCAAATAAACATGCTATTGCACTTTTGTTCATATAGCAGCACTTTAAAAACCAAACAGCACAATACACTACTTTTGAATTCATGTATAAAAATGTGATTAATCATTGCCCAGCATTAATATAAATATATAAATGTGTATATATGCTTATATGTATATATGTATGTATGGCAGGGGGGTCTCCTGGGGTCCTGTGTGTAACATTGCCATAAACAAATTGTCAAATGTATATTTTGGGAAGCTAGACTGGAGTGTCTGTACTCTGAAGATGATGTTGGTGTTGATGGTGGTTGGTTCAGTGGCTCATGATTCTGAAAAGAATACATAATTATTACGAAATTATATATATTATGAATTTTTGGGTTTATAATTAGCATCAAAACAGGTTTTCCTGAGAACTCAATTGTTTAAAATCGCTTTTATGTCAGATCAACTTGAATATTTATAGTATCCTGTTTATAATATCTGACATCAACAGAAACTAAAAGATAATTTCTTATCATTTAGTATTTGTCTGTTCCACTTCAAGTTCGAAGCTGCTGTAATGGAGCTACCCTAGTCAGCACAGAAAAACATCCACAGTTTTCTAGCCACACCCCCCTCCTCTTTTTTCTCTCTCTTTCTCTCTCTCCCTCTCTTTCTCTCTCTCTCTCTCACAGACCCAAACAAAAGCACATGTTCACACGCACACACTGCATGCTGAACCGCTGTGAGCTCTTCTCTGCTTACCAATCTATATATTCCAGGAGGGCTCATCATGAATCAAACTAAGGATATTTTAGATGTGTAATGGAATTAAATATGAATAAAATATGAAGATGATGGGCATTATAGGCATAAATGATGTGGATCACTTGTGACACTCACACAGAGACCGTGAAGTTCAGGGCTAAATCATATGTAAGTAATGAAAACAGATATATCGCGAGAAGGTAACACACTGTCATCTCACACGTAGCTACAAAAGAAATGGATCATTTCGGTACATTTGACAGTCTTCAAGCATTCTGATATATTTTAAGTGGCTGCAGACCCTCTAGACCTTTTTTCTTTGAGTCTGTGAGTGTGAGCTTCCTCGGGTGTGCCTCGGATGCCAAAGGAGACCCCTTAGACATCTCAGCTATTTAGTGCTTTATTGTGGAGGGAATTTGTCAGACCACGTTTTTGAGTGTGGCCTTCGTTCTGATGTAGCGGTCAACGGCCTCTTCAGCGCAGAAAAGCACTTTAATGATGCTGATGAGAGCCTCCGTGCAAATCAATGATTTCTCCATGAATCACCACTGAAATAATGCCTGCCGTCCCCTTCAGCCCGTTCCCGGCCAGTCTGCTTTAATTGATTTGGCCTTTTTTTAGGCATGGAGCTTTCTCTGAGCGAGTATTATGTGTCATTCAGGGCCAGCTGGCTGGCCAGACAGAAACTCACACGCATAAAACTACGCCTGGTGAGATCGATGGGAATCCACTCTTCATTGTCTGAAACCACAGCAGGTTGCATTCAGTCTTGATTGTTTGTGATTGTTTTGGAGAGCGGGTCGACGTCAGCCCGATGTTGAAGCTAATCCCATCCCATAGCTGTCTCTCGATAAAACATCAAAACTTCCCAAATGTGATGATCAGTCAAGATATATTTCATGTCTGACGTTTGCTGCTTTAGATTTGTGCTGGAACTTCAAGACATGCCAAGTAATATAAGTTTATTAGCAAAACCAGTTAGCATCATGAAGCTTTACAATGTATGGACATTGTGGGATGCCAGGCCATTACATCAACATGGACCTTAATGATATTGCATTCTAATATATGGACTTTAATATGGAGTTGGGGTCGCCTTTGCACGTGTAACAGCTTTTTTGTGGTGAGACACTGATTTTGGCTCACATTCCAGTTCACCCCAAAAGTGCTGGATGGGGGTGCTGCCCAGTCAAGTTCTAATAGACTTGCTTTCGTGACACACTGTCGTCTCACTTATCTCACTTTTATCTATATCACATCACTGAGAACAGTATAAGATGTCTTGAAGCCTGGATTTTGTGCATGTTTTTGGCAGTTTGTGTAGTTAACAGTTTGTCACAAATCCAGGTGGATGTCAAGAGCCTGACTGGTCAATACTAATTGACTGCTCCCCCCTCATTATACATACAGGAAACTCAGGAAGCAATTTAGTATCTTATTTCTAAAAAATAAAAAAAAGAACTGTGTAATCTTTTCACATTTTTTCATGATCAAGTCAATTCTATTTATTTGTAAGCCACTTTTTACAACTTATACTGTCAGAAAATGGGGTTCAATCCCCTACTGAGGAAGCTAAAGCTGAAAAACGTTTTAAAGCTGAAGGAACAAGCATCGGGAAGAGCCAGGACTCAAAAGTCGAACCCCTTCTGTTCTACAGCAGATAGAGAAAGAGAATAAAAAATGGCACTATAAGCATGATTAACAAGAGTTAAAACTGTAGTAATTAGCATCTATATCAGTAACAATAACATCCTAAACATAATGGGTGAGAGAGAGAGAGAGAGAGAGAGAGAGAGAGAGAGAGAGAGAGAGAGAGAGAGAGAGAGAGAGAGAGAGAG
>JBBMFX010000101.1:6136716-6164966 GCA_037832545.1 Rhabdalestes septentrionalis
CTTCTCTTCTCTTCTCTTCTCTTCTCTTCTCTTCTCTTCTCTTCTCTTCTCTTCTCTTCTCTTCTCTTTTCTTTTCTTCTCTTATCTTCTCTCTTTTCTCTTCTCTTCTCTTTTCTTCTCTCCTCTTCTATTCTCTTTTCTTCTATTCTCTTCTATTATTTTCTTTCCCTATCTCTTCTCTTCTCAGTTTGTTTCTTCTCTTCTCATATCTTCTTTCTTCTCATTTCTTCTGCTCTACGTTCTTCTCTTCTCTATCTTCTCTCCTCTTTTTGTTTCCTCTCTTTGTTTCTCATCTCATTTATTTACTCTTCTTTTCTCAGTTATTCTCCTCTTTTATTTTCTACTCATCTCATTCTCTTTCCCCAACTCTTCAATTTTCTTCCATTCTGTTTTCTCAACCCTTCTCTTCTCGTCTTATAGTCTCAGTGCTTTTCATTTTGTCTTAGCATGAATACATTCACTAGATTAGGCTCTTTCTTATAAAACAAATGTTAGAAAAAAATAGAAAGTAGTTGATCTCTAGTAGAGATGGGTTTTCTTGTGCTAATGTTGGAGAACCCTGCTGGAACAGTGTTTTAGTGCTTTGTGTTTGTATGTGTGAACGAAGTGCTACAAAAGCTCCTTGGGTGGCTCATTAAAAATGCAGCTTTTTTTTTTTCATGGGAAATCACAAAGGCACATAATGTTTCAGTTCCATGTCCTCCGCAACGGCTCTTTAATGAAACATAGGCTTAAAAGATTCAAGGGCAAGCCAAGAACGGCGTGTTGGATGCACTCTCATTAGGGTTGCCAGAGATTGTCATTTTCTTAAAAACCGTGTGTAAAAATGTGAGTCTGTGTACTGTAAAAGCTTTAAACTGCACAACATCTCGCCCGGGGTTCTAACAGCACTGACACATGAAGCTTGTGGCGTACTGCGAGGCTTTTTTACTTCCGTTATCCGTGTTTTTTCTTCTTCCCCACAGCTTCTGCAGACAGTGCAGAGAACAGAGAGAACTGATTTAGCAGCTTCACTTCTTTTATTTTTGCACCCTTTGAAAAATGTAGCATCATAAAGACAGGCAGAGAGCGATAGATTGACAGAGGTAGAGGCAGGGGCGACGCGAGTGTGTGGGACTAACACACCTTAAAGACTGCGTGTTAAGCCTGGATGAACCTATTAAACATGGCTGCAATGAGAAAACCACTCTACTCTGAAAGACAGCAGGTAAAAAGCCACAGCTTCACACTCCAGTCGTTTAGATAAAGTGCCTCCTTCAGTTCAAATGAATCAGAATTTTGTAATGAAAATTTTTGTATTTAAATTGTTGAACGCTCTTATTCATTATTATCTCTTCTGCTCACTTTATTCTCTATCACTTTATTCTTTCTGTCCTCTGTTGTTTAAATGTTGTTTGTCTTCTTTCTCATGTTTGGTCACCTTTCTCTTTTCTCTTCCCTACTTTTCTCACTTTTCTTTTCTCATCTCTTCTCTCTTCGCTTCTCTTTTCTCTTCTCTTCTCTCTCCTCTCTCCGGTTCTTATCGCGCCTTCTTTCCTTTTTTTTTCAATTTATTTCTTATCTCATCCTGTCTTTATTGCCCCATTTCCTCCCCTCTTCCTCTTCCTCTTTTCTTCCTTTTGTTTCCTCATCTCCTATCCTTATCCTTCACTTTTAGGACTTGGGGAGAAACTCAGCAGCTCTAATCAGCGTGCTGTAGCTTGACTCAGGCTGATGCCTAACAAAAGGAGGATTTGACCTGAATAACGCGACAAAACAGGCTGCAGCGTGGTGCTCGTTAGGTTAAGCGTATTACAGCAGGATTGATGAGAGTGCTGCTGGGGCCGCGGCAGCGCCGCTAAAGCTACAGCGCTAGCGCTACTGCAGGGCTTACACCCGCGCTTTGTCTGCTGTGACAGGACAAATCGCACTTGATTTTTCTTTTATTGATCCCTGGCCACAGTATTGACCCCACCGTATTGTGATGTGGAGGGAAACGACTTTGGTGCGTCGGCGTTTGATGTAGTGTTTGAGAAAAGGGGCTGTTTAGCATGCATCAGTCTGCTCCAGCCAGCAGCTGGTTATTTATTCTGCAGGCCTGAAAGCTACAGTATATCACCCGGCTCCTCATTGAGGAGAGCGCTCCCCCCACCCCACCCATCCGAGAGACGTGCACACACGCAAGTCTGAGAAAGATGTAGTGGTCCTCCGACACCTGCAAGCGTCTCTCTAGTCGGTATGTACCGGGCGTGTATGTAGCAATAAGAATGAATGAATAGCAAACAGCTGTCTTAACGCATGCACACACAGATTGTATCATACCGCAGCCTGTTCCTCGGGGTGATTGGACGTGTGTTTGTGGACGTGTGTGCACCACACTGCCCTGCATGCATATGAGGGTTATTGCTTTCTCATGCGTTACTTCTACAAAGTACATAAACACAACACAGATACACATGTCAGGGTCACTGGAGGCAAGGGGGACTCGACAGCCGTTGGCAAATAAAGAGCACACACTGTTCCCCATCATTTTTTTAAGTGAAGTCTGTATTATGTATAATTGGTTTTGGTTAATTGCTTCTTTCTTCTTTAGCAGTTTCCTTGATTGAAAACCTGTTATTATGGGTTTACTTTAATCTACATGCTAAAAAAGTACATTTTGATGCATTAATTCAGTGATTCATTTATTTTCTCTAACTGCCTAATCCTAACTAGGGTTGTGGATGTCCGGAGCCTATCCTAGGCTCTACGTGAGGCAAGAGCTCACCCAGAGTGGGGGACCAGCCCAACGAAGGGCATGTTTTTGATGTAGTAGACATTTACTGTGGGTCCTTTTGTTACATTACTGATTTGTTTGAACGACAGTGATGTATCCCGAATTCTGGCCCAAGTTTAAGCACACCCTAGCCTAAGTCACTTACTACTTACCTAATCCAGTTGTAAAATAATAAGCTAGAACATAAAGACACGACTAAGCCACAGAAAAATTTAAAAGACAATGGGGATGCCAACTGGAGACACCATCCTCCTCACTCCTACACCACATTACTGCATATTCTGCGTATATTCCACCTGCTGCAACCAAACTAGTCAAAATGGTGTCGGAAACTCGAAACGTTGCATGTCGAGACTGTCGTAGCCCAAGGACACCCTGTATTTTTTACTTATTCATTCATTCATTCATTCATTCACCACAATGATGTAATTCAGATTGAACAGTACTGCCTGTGCTGCTGTGGTAAAAGGGATAAGTTGACTTTTTGCGTAGCTTGGCGTTCTGCAGTCATCCTTCTCAGGTTTGGCCTCAATACCAAAAAATTACAAGCATGAATCCTAACAGTGCAATAACCCTAAATAAAATTCACAAGAGCCCTATAAAGTTATTTCTGATACATTAAAAATGGCAGTTTCTGAAGAGCGACCAGAAGAGTGAGAGCAGATGAAAAAGAAATGTTTTAATTTCATTTACAGCTGACTGGCATCCTTTCATTTCATTCAGTTGAATTGAAAATAACCCCTTATATGCTTTCTCCTGATAAAATCCCATAAACATTTCCACCTGGTAATTGAATCCTTTTTTCCCCCAATTTTCTGAAGGTGGGCACACAGTAAATCAGTCTGTTCCACAACCATAGTAGAGCTGTTGCTTAGTAACTTTAGTCTCCATGGCTATGGCGTAAGGGCAGGTTTATTTCTGGTAGCCGTTGCCATCTTCATAGCCGCTAATGCTTATAGTCCCTATAACCCCCACAGGTAGTCCTGCACATGGCCAGAATCAAGTGAAATCAGCAATCAGACAATCAGAATTCATTGTCTTGTTAACACAGGATATGTGATATTGCTCTGCAAGCAAATATCATTGATACATTTTTGCTGTTTAGATGAAAAAAAATGCTCCAAATAACAATTTGTAAGTCAGTGAGACCCTTACAAAAATTAGCTTTTTACATAGCAGTTTTATCACATGTATGTTTAATGTGTATCATAGATACACTTTTAATGTAAATGTGTAAATTTGGCATTACAGAAGTTCATAAAACTTTTTTTATTGAGAAATGTATTCAACTACACAGACTACACAGTTTTAACTGTTTTACCCTTCTTTTAGTATCATATTTCACTATACAAAATAGAAAAAGGGTTTAGTTGGACCATATGTAATTCAAACAGACCCTGACATATACTGTATGAAATGCAATTGTGTTTATGTTAAAAGTTTATAGTACAGATTCTTTTCTCTCTCAAGTACTATACTTGAGTGTGTCATTATTTAAGTTGACGGTCCTCAGCCATACAGATACAGAAGCCAACCAGATGTGTTCACAGTGCCTTAGAACTGTTTTACTATTTATTTTTAGATAAACAACAATAATAAGGAAAAAAAGAACAAGGGGCTTACGCCACCAAGTGCCATTGTATCTTATTTTACTCTCTTAGTTCCTCATCATTCCAGTGCTGTACTTCAATGAATATAAATTTGTTTATTGTTTAAGTTCCTAAAAATGTCTTTTTTTTGTGAGAGCCCTTTTCTAAAGCATGTGAAGCCTGCGAACGCTGAGTACTTGTGGCTGAAGCGTTAGCGGCGCACGCGTGTGTGTGTGTGTGTGTATGTGTGTGCGTGTGTGAATCCATCACGATTAATCGCAGCGTCTGCCAGTGGTGTGTGTCAGAAGTGCTGGTTTTAATTGATTTATCTGTGCAGCCCTGTCCTGCCTGTCCTGCTCTGGGCCACGATTTCAGCTGCTGCATCACCGCAGCTTCTGAAGGAAAATCAATTCTTATTTATTTTCTCCTCAATTCGTTATTTTATTTCTTTAATTATTTATTTATTATGGGTCTTTCAACTTGGATAGATGGATGCTGGCGCAGGTCAGAGCTATAGAGAAGAGCCTGAATGCAGAGTCAACTTTCTGTAGGGCAAAAGTAAAGCAGGATAAATGAGATTAGTACAGACGTTCACTTTCCAGTCCATGTGGTCCATGTAGTGAGACTAACCTTGAAAAGCGGTGCGGTATGAATTAATTGTCATGAAAACCATTTGACTTCCCCAGATCTCAGTAATATTGTGCACCTGCGGTATATAACTTGTCAGAGCTGTTTTGATAGCATAGGGGAGACCTTTGCCTGATTTTAGTATATTTAGTATATTATTTACCCACACAAAAAAAAAAATTATGATGCAAGGAAGATGTGTGTCCTTGAATCAGATGTTGGTATTGAAAACCAGCACTTCTTGTTTGAATTCTGAACCCAATTTTGGGCCAAACGTAAGAGACTACACCTCTGAGAGATTATGCAAATATGTCAGTTTATGATTATCTCCAGCAAGCTTATGCATATTAGCGATTAAGCATAATAAATGTGAGATTAAACTTTTTGTTCTTGTTTGCTCACAAAAAACGCCAAGGTTTATAGTTTGTTTAGTAGGATTTGGGATATAAAGTGCACACAAATAATTGCCTCAACAGTACAGACAATAGGTGGTGGTGTGAGAGGGGGTTAGTTGGGGTCATGTAGATACAATCTATAGAAGGGAAACAGGAGAATGAGTAAGAGAGAATGACAGAGAATCAGCTTTCATCTCAGATAAGAGGTTCTGAATGGGTAGACAACAGTCTGAAGGTGGTGTGATTGAACATTGTAAACATTGTGTGTGTACAACCAACTATAAGATGTATGATAGCAGCACCGGACTCTGAACATGAGGAGATATTGAGGGAAATTCTATAGAATTTATACACTATTGCTTTAACACTAATCAAACTAGAGTTCTAATTATATTGTTGTGAATTTAATGTAGACATTACTATAATCAAATAATTGTTTTTAAATCAGCATCTCTATGAGTATGACAGCCATACCATGCCAGTGTCTTTTCTACACAAGCACCTCTTTCAGCTTTATGAGCTACAGATTAGTGATCACCTGTATTAAATCTCATTTAATGAGGAAAAGTATAAAAACACTGCTGTAATCAACACTCTCCTTTTGCAGTTTGACCAGTTTAATGGTAAAACACTACTAGAAGTAAGTCAAAGGTACTAATTGTCATTTTGTTTGAGTGAATAATAGATTTGTTTACTTTCAATTATTCACGTTCTGTAAACATTTCACTTATTTTAATGTTGTCATTTCCTTTAAATTATTAAAAGAACAATATGTGTGTGGGAGAAATATTGTCAGATGTTTTTAAAATCTGTTCAGTTTAAGACTTGCACCTATAAAGAATAAGTCCTGAGACATTTTAACAGTGTTCTTTTATTTTTTTTCCAGAGCTATAGTTGCTTGACTCATCACTGAGAGATCAAAAGTTCAGTCTCTGCCAATTCCACAGTCACCCATGACCACAAGTCCAAGGTTATTCTGCCTGGGTGGCTAGGGTGGCCATTCCTCTCTCTCCTCACTCAGTAAGATGCCAATATGGGCAATTATTAGCTCATGCACTGAGTGTTCTCCTCCAAGCATGATAAGCTGTCCTGGAAAATGAAATAGACAATCAACAGGTTTTCAGGTGGCCATTGTGTTTGAAGAAGGTGAGAGAAGACAGAGAACAGGAATTGGTAACTCCCAAATCTGAGTTTCAATTACCTTCAGGTTTGGAAAGTGTATATTTCAACACGGCAGTTTGGAAATCTGTGTGCTCGACATATTCCAGAAGCATGTATTCAACACTGCAGATTCATTAGCTGAGTATTTGACACTGCTTCCAAGTCCAAGGTCATTTTCTCTGGATGGGTAGGATTGACCTCCCTGGCCCCCATCACTCAGTGAGATGCCAGTACAACCATCTATTATGTACAGTTAGTGTTCTCCTCCAAGCATGTTGAGCTGTCCAGGGATGTTAGCAGTTTGAAGATGTGGTTGCACTTCACGCATAAGATGTTTAGTCATTTCCCAAGACAGTTATTTGGAGCCATTTGATTGATGGGTCCGAGGTATTAACAGTATGTGGCTGTGATGGAAGCTCTGCTGTGAACACGGAGTCCTGCAGAGAATCGGATTCTTCACACATGGCCAGCTTCCTGAGGAGTGTGGGCGACGTCCTTTCTACACCTGAGTAGCAGGGCACAATGCAATTCAGGAATTACTGCATTCGAATAGATAAGATGGAACGGCCTTAAAACTCTTCTCTACACCGGTGGCATTCTTACATTCTCATCCTTTCTCCTCCTCTCTTAGGTTTCTTTTCGCCAGCCTTCTTTTTCTGCAATCGTTTCTTCTCCTCTCCTGTGTTCTCTTCTCTTCTCTGCATCTTATTTCATAATTTTTTATCTATTTTCCCTTTTCTTACATGTCCTTTTCTACTGTTATTTCGATTGCATATGGGTTGTTGAAATCAGCTTTGCTGCCATAATGCTGTTTGGAAGTATTATGATTCCTCATTTTTATGCCGCATTTGTTTCTTTGATTTCTTTTGGTCCTGTGAAGCCGAGAAAATGAAACAAAGTGGCAAATCAACAGGTTATCATGTGGTTACTATGTTTGAAGTAGATGAGAGCAGACGGACAACAGGAATTAATAGCTCTCTAAGTCTTGATATTAATTTACAATCAGTTTTGAAAGCTGTGTATTCGACACTGCATATTTAGTGGTATTCACCACTATACATTCATATGTTTCAAATTCAACACAACATATTCGGACGGCGTGTATTCGACATTGGTCCTTAATAAGTTGTGTATTCAGCACTGCACATTTGTAAGCAGTGTATTTAACACAACATATTTGGAATCAGTAGATTTAACCCTGCATATACTTAAGGCATGTATTTGATGCTTATTTGGATTCAGTGTATATTCCCATGTAGTGTATTCAACTCTGCATAGCTGTAAGTCACGTATATTCAGAAACATCAGTAAACAGAGATGTCTTTCCTTGTCTTTCCCAAGCTCAGGTAATGGAAGTGTCATGCTTTAGATACCCCTTGTGCTCTTTATACTCTGGTTGGGATATTGAATGTCTGGCAGTCGGGTGATAGCGGAAGGTTCTAGAAGGCTCCAAGGGCGGTCATAATTTGGTTGTGCTCATAAAGGGAATTGGTGGCTCCTCCTTGATCTGCTTGCAGAGTGTGTGGAGTGTATGTGAGTCCAGAAGGACTGACATGTTCGATACTTCATTTCAATACCTCAATACACACCGGCTTAATTTCCCTGGAGTTCGGCCAAGCCTTCCAATCTCATCCCGACACCGTCCCACAATCCTCTAGTACAGGATGGGATGAGGCTATCACACTGTCCTGGAAACAGAGAAAGTAAAAGAAAGAGAGAATGACCGGCCACAGAGGAGCAAATTCCAATTTCTGTTCTAGTACAATAACTCTTTTGCAGTTGATTTTAATTGCATATGAACTGCATGTTGTGAGCATGTCAAGTTTATGGGAATTATTTCTCTCTTGTTGAAATGAGAGGATAAATTGTGCGTAAAGTGTAGATTGTTTACTTGACAAGCCACACCACATATGTGTTTGTTAGCAAAAGACAAGATATCTTTGTGGAGGGAAGAAAATATTCAAATTTTTCATGAAGAAATGGACTAAAGAACAGACTCAAAGCAACCATGAATGTAATTAATTTCTTAATAAACTACGCAATAACATAAGGATAACAAACAAAATATTAAAGCAAAAGTGTTAATTATCATAGGACATGTACAAGCAAGAGAAGAAAGAGATAAGGAGGCAGACGGGGAGTAGGAGAAACTAAGAAAGACAAGGGGCAATGCATGAGAGAGCGAGAGAAAATAGAAAGAAGAACAAAAGCAGGGAGAAATGGACTGATAAAACAGGCAGTATGAAATAGAGAGAGAGTGGAAAACAGAGAGAGAAAGAGACACAGAAACACACAGAGAGTTAAAAAGAAACTGAGAAAAATAGAGAGAGACAGAGAGGGAGAAATAAAGAGAAACACAGAAAGAGAAATACAGAGAGAGATAGAGAGGAACAGAGAAAAAGGAGATACAGAGAGAAAGAGAGGGATACCAAGATAGAGAGATAAAAGAAAGAGATACACAATAAGAGAAATACAGAGAGAGAGAGAGAGAGAGAGAGAGAGAGAGAGAGAGAGAGACACTGAGAAACACTAAAAAAGAGATAAAGACAAATAGAGAAACAGAAATACAGAGTGAGAGAGGAACAGAAAAGAGAGAGAGATACAGAGAAACAGAGAGAAAGATAGAGAGGCCGAGAAATTAAGAAAGATAGAGAGACAAGAACACAGAGAAATATAGAGAGACACAAATAGAGAGAGCAAAAGAAAGAGAGAGAAAGACACAGAGAGAAACCATGTGACTGGTCACAAGATCATATTAAGGCCTAAATCATGTGTGTGTGTGTGTGTGTGTGTGTGTGTGTGTGTGTGTATGTGTGTGTGTGTGTGTGTGTGTGTGTCCGATCAGCAGTTCTGACTGTAAAAAGCACACTGCAGCTGTTCATTTTCCAGCATTTCCAGAGCACTGATTGGGCGATCTGGGCTCAGACGATATGAATATGCTTCACGGCAGACAGGATTCTGAAAGATCAAAGAGTTAATATAGATAAACTGCATTAATTACAATTCTCACTTTGACAAATTGCTGCTGTCATGTAATGAAAAATTTCACCCCACTTAGACTTCGGCAGCTACTCTAATGGCAGCTATTTGCAGCGGCCCAGAAAATAAATCAAAAACTGTGCAGTCGATCCATTTAAACACAATAAACCAATGCAGCTGGTAAAGTGTGGAGGATTACAAAATAAAACCAATATGAGGGAGAGAAAGAGGAGGAGAGAAAAAAAAAACCCAGATGAGATACAAAACATAAAATGAAAGGAAACAAAGAGAGCGAGAGAGGAAAAAGAGGAAAGAAAAAGAAAGCAGAGAAAATGATGAGCGAAAAAAGACATATTATAAAAAACATATTTTGTTAAGAATGCGAAGGAAACGGGGTTGCAATTTTGTACAAACTATGATTTCTCACCATGAGCGAAAAATGTTAAAAATGTTCACTAACAAAGATAAACAAACAAAAAAAAATTAAAAATGAGTCAGTTGTGCTTCATCGTGAAATAAGTTCCCTGTCCAGTATGACAGAAATATAAGACTGTAATATATAACGTAACAATGTAATACGATTATTACGAAAATGCATCTCAAATATACTAAAAGGTGTGAAACTGCAGGAAAAAAAAACAAAACACGCAGATCATACACTATAAGTACAAAAACATTGGGACACTCTCTTAAGTATGGAATTCAGGTGGCCCTTTCTTCTTATTAAATTATATGTATTTGAATGCAATATCATTAAAGTCCCACTTTGTGTAATAGTCAGGTGTCCCAATATTTTTGTTCTTCAAGTGTAACAAGTGTTCTAACCGATAATACTATATTACTGAGTCGCATAAATGCCTAGAAATAAGCAATATTATGTGCATGTTGCTACAAAATAGAAAAAAAAAAAACATTCTCCGTTTTTAATGTGCAATATGCAGGACCCAGTTTTATTAGTTTGGACCCAGTTTTATTAGTTCATTGACTGTGAAAATGTTCATACAGTGTGCAGCTGGCTTTTTATGTAAAAAAGGAGATGAAGGGAAAAAAAGGAGAGATTTGTGTAAGAATAATATGCAAGCATTAGATTTAGTGCCGCGCTCCAGCTCTTAACACGCAATGGGACAGAAATGCAGAGTGGCTCTTTGATGCAGTGTGTGTGTCAAAGAAAGGGATTAATCTGAGGTTTTAAAGTGGACACTACACACTGTCCGGTTCCACCTGCAGATCGATGCCACATAAACCAGACCCGTTTAAGAGTGTCTGTGGCAGGAGGGAATACCAATGCCTCGAGATAGCGGCTAGCGGCTAGCAGCGGCAATAAAAACTTCATGGCTGTCCTCATTCTGTCCTCAGAGCAGCGCCGTAACTGGCCACAGGCAGACGGAGAGGAAAACAAGCTTTCAGTCACTTCCAGGGTTATGCGAATGCATCAGTCTGAGGGCGACGGTTCTGCTGCAATGCATTTTGAAACGTCAGAATGGACCCTGATCAGTTATAATAATATCTGCTACCATTTTGACAGAGGGGGGACATTATAAATACCCTTATAATTCTCTTATAAACAAGCCAGTAGCTGAAAACAAACTATCTGCTCATGAATACTTTATCAAACTTTATTGACAAATCTTGTTTTTCTGGAATGTGCCCCAGGAATGCTACACTATATGGACAAAAGTTCTGGGACACATCTGTTTTTCAGGGTTTTGGCTAGGTCACTTACTTCCAGTAAAGTGCAATCTTAGTGCTCAAGAGATTTTGCCATTCTTTCACATTTGTGGACCCAGTTTGGGGAAGAACCTTTTTTATTCCAGCATGGCTGTGTTCCAGTGCACAAAACAAGCTCCTTAAAGACATGGTTAAATGAGTTCAGCATGGAAGAACTTGACTGGCCCACATAGAGCCCTGACCTCAACCCCATCCAGCACTTTTGGGATGGACTGAAACGGAGATTGTGAGCCAGGACTTTTTGTCCAACATCAGTGCCTGACCTCTTAATGCTCTACAGACACAAATTCCCACAGAAACCCCAAAATCACTTAAAAAGCCTTCCAAGAAAAGTTTAAGCTGTTTTAGCTGTAAATGGGGACCAAATTCATGTTAGAGTCAATGTATTTGTATGTATACAATATAATTACAGTTGGCCTATAACATCTTCACAGTCCCTGTTGGTGTAAGAGTCATGCGTCCCAATACTTTTGTTCATATAGAATATATCAATAGATGTTTGTTTTTTTTCTAAACCCTTTTTTCAGTCTGTCAGAACAGATACACTTCCTTATCTGTCAGTGTTTCAGTCCATGCCAAGTAAGGGAATATGAAAGCTCCTATTTCCTGTGCGTGATCTCTGTAGAGATCCATATAAATCACATGCTCTCACTTTCTGTAGTGTTGTAAGCTATTACAGCTAATTTTCCGCAATGGTAATGTCTTCTTGGTCTGGTAGCTCCTGCGCAACTCCTGCACTCTGCTAATGGTGTTTGGATGGCGCTGTTGAAATCACAGGCCTTTTTATCTGATACCAACAGCAGTTAAATCTTGTGACTGTGGTTTCATTGCAATAACTGGTTCTGCTGCTTAGACCGGCACGTTTAAAACCACCTTGTGTAAAAGCGTTGAATTCGCTGTGGAAAACTAGGAGCTGACGTTCCAGCTTCAGGTTCCGGAGCAAGGAGGCAGTGTGGGTTGGTCGACGCTTGCGCTTCCTTTGCTTCGCTTATGTGACTTTGACACATGACATCTGGTGTGAAGTTGAACGAGCCACAACCTGAGACTGTATGTACAGTGAAACCTACTTCCCTGAGCGTATGGCAATAAACAGCTTGAGCGCGGAGCTGAACCTGGACCAAGAAGAAACGGGCAGTTTTCTAGCACAGAGCGGAAGCTCAGTGCTCCTGCTCACATCCTCAAACATTTACAGACACGAACCCCTAGACTGAAGTTGTGGTCTTCCATCGGCAACACAAATTAAGAGAAAAAATTAAGAAGGATTGCCATATGAGTCAAGAACGGAGTACGAGATGCTTTCTGCAAGTCTGGAGTGGAGAGATGTGCGATTTTTCCAGGAGCTGTCCAAATACATCTGCACTCACTTTCTCAGGAGAGGATGGAAAGTGGTCCAGTGGTACCACAAACACACACACACACACTCATACACACAGACCGGATGAATAGTGGGTTAGGGGCAGGTGGATTCACACAGGCTAATGAAAGAAATGACAGCCTTCTAGGAAGAGGAGGGGCGGAGGAAAGAAAAAGCGAAAAGAAGGAGCAAAAAAAGGGGGCAGATTTGGAGGTGGCCAGGAAATTGAAGCCATTGCAAGCAAATTGAGTTCAGGTCCTTCTGAAGCGAGAGAGCACACCAATCAATTTGGCCCTTAGCAGGCACCGTCAGACGGGTGCATGTGCATCCGGAAAACACACACAGACACACACCCATTCTGCAGAGGCACTCGCGCAAATACACACACAGACGCACACACAGAAACACACAGCCTAAGACAAAAAGAAAAAAACACCATTAACATTCATAGCATTGGAATTCAATGAGACTGCATGATAGGAGTGCTGAAGCTTCTTTTGAACTGATGGAGAAATCAAAAAAAAGGGGAAAAAAGCCAAATGCTTGGTTCAGTCAAAGCGTTTTGAGGCTAGCGTGTGATTTAGGCGTGACGTTTGCAAAGATCTAACTGTCGAGATTCCATTATTTGGTAGCCTAGTCTGGTGCAACCATGTTTTTGCTGCATGCCTACATAAAAAAAAAAGGCTATTTGAAAAATAAATAAACAAATGAAAAATAGAGGAAAACACCACTCACAACAATATCAGGCAATGTGATTCCTGAATGGTGGCTGAACTTTTGTTTTTTTCTTAGAAAACAGAATGTCATAAAGTGTCAGGGACCACATTAGTAAATCTTGAGTTAATATAAGTGTTTGAAGCAAGTGTACAATTAAGCATTTAACACCATACCCAGTTTACATCATATGATTAAAGTATATATATATATATATATATATATATATCCTTTTTAAAGTCCAGTTGACACTGTCCACCTATAAGATGGGACGTAACCTTTTATTTTAATCATGACGAGAGATCAAATGTGCAGCACATGATGAAATACAATAGTAGCTTAGTAGCAGTCTCCTTGAAGTGCTCGTTTTGGTCTCTCCATTTTTATATATAACAGTTTCTTTAAAACCTCATGAGCAAATTTTCCAGAGATTCCTTAACTGTTTAATGACTTTCAAGGCTGTGTATAATGATTTAGGTTTTTAAAAACATTTTTTTTTTTACAATACTGCTGCTCTAGCTTCGTTAGCTTCATTGCTCTTGTAAATCCTAAATACATGTTGACAGTCTCGGGATAAAGGAGGGACTTGTATGCACTTCATTTCTTGATGGGCAGTTGCTTTACCTCTCACAGGACTGGAATTCGTAAGGGCATGCTAGCGGTGATGCTGTGAAGCTGAAGTGTTAAAGCATCTGCTCAAACCGCCTGCTTTACTGGTGTTTCTTGAGATCTCAGCCAAGCTTTTGTGATAAACGAGAGGTGTTTTCGCCTGCTTTCCCGATAATGATCCGGTTTCATGCCAGTTCATCTCCCTGCGCACACTTCCTGCTGCTAATTCTTGGACAGTGGCACAACATCTTCGCTAATTGTGGTGGTTGCTCGGTGGGGCTGGCGCGAGTGAGGCAAGTGTTGACGAGGAGTGGAATCATAACCCCCAAGGCCTAATTAGCTCTGTTGGTTCCCAATTAATCCATTAAGTTGTTTTGGCTCGGCTGCGAGGCCCAGGGCAGGATTTTATAGACCAGCACAACAGTGCATCAAGCAGTCAGACGCATGGGGTGGCAGCAAGTTGCAGCAGGTTAAAGCATCAGATTGTCAGACCGTCGGATTGCACGCGTAATTGGCGTGTTATTTGTTCCTCCAGATGTCTACGTGTGGGTGTGACTGGGTGTTAATGCCATCAACTCCAACAAGACCTCCAGTTAAGGCTTCATTCATAATGAGCTGTGAAAAAACTTTAATGACTTTAATTAGGGCTGACGTAACCCAGGATGATGAAAATAAGAGACAATTACTAAAGAAGCAAACCTAGCAGAGACAATGAACTCGCAATCCTGGATTGTTTTCAGGCGTGCAACTGGGGCAAGATCTGTCAGCAGCCTGTTACCCCGGTGACAGCCTGTTACACCTGGTGGGTTTATTAATTTACCAGATGTGCATGTGTCATTTGAGAAAATAGAGAAAATATTTTGGACTCTGCCCATAAATAAGGATGTTCTTAGATCTTTCAGAAACAGGCAGAACATAAACTTTCAGAACAGGCCAAAAAAATAAATAAATCTGAAAGTTAGTTATTTACAGAAATTAAAATACAACTAGTCACTTAATCAGCCTGCAAATTAGAACAGCTAGAAGAGGTAATGTTGGGTGTTTTACTGATTTTTCTTTTTCAAAAATGAATGTAAACAATATTGTTAATACTTAAAAAAAATAATTCAGTTTTTGTTTTTAATGTAATTTAAACATGCCAGTTTGCCTTTGCATTGTATCAAAATTCTGTAATCAATTCATCAATAGAAATAGTCTAAAATTCTGTAAAAAATATCTTTCTACCTTAACTAACAGTATAGATTTCAAAACGTTTTCTTATTCATTTAAGGTATTTTTTGAGATTCATTTGAAAAGTGTCCTATATAGACTTTTTTGAGCTTGCAACATAGTAGTTTTCTTTTCATTAGGTGCTTACATTTGAGTTTTCTCGAACAATAGTGTCCAGCAAAAATATTTACTTATAAACATACATATATAGGTGCCAAAAGACCCATTCTCCAAAGACCCATTCAGTGGATACCTGATTAGAGAAGCATTTTTGGAAAAAGAAAGAAAACCCTTTTCAGACATTGTTATAGAAGAATATTCACATCATGGAAAGGCTCCTTATGATGAAAGAAGAACCATAACATCAGTATTGAACTTTGACATTTTAAGGGTTGATCTAACCTTATATAAGTTTCTTCCCACTCATATATTATCTTTTTTTTCTCCCCCAAAAAAACCAAAACATTATTTTGGAGAAAATTACCAAGTTCAGTATTTTGGAGACCATGCTTTGTACATTTTCTGTACCAACAGCACAGGAGGAGCGTGCTAATTTGTTAACAACTTGAATCAGGTGTGTTAGAATCGCACAAAATTCTGCATAGTGTGGGGTCCCCTCGGCTGGAATACAGAGCTGTGGTTCTGTGGTATTGCTCAAAAAGAAGCGTTGTGTAGGTGAGATGACAGTGTTTTCTTTTGGGGGTTTTTTGTCGCTGAAAAATGAGAAGCAAAGACACACTGAAGCCCTACAAAATGTGCACTTTATGAGAAGGTGTCACTTTTGTGGATTTGTCATGGATTAATCATTTACCTAAAGGTCCATTAAGCCCGCAAAAATAAGGCCTGAAATGTCATTCGCTCAATGCGAACGCAGTGGAGATAGAATAGAGATTTGGGTTCCGTGTGTGTAGTGCGCCGTTAAGATCGAGATCAGGACAAATGAGGGGCTAAATGAGGTGAATTGATGAGAGTTAACCAGTCGATTATTCATTACATTTCAAACAGCTGTAGCTTTGGGGCAGATGTGAATCGATACTTCTCAGACCCATTTAATGACATTAATGCCATTTAGTGAAGCGTGTGGTTTTAAATAAGGGAAAAAGAATGACTTTTTGTCAAAATTGAAAGTTTTGACCAGATCTCATGGGTTTCAAAATGTAAAAATATTGGCCAATATGTCCAGGCATACTCATAAATGTTTTATAATGGTGCCGTTCCCATTGAAGAGCTGTTGTTTGGCAGCTGTCACTGACATTACTCAAGCTTAAAGCGTTCGGCTCTGACACTGCATTAGAAGTCTGATTCCTAGAGAGTCTGTTCACCTTGAGAACACACTGTCTGGCCATTAGTGACTCGTGTGTTTATGAGAGTGACGAACCCCAACAGAAAACAGCTGAGCTCAAATGTATTTACGTAACTCTCCTGCATGTCCTGTTTTGCTCTCGTCAGACTCCTTGTCCTTTTGAATAACCAGGTACAGATATAGTTTCCTTCTGCTGCCTCTGCAGTCGGTAGTCATGTATGTGTATGCTCAGACTGAGCAGTTGAATGTGTAGGAGAGACAGTTCAGCTGTGAGGGGGGAAAAAAAGAACTCGCTGCCGCCTGTTGGAATTTATACACTTCGGCGCAGAAATGTATTCAAAGCCCAGTTCATACCCTATCATCATCCTCCTGACACACCATCATTCTCCAACAAAACCAACATTCTCCAAGGAACAGCAGCTTCCTCCCACCAACGGCAAGAATTCTGGCAACAAACAAAACAAAAGTGTTTTTCAGGGCCGTGATTCCCCATGCAAGACAAATTCTCCACCAAATACATTATTATAATCAATTCATAATCAAACACCATTGTTCTCCACCCCTACCAACATTCGCCATAAAAAACTTGCATTTTCCATTGCTATAATTCTCCACCTAACACAAATTCTCCACCAAATGCATTA
Source organism: Rhabdalestes septentrionalis (assembly GCA_037832545.1). NCBI lineage: Eukaryota > Metazoa > Chordata > Actinopteri > Characiformes > Alestidae > Rhabdalestes > Rhabdalestes septentrionalis. Next base: position 6,153,784 of record JBBMFX010000101.1, read on the forward strand.
TTGGTTTTTTTTTTATCAAACATTAATGTTCTCTACCACAAACTAAATTCTCCCCCCAAAAAAACAAACAAAAAAACGATATCGGACAGTCATTCTCCAACACTTGCATTTCACAATGGCAAAATGCTCATATTCTTTATCCGATACTAGCATTCTCCCACAAACATCAACAGAGTATAGATCATTCTCCGACCAGTGCAATTATTCTCCATCAAACATTATTGATAATCAAACCACAATCAAGCAAGCTTAAATCTTGCTCCAAAAATGTTTACCATTTCTGATGAAACAATACTTCACATCCAAACCCCCAACATTCTACAAACACCATCATTCTTCACAGAACACCCACATTCGCAGACACATTCATTCAACCTCAAACAGGGGTAGCTGGTTGTCTGGGGGTTAGGATGTTTCCCCAGCCATTGGAAGTTTGTGGGTTTGAATCCCAGGACTGCCAGTGGCACCACTGAGGTACCCTTGAACAAGGAATGCATTGGGGGTTCACGTGTGACTGTAAGAGGTCACTTTACTTCACAGACATCTGCGTCCATCCAGGATCTGTCATACTAGCATGACATGTAATGAAACGTTTTCAAAGGTTATAATGTTGAATTCTTCAGAAAAATTAACGGCCGAGCCAAATAAGCTTTGTGAATGAAAAGGACTCCAAACAATTACAAACAGGTTTGATTGTGTTTGTTGGTAAATGCTGTTCCTGTGCTGAATAGAAATGACAGATGATTATTATGATGGAAATCCTAATGCAAGATTTAATAGTAATACTAAGGTGTTTTTTTTTGTGTGAATGATGTGCAAACATGCTTGAATATGTACTAATCTGCCTTTTGTTAGTTGTAGTGCCCTGAATTAGAGGTGGATGGCCCTTAATATTCCGGAGTAGTTGAGGTAGTGTGCATGTACTGTGGGAACACAATGATGGTTCACTTGCATCATCCAGTATCTGCTCACCCACTTTCTCTCCATTTTTGAGAAATAATGCCTATAAGTGCAGTTCAGAGGTCTCAGAGTTGTTTGAGAGAAGTAGAAAGTAAGCAGGAATAAGAGTTGGAGCTTATTGTAACCTTATTGTAATGCAGAAAAAATGCTTAAAAATACACACAATCTTTCATGAACTGCAAGACAGGAAAACATACACATATACACACACACACACACACACACACACACACACACACACACACACACACACACACATTCATGGCTGACCCTAAGTTTAACTTCAATAAACCCAAAAGCAAAGTGTTTGAATTTTTTTCCTTTGCCAACCAGGTTGACGTTTTGGTGGGACCTTGTGAAGGTCATGCTGGAAAAAAAGAGAAGAATGAAAACAGTGAGAGGCGTGAGCAATACTGCTAGGCTGGAGAAGTTGTTGTTCAGTAGTACTCTCTTCAAAACAGTGGAGTCAAACATGGTGAAGAACCACTTTTGTAGCTCTTAACAACCTTTCAGAGGAGGATTATTCAACTCAGTTTGGTAAATGAAGCATGTAAATGTAGGGGACCAATTTTTGAACCCGGAAGACCTTCACTTAATCTAAGATTCTGTACTTATTAAAGACCCTTCCTAAAATCCTGGGACTGAGCTATGAACCTCATAGAAAATGGCATTTTTAGGACTGTTTGCATGTTCCAGTTTCCTAATTGGAGACAGAGGAGTGTTTTCTCAGCAGGTTTCCCTCTTTTTCCCTTTCTTGTAACTGAACAGTTGTTTTACTCTGAATAATTATGGCTGGGTTGGGTTGCAAATTATTCCCCAAACCATTCTGAAATGCTCAGGCTAGAGATTCCACCCACTTAAATGTTCAGTTTTATGTTCAGTTTGAAGATTTTTGCAATGCCCCTGGTTTTTATCAGTTCCATTTTTGAGTAGCTTTTAGCTGCCATTGTCATGTCCATTATCGTGTGACATGCAGTTCTCCCACTGTGTCCCTCCTTAATCTTGACTCATCGAGTCACTATAGCTACACATAGCAAATGGTAATAATGTCAGGCCCACCTTAGACTTCTTAAATAAGTACAGACTATGCATTGTCCTATTTTATTGAAATACTTGTTGCAAATAGGATAATTATCTCAGTTGTTAAGTTTGCATAAGAGTTAACCCTTCTGGTAAGACATAACAGCATGTTGTTGTTAAACTTAACTAACTACAAGCATTTGGCATTTCAAATAAGTGGCAGTTCAAATCAAATAATTCAAACGTAGCTACACCTTTCAGAAATATGCAACATGTGATTTTGTGGATCTGTTTGAAATCCTGGGCTGCCAGATGCAGGGTAATCTGTATTGCTCGTTTATTAGATATACAGTTCACTTATTAGGGTATACAGATCTTTTATTGTTGTTTTAGATTTTTTTCCCAGTGTTGTCATCATGTGGTGGTCAGTTATAGAAATAAATACAACATTTAGATCCAGTCAAAGACATGCAACAACTGTGCCGTGATTTTTTTAGTTTTGGAAATGTGACTGCTGGAGATCACGAGTTCAGCCCTTGGTGGTGCAGAGCTAGCACAATCGGCTTCGTTCTCTCTGGGAGGGAACGATGGCCTTCATTCCTGCCATCACTCACTCAAAGCAAAGCTAGCCGGCACAGATGTCTGTCGCCTCACAGGATGGAACTGGGTGTTAGTGCTCTGCTACAAGCATGTTGATCTGTCTAATGACATTATCGGAAGTTCAAAAAGATGTAGTAGTGCAGCATGTGGCTTGGAACAAGTAGGTTCAAGCCTTTGCCCTCCCAGTATTGGTGGGATTGTGTGACTTGGGGAGTCCTAGCTAATGGAGGAAGAATAAACTGGTGAGAAAATAAGGAAAAATCTATAGCTTTGTTGTCATCATTCACTCTATTTTTACTTCAGCTGGCATTTTATATGCTAAATTGCCTATATGTGTGAGTGTGTTTGCCTGTGATGAACTGGTGATTTTCCGGTGTGTTTCTCACCCTTTGACCACTAGAACAGGTTCCAGCACCTCCTACGACCCTGGTTGAGGTATTCAGTGCAGATAATGAATGGGTGGAAGGATGAGGTTTATTTGTTGTTCATTTACAATGCTTTATGCTTTGTAGCAAATTGCCCCTTGGGATCATAAAGGTATCCTTGGTCGTTGTTTTCATCTGAAGCACTAAAGAATTAGGTGTGTGCTGAATAAACAATAGTGTAATATCAATAAGTTAAATGTAAAAGAATGACCAAACCTGCATTGGAGGACTGCCTGGATTTGCGCTGCTTGTATTTGGTGTAATTCTTCTCTAAACTTCTCCTTTCCCAGGCAGGGGGTTTCAGTTTGGCTGTGGTGAATATGACTCCACCGGCGTGCAGGTAATGGGTGTTTTTTTGTGCGCTGGCTGAGGCTGCAGTTGTCTATACAAACAGGATTAGTGTAGAGTGAGTGATTCAGGCGGTGGGCCAGGCAGGCGAGCACAGGAAGATGCAGATTACACTCGTTTTACATGTGCAAAAATGGCCAGCTCACACACTGCTGCGCTCAACGCGCACACACTCTCCATACAAATCACTCATTTAGCTTAACCCTCCAAACAGAACTCACAGCCAGCAGATGGGCTCAGCATCCCACCCTCTCTCTCTCTCTCTCTCTCTCTCTCTCTCTCTCTCTCTCTCTCCCTCTCTCTCTCTCTCTCTCACTCACAGACTTTTTTCGTTTTCTCTTCCCATTTCTCTATCTCTATCTCTTAATCACTCTCTCTCTCTTTCTCTCTCTGCATGTCTCACTGCCTGTTTCCTCTCTCCTATCTGTTGCGGAGAGTGAGGTGATGGAGGAAATTGAATAGACAGCTAAAGGAAAGCATCAGCCCGTCAATGCTAATCCTATAGCATGCTGTCTGTGACGTGTTGTAAACGTTCGGCTGCCAATAGTGCCATAATTGAGGCTCCTTTCAATCTGCAGCCTGTCGCAGTCCTCGTGGGTTTGGTTTTTCTTTTTTCTTTTTTTCCCTCCTCCCTGTTAGCCGCAGGCCCTCGAGCTTTAGCCCGGCTTGAATTAGGATGGAGGATGCACTCCCGCTTTTTTTTCTGTAAGCAAATAGGTTTAACGTCTGGCAATGTGCGCTGAACACGGCATTATCCCTCCATTGCTAAGGGAGACAGGCCCAGCGCTGAGAGAACGCTCTACAGCTAGCACACTAATTTACACCCAGTGTGCTGGTGTATCTGTTTGTGTGTATCTGTGTATGTGTGTGTGTGTGTGTGTGTGTGTGTGTGTGTGTGTGTCTGTGTCTGTTTGTGTGTTTCCGTGTCTCTCTGTCTTTCTCTCCTTTTTATTTGTCCTCCCCCTAACATTTTCTGTTCTCTTGTACTTGTGTTTCTCTTTGCCAGTCTGTAACTGTCTCCCTTTCTTTCTCTCTGTCCTTCTCTCCCTCTGTCACATTTTTTGGGATGAATATTACAATGTTAGGTTTCTGTGAAAGAAATCTTTTAAAATCACAGTTTTGGTGAAGGATTTACTCAGCAAATTGTTTTCAAGATTAATGATCATGAGCACCGGAAGGAAGACGGCCTCTCTCTTTCTGTTGGAGTGGCGTTTCGCCACACCAGTCAAACTGACGGCAGTGACATTTGGTGAACGTGTTGTCCGCAGACTGTGTCAGCATGAGCTTTCCTCATGCTCTTCCCACCCCTCTCTGTCACTCTCGCTCTCTCTCTAGCTCTTTAAACCTCCTCACAAGTTCAATCCGTTTCCATTAGACGGCCATCTGCCTGCCCTTTTTCAGGCCGAGCTAGTTGAGTGTGGATGAGTGGGCCGGGTCGGGGCATGCTCTGATAAAGTGTTTAAGTGAGGGCCTGTTCCAGCACTACTTCATCAGAGCACCTCACTGTTCACCCTATTAACCCCCTATCTGTAGGTTGAACAAATGTGTTCATTTTCCCTCATATTGGCAAATAGTCCTATTGATGCATTGATACATTTTCCATTACAAATACTGAGTTTTTGTAAATCAGCAAAAGAAACAAACATATGTCTAAGAATTTATACATGATCAAACAGCATTCAGTTGTCACCCCTTTGCACAGACCAGAGTTTACACAAGCCTGCTGTGAGGATTTTGTTGCTTTCAGTCATAAGAGTTCAGGGAGATCAGTCTCTAATATTGGTTTATTAGTTCTGTATCACTCCAAATCCTCCCAAAAGTACTGAATCACTGTAGAGAACACAGTTCCACTGTGTGTATTCGGTATAATACTGGGGGGCTTTGGACACGTAGCCAAATATTACTTACTATTTATGTGCAAATATTTCTTAGTACTCCCTAGTATTACTTTGCTACTTTACAAGAAGAGTGTACATTACTAGTGTACATCTCTCCTAGCATTTTGTTTTTTCTAAAATATTCTTAAAGTTCTACGTTTTAGATACCTCAGCGATCACCAATGCTAACTAAAGCATGTTTGAATTTCAGATGAAATCACCTTATCATGCTCTGTTAACAATTGTGTAATTTCGTGGACACTGTTGAAGCCCCAGGCAACAATCCCATTCACGCTAATGATTTGTTTGCTTAGCATAGACTGGGTGCATGTATTACTGTTGCGTAATCAAGTTTTAAGAGATAGACATTTAACTTATAGCCTCATTAGAAAGTTCACCAACTTCACCAGTGGTTTTAGCGCTGCTGCTGTAGCATGGCTGAAGTCACATGGAACATGGATAGGTCAATTACATCTACCATGTAACTCATTAAAACAAGAAACTCAGTGGAAAAAAAATGTCTGGATTCTAAATTGCTCACCCCATACTCCCCTCAACCCCCACTCTATTGCGTCCCCCCCCTACAACCCTCTGCCCAGCCAAAGCGGTAAAATCAGCAGACCTAAGGTCAGACGAGAAGATGCAACCTCTAGTCCTCCTGGATTTCAACCATCCGCTCAAATTCCTTTTTAATTGCCTCAAAACCCCAAAAGTGGAGGGAAAACAAGTTCTAGACTGCCGGGTCAAAGCCCTGGCAAATCCGAAGGTGGCCATTAGAGCAGCCAGCGATCAGGCTAACGTTTTAGCCACCTTAGCGTAAGAGGCAGCAGCATCCCAGCTCTGCTCGGAGATCACTCCGTGTCACTGGAAAACAGAAGAGATGTCAGCGTGCATCTGGATCATTCACAAGGCGCCCAGTAACCTGGAAGGTTGAGTGCCGCGGGGGTCGGGAGGGCGTGGTGCTTTCTGGAGCTTTCCGGAGCTCCTCTTTCTCTTGGCCTGCATGACTTTGACGCCGCAACGTTTACACACTTCTTGACAAGGCTAATCTGGATTGGCTGGTGTCAAGGGTGGCTTGTTGAAGGGAAAGAGTGGTGGAAAGCATCCTTTGACACGCGGGGAACTTCTATACAATGTGAAAGAAGCACCTTATAGTATTTATCTCAGAGAGAAGTCCTTGAACAGAGAACATGTGAACAAGTTCCTTGTCCTTTCACCATTTCATCGCAGAGCCCGGAAACAGCTTGAGTTCTGCCCTCTGTCACTGATAAGATGATTTATCCTGAAAGATTTGGACAGCCTCTCTTATGTAATGTTAACGGGTGAGATGCCAGAGAAGGTCATTAGTGTTAAATGTGTTGAATCAATAGGTTAGAACGCAGTGGACAGTGCATGCCAGTGTTTTGAGCTTGAAGTTTTCTATGAAAATCTTTGTTTTAAACAAAGGTCAAAGTCTCTATTGAAAAAAGAAATAAAAACATAATTACTGATGTAATTACAGAATTTTAGAGCCTGCAGGTATTGCCAGTAGCATAATTAGCGTGTTGATATTTTAATGTGAATGATTAAAATGTGCAGTTTCTAATTTTAATTTGAAAAATAAAGATTTTAAGGACATTAACCTCAGTTTTGGCTGTGTGCCTAAAACATCATTTCGATAGAAGCACAAACCTGACCTGTTATAAAAGAATGCAACTACATGATTAAAGATGTATTAAGTATTATATTTACATTTAAATCATCATGTAGACTGCATAAAAAGTGAATGCAGGATGATACAGTCAAAAGTGAATGTAAATTAATATGCAAGTCTAGATTTCTTTGGTTAAATCGGTTAGTTATATTGCTCTGGACAGCTTGTCTTCATATTTTCAACAACATATATCTTTTAACTCAAATTTTGATCAGAAACCCGAGCGGTTTGGAAAGACTATGCTGGTATAAAAATATGACCAAGCCGTCCTCTCGGCAGCCAAGCAAAGTCTCTAGAGCACTGCGGTTAAATCCTACAGATGAGTCTCTTTCCTTATTCTAACGTACATCTGCAAACACGAAGCCTACTGAGTACAAAAATTCCATTTTCACTCTTCGCCTGTCCCTACACTTTTACCCCTCGCACAGGGACATGGACAGATGGCAGCACTGAAACTGAGAGAGGGAGAGAGAGAGAGAGAGAGTGAGAGAGAGAGAGATGTGAAGAGCGACTGAGAGAAATGGACAGTGGGAGAGGTAGAGAGAGATGGAAGAAGATACAGAGTGGGGAGGGTAGAATGGTATCTTGTAGACATCTTCAGCGCGTGCATTAAAGATGTATTGGGGCACTGCAGTATCACACATACATAACCTCAAATATAACTCTACAAACCGAAACATAACAGAGAGAGAGAGAGAGAGGGAGAGAGTAAGAGAGACAGAGAGAGAGTGAGAAAAAAAGGAGAGAATGGAAAGAGAATTCTCTTCTAGACCCTTATTCTCTAAACGGCCTTGCTTGTTTCAATGGAGGTCAAGCTCTCCCAATACAAAAGCTAAATATGGTCAATGTTTCTAAGCTGAACTGAGAGAAAGTGAGATAGAAATGAATTAAGGCTGCTTTTGTACCTGGTGATATAAATCAGCATTGAATCAATGTGCATTCATATACTTACCTTTAAAGCACCGCTCTCTCCATTGTAAGGCCTAATTTCTATTAAATTGTGCAGCAAGATATTACAGACCTACAGACTTTAGTAACTTCTTTTAAAAGCTGTGTCTGAAAACACGCAATAAAACACATGAAATGATGTGAAGTCATGCATTTTGCACAGTATGATGTATACACTATATGGACAAAAGTACAGGAATGCCTGATCATTATGCCAAGATGAACTTCAAAGACACTGCATTCAAATACATATGTTTTAACCTGGAATATGTCTTCACTTTACAGATATAACAGCAGGACTCTGTGAGGGCCAGTCATTTTCTTCTATGCCAGACTTATCCATTTTTTGGAGCTAGCTTTGTGCACTTGGACGCAGTCATGCTGGAACAGAAAAGGTTCTTCCCAAAACTTTGTCCACAAAGCTGGAGACACGGTGTTGCCCAAAATGTATTGGTATCCTTAAGCATTAAGATGAAACCCTTCAGTGATAGTAAGGGACCTAGCCCACCCTGAATATAGTGTAACACTGAGATATAAACCTCCATTACTTCCATTAGCCTTGTAGCTACAATGTAAAACTTAAAAATGTGATCTTCGGTAACCAAACCATGTAATGACCCGGTATTTGGGTCTGCCACTTTAAAAGAGGAACGCACTGTGAGGTACTCAAGCATAGGTTCATCCAAGCAATTGCAGAATGCTTTCATTCCGCCAACATTTGCTTCTCCTTTTGGATAAGGAGAGAAAGCACAAATAGCTGTAAGGCAATCTCCATGCACACGGACCCGGCTAGTGTGAAACACGCATGAAACGGCAACAATAAAAGATTAACTGTTTGCTCACTTCAGGGGCTTGTTAGACGTCATGCACATGGCAGTGTTAGCACAGTTTTCTCAGAAAGCTGTGTGGTGGAATAAATTGTACGGCATTTTTATAGATTCAGGCATAAAATAATCGCACCATTCTGTCTGAATGTTGGGAGCATTTAACCAAAAGAGAACCAATCTTCTGCCCTAAGCCTAACACTGTGTGCGTGTGTGTATGTATGTGTGTGTGTGTGTGTGTGTGTGTGTGTGTGTGTGTGTGTGTGTGTGTGTGTGTGTGTGTAAGTGTGTATGCTTGTGTGTGAATCAGTGTGTGCGCTGCCCATTCATCCCTCAACAGTTTACCCCAACCTATTCCAGCAGAAGTGATGCATAGGATTGTTCTTGCAGATAGTCTACAGTAGAGTTATTGGGTCGGAAGATGTGAGAAGACAGTTACATGTTGCTTTCTGGATGCATCTTTGGAATTCAAATGGAGGATTTTTATCTGCATATACCATGTGTTGTGTATTTTTCAGTCAAGACTGAAACACATACATTATATGGGGAAAACAAATTGGGACCCCTACAACAACAGACTTTAATAACTGCATTCAAAGACAATAAAATGAAGTTGGTCCCTCTTTGCAGCCATAACAGCTTCCTCTCTTTCTGATGTTGGAGTGTTTCTGTGGGTGGTTTTGCCAATTCGTTCTGTAGAGCATTTCTGAGGTCAGGCACTGATGTTGGACAAGAAGATCTGACTCACAATCTTCATTCTAGTTCATTCGAAAGGTTTGGAATAGAGTTGAGGTCAAAGCTCTGTGCGGGCCAGTCAAGTTCTTCCACACCAAAGCATTGTCCAAAATGTCTTGGTTAGCTTAAATAGTGGTATATCTTTGTAGATGTCCATCCCTGGAAGTAGGGGGCCTAGACCAAACCCTGACAAAAAGGTGTGTCCCAATATTTTAGTCCATATAGTGAAGCAGGTTTATAGTGGTCTTAAAGAGCCTGTATCATTTTAATGGATAAAGTAAATACAAATATACCAAATTTATTTGTCTTATTCATAGTCATACAAGTACAACACACAGTGAAATGTTTTCTCTGCATTTAACCTATTCACTAAGTGAAGCAGGGATCTGCCGCCAATAAGGCGCCTGGGGAGCAGTGTGTGTGTGTGGGGGGTACCTTGCTCAAGGGTACTTCAGCGGTGCCAACGCCCTAAACACTAGGCCATCCAGCTGCCCTTGTATCAGCTGGATGCTCATATAAAATGATTGTGTTTATATTTATATTATTATTATTATTTTTATTATGCATATATGTTTTTTGCAAATATGTCACTAGTTGAAAAAAGCCACACGTTTGGTGTTAAAGGGGTTTAAAAACCCCAGTGTGCAGTGGAAAGATTGGACTGGCAGCAAAGTACAATAATGCAAAGCAGAAAAGTTCTGCTCCCTCCACCTGGAGTACCACAGGGCGTCCAAACAGAGCAGCAGTTGGCACACACACACACACACGCTCAACTCTTCACACAGTTGCCTCTCGTCGGGCTACTGTCCGGTGAACTGGTTTGGCTCTAATAGGTGACTGCTAGCGTGTGGCTAATGCTTTGTGGCAGAGCAGTGGAGGGTTTCAGAGGCTAACTGGCTAACTCACAGCTTCAATACTACACACAAGTTACTGGGCACAGAGCCAGAGAGACAGTGGGGGGGGGGAGCGAGGAGAATAGTATTCGCGAGTTAATGTCAGCAAGACAGGAAGCAGGAGATGGGAAGGAGTTAGTGAGAGAGAAAAGAAAAGAGAGATCCAGAGAGAGCTTTAAAACTTTAAAACACCCTAACCTCAGGCAGTCATTCAGCCACAGTGGAACTCTGGAACTGCACCAGTCGGTAGGAGAGTTCCAAAAGGGCCGGAAGTGAAGCAATACACACTCAAGAGGGGGCACTTGGACCATTTTTGTTATTTACTGGCATTTAAATAAAAATCTAATCTGATTAGGTCTGGGAGAAAAGATGTCCTTCTGATTTACTTGGTTAAAGGGTTTCATGAGAAAGAATTTCACATTGTTCACACTGTAGTGTTTTCCATTTATCTTACAACATGCTTAGAAAGCAACCAATAGGGGATCAGCGTAGGATGAAGCACTAACATCTAAGTAGGTGGAGTTAACTAACAAAATGTGCTCTTTTCCCTTAAATAAAAGTCTGATAGTGCAAGATGTTTGTGGTCATTCAGTGTGCAGCACATGGCAACATAAATGTTGTGCAGTCAGATTCAGAATTCGGCTGAGATCTCACTGCAGTTATCGCAAACTGTACATTTTAAAGTTTGATTTTTTTTGTTTGTATTTTCTTTTAACTTTTATTATCCAAGATCTACCATGGTCTCTCAGTGTCAGCTCCTGTATGGCTCAGATTTGCTTTGCTGAGTGTGTGTTTGTGTTTGTGTGTGTGTGTGTGTGTGTGTGTGTGTGTGTGTGTGTGTGTGTGTGTGTGTGTGTGTG
>JBBMFX010000101.1:6205804-6224033 GCA_037832545.1 Rhabdalestes septentrionalis
TGTGTGTGTGTGTGTGTGTGTGTGTGTGTGTGTGTGTGTGTGTGGGTGTGTGTGTGTGTGTGTGTGTGTGTGTGTGTTTGTGTGTGTGTGTGTGTGTGTGTGTGTGTGTGTGTGTGTATAAAAAATGCAGGAGAGCATATGTTTCCACATTTGTCTTGATGTCTTGCCTGTTGGTTAATGATAGATGGACTGTATATTATCTAGGTTCTTAATAATAATTGGTATTTATGTTAAGAGGCTTCAGTCAACTGATGTAGTCCACAGTCCAGCTATTATCTGTGAATTACTTACAATAGATGAGGTTTGTCTGCCAAATATTTACACATATAAGATATCTAGGCCATATTATGATTAATACCACAACAGAAATAATAAAAACAATATGTTACCTTGTCCACAGTTAATCTGTTCAAAATTATTATTTAAAATATTCAGTAATCCGGTGTGAAGCTGTTAATCTATTCCTTTATCCAAGGTAAAAATGAGGCAGGAATTATTCTGTTCTTTCTCTATTATGTGTGGGATAATGTGTATGCGGGTGCGTTGATGGGAGTTGTTCTTTAAAGTGGTAAGGTAGAAGTTGACTGGGTTTGAGGGCCAGATGCTGGTCCAGGGTTCTCTGGAGTGGCCAAAAAAGTAAATAATCGGATAGTATTCTTCTAAATTATAAAAAGAAGATGAGGACTTTATGTTATAACATGATTGAAAAAGATTTTGAGAGAGAGAAACCTTATTGGTGCATCAGAACCATAATCCTATTTCACAATCCACTAAAAACTCAATCTGTTTGTTAAATTGACACCATTAAATTGGAAATATAATTGTCATTTTAAAACAGAATAAAATAAAGACACATAGTGCACTGAAAGATAAAAACACCTATTGATATAAAGGACATTAAACACTATCTCTGCCCCCAAACCTATAATAATTGAAACATTTATGAGTCATCTTAAAATAAGCATCTTCAGTTCTGAGATGTGCTGCCAACAAGGCTTTCATCGTGAGTTTAGGATCCGTCGATCCAGCTCGCTTCATCTTTTTCCTCCTCATTCTTCAGAAGCTCATTTTCGCAAACTTCAACAAGCACTTTCTTCTCTCTTGGTTGTAATTGAAAACAAAAGACATATTTATAACAAAAACAAGGAGTTCTAGAGGACCTCCAAATATACCCCACAACACTCTGCGAGGGCCTCAAAAAGACATTGAATCATCTGTACCGTCTCGATCAGAAAAGGTAACCTGTCCCAGCTAGTGTTGTTTACGTCAACGAAAATTCTGACGAAATATCTTCGTCAACGAACATTTTTCACGTGACAAAAAGAGATGAGACGCGACGTTAATGCTGGTCATGTGACGATAATGAAACCAAAGATATAATGTAGTCGAGACGAGACGTTATTTCCTGTACGATAGGGAGGGGTGAAGAAAGTAGGGAGGCTCGACCGTACAGTTGTCCATTGTCTATACTTTTGTCCATTGTGAGGCACAATGAATTAGACTTTTGATTCTCTGCCCGTGAACCCAAACCCGGCCCGATATTTCCTGCCACTACCCTGGGGTTTGAACTTGGAGTGTCAGTTTAGGAACACACCCACAGTTCATATAATGGCCCACATATAAAAAAAGTGATTTAAATCAGACTCAGCACGAAAATTACAGTGAATGTGTCGAGCCAGGCTGGACTCGGACACACGGGCTCGGGTCGGGTTTTATTTTTTGGGCCCGATCTAAGCTCTAATGTGAATGAGATGCATCTAGAGTGGACAAAAGTTTTGAGACACACAAAGTCTCTCACACACAGCATTTTTATACGCATTCTTTCCCATATCCATGCAGAAAGGCTGATCCTTGATTTGTGTTGTAGTGTGGACTATATTTGTTCAGGATTAAAATATATATATATATATTCAGGTGAGTTCAGGCCCACACACTGAAGGTGAAGTCTTTTACCAGTTTTACAAATGTGTGTCAACAGACGCACACATTTTCATTGTATTTGCACTTTTGTGATGTTAGGCCTATTCATTTATTTTATTGAAAATGTTGTTCTAACATAATTGGTTGGCATAATTTAAATCAGAGTGTATTCCATGTCTGGAATGGATGTACAGTATTCTTGGGCCTATAAGGTAATCAGATAACCTTATTTGAATTTTTTTATTTGAAATTTGAAATTTAGTCTATTCTACTAAGTACCTATTCTATTTTGCCTTGCATGAATAAAAAAGACTTAAAAACAACTTTCATTGACTAAATCTAGACTAAAATGCCATTAGTTTTCATCGAATAAAACTAGACGAAAATAGTCATAGATCATTCTGACTAAAATAAGACTAAAATGCTCAGACTTGACTAGACTAAAAAGAGTATGGACGTGAGTAAGACTAATAAAAACTAAAATGACAGCTTGATGCAAAGACCAGACTAAAACTAAAATTAAGACAGGCCACCAAAAACAACACTCGTCCCAACAGTGGAATCAGCGCATGACAGATAAAACCATTTGTTGTGATGATGCAAATGGATGTTTTTGTTTTGCAGTTAAGTGGCCCCTTATAATCTAATAATAATAATAATAACAATTAATGTTATATATATAGCACCCTCCATGCATTTAAATGCAGCTCAAGCTGCTTTACATTATGGCCTCTTCCACACGGATGTCTGAATAAAGTGTTTTTTGGGAGTTTGTGTCACCAGGTGAGCACAGACTAAGCACCAACCATTGTTCTGCTCTTTGGAGGAAATCACAGCGTCCACACCAACGTTCAGCACCGGCACTCGGTCGGCTGCACATTTGTGTGGCATCAGAAAAAGCGGCTTTGTGTCAGTTTCTGCCAAAATCCTCTACTGGCTATGGCGTCATATCAGAATTTTTAAAACAATAATCTCTATGGTAAGTTTTAACAAGTAATAAAAATTTGTTTTCAGTGTAGAAATACAAAACATGATGTCCAACCTGTAAAAAATCTTGAGAGAATATATACTGCCCCCACAGGTGAATACATGATACTACACATCTGGGTGCAGGCTGGGGTTAAACAGTGTCAGACAAATGCCAGTGTAGCGCCTCACTGAAGTCAATAAAAACACTATTAAGATTTTTTTTAAATTAAATAATACAAATAATTGTGAACACACCACACCACCGCCCACACTGTGAAATTCTTTCTCTGCATTTAACCCATTCACCAAGTGATGCAGGGGCCTGCCACCAATGGAGGAGTCCAGGGAGCAGTGTATAGGGACTGAAGTCATGGGATTCAAACCCATAACCCTCTGATCGCAGGGGCAACTTCATAACCACCAGATCACGGACTACCACTGTTTTCTTATTTGTAATAAAATCACAACATGCTTTTGTTAGACATTTGGCAATGAGTCCATCATCTAAATCTTGACTCAGAGCAGGAATTAGCCGGGAAGAAAACAACTGGAACAACTTCGGGATATCATCAATCTAACCAAAGAATGACCCGTATGTCTAAATCAGGGGTGTCCAGTCTTATCAACAAAGGCCTGGCTGCAGGTCTTCACTCCAATCAAGCAGGAGTTCACCTGATTCTACCAGTTTAATCATTAGATCTCAAACTCTAAAAATGGATCTTCCGAGCTCGTGCTTTGCTGGAGTATAAGCCTGCAGCCACATGGCCCTCTGTGGATAAGATTGGACACCCCTGGTCTAAATGTCTGTGTGACTATAAACTGATTTAAATGTTTCAGGGGACCCTGCTAGGCCGAGAAATCCAAAAATGGAGCTAAAAGTCTTTTTTATATCTTTATTTATTTATTTGTTGTTTGACGTGGCATGTTCATAGCAGGCCCATCCTTTAAAGAATGAAAAACTCGTTTTGTTTCAGTTTGGAGTTCAGAACCCCCCCCGCCCCCATTTTAAAAGTCACAGCCTTTGCCCTGATTACAAAGTCTCCATCAGAGATGGAATTAGTTACACTGGTCCAAAGATGCACCCATAGGTGCAGCATTCACATCTTCCTTTTCAGCTACATTAGCTTTGAGTCCCTTTGAAAATAGAAGTACTAATAGTGTGTGATTAAAATTGGAAAATTAATTCTGATGCATTAGCGCTTTTAATGATTTTTCATTTTCGCAAGGTCAAGGTGGAAGTTAATTTGCTCTGCCCCTTCACTGTAGCTGCTGTCTGGAAATATTTTGTGTTACTACACATTTGGAAAGACAGATAAGTTTGGATGTTCTTTTTTCATTGTTAGAGGTTAAAAAAATCAAATTTTCACTTGGAGATCAGTGCAAGATCAGAGGTGGGAGCTGGTAGAGTGCGACATGGTCGGCACAGCAAAACTTAAGAGAGAAGAGACAAAAGCCCACCTACACAGCAATCAGATAAAGCCCTACAGTTTAGCTTAGTAATTTTAAATGAAACTGGTTATTCACTAAAAGAATATCAAACTAAAACCACATCTAATAAATAAAGATTTATGTTGAGGATTCTTTTAGAAGCTGTAGGACTAATATATATATATATACATATATATAGTATTATGTCATACGTAATAAACAACTAGAATATTTTTTGTGTGTTTTTGTTTTTAATAGAATAAAATTTGTTTTCCATTTGAATTCCATCCATCTATTTATCTATCTATCCCTCCATCCTATCCTTAATGCGGCTTTTGAAGGGGGCACTGGAGCCAATCTGAACTGTCACAGGGAAACACCCTGGAAAGGTTCCCAGTCCATCAATTGATGGATGGATGGATGGATTGATACTGTACATACAGTCAAAATAAGACTTTTGTCCATTTTGTATGTGTATGTTATGTTAATATTATCTAAAGTAAAACAGCTGCTGCTGCCAAGGCATCTTCAAAATCTTCACTTTAAAAAGAATTGAAAATGTTCCTCAATGCATGTTAGTGCAACAAGATTTTATTTGTGTTGGTTCTTTTTTCATGAAAGATTCACACAACTTGAAGGGCAGCACACTTAATTCAAAGTATATAAATAAATACTTAAAATGTGTACAATTTTATCTTGCAGAAATGATAATAGTCTGCCTTATATCTTACCGATTGCTCTGTATGTGCTTTTAAGTGCGTACGTGTCTACTTCCCAGGGGCATGTGTAAAGGGAATTTTATGTGCTCTCCTTGATACGGAACAGATGGATTGACGAGTGATCTAAAGCTCGGGCCCCTTTTTTCCAAAGCCATTTAGAAAACAGTTTGTGGTAAATTACCGCCATTCAGACGGAAATGAATTTTACATCACTCAGTTAAAGTGCCATCTTCTTAAATACTGTAATACATACAGTGCCGACCCGAATACAGTCACGAAATACTGAAATAGCGCATAGAACCATCAACTTGCTCGTACGTTACAGAGATAATTGTGGAGCCCATTACTCTCCTGCTGGTCAAGACTGATAGCAGACGATCTGTGCCAAAGATGGCTTTGGCAAACCCATAAAGCCGCGCTGATATTTGCACATTTTCACCCCTTCAGTACCGAACATGTGGCTGCTGTTACATTATCATATTCATTTAAGGCTTATCATATTCACTCAAGGCTTACAGATGAAAGAAAGAAGAAGGATACAACTTTATTACTACCACAAATGAGAAATTTGCATTGCTATGGCAGATACAGCACAAAGGTATAAGCAGCAAAACAATAGATTAAATTCTATACAACACAACAAGATAAAAATGAAAAGTACACTATACAACTAATACAACATAAATATAGATTTGTGTATGTGTTGGCAAATATATGTATATATATATATAACCTATGTGTGTATACGTACATAGGAGAAAAATATATACAGATAATAAAATAACAGCAAGAAACAACATTACTTTTTCTCTGGTTTTGTGATTTGTGGGAGTGTGTCTGTGTAAAATGTGCTTGTCACTGTTGTTTTTTATACTTTTGGCTGCACTTAATGGACGAATGGACAATTCCCCAAAAATAAAAAGCATTTGGAGAAAATGTAAAATAATACATCTATATAATTTATCACACTTTGCAAATGTTAAACTACACAACAGTCTTACATTATTTTACAGCTGCAATAATTCTGATTGTGATGAAAAGCATAATGTGTGCATGTGTGACTCAGATTCATCCAATCAGAAACTGAATCAGGAGTAAAGATGCTGTAGTACAGCACATAGTAAAGCTGCTCTACCAACACAACAGCATTTACTTTACAAATGGAGGCATTTCAGATTTTTTACACAGCTCACACTGCAATACCTGTGCATTTTACACACACACACACACACACACACACACACACACACACACACGCACACACACACACACATACACATACACACATATATATATATATACACATCACTGTTTAAATTTGAGATTCTACCCTTTTTTTATTTAAAAGATGTTTGAATATTGTTTCAATATAGAAAGAAAAGGAGAATGATGTTAACCTGAAAACTGCGCACAGTTCCAAAGGAATGAGAGCAGGGCTTTTTTTTTTTTTTTGTAAAAAGAGCTGCGTGGTGTAGCGATTTTGAAGAGTGCAAATGTTGTTGCAGATAGAAAACTGCAGAGGGAGAATGAGATACAGGAGCAGGAGTGTGAGGAAGATACACACTCGGCTGAGCTGCGAGACGGACCGAAACACACTTACTCATGCAAAAAAGGGGGGACAGAGAGAGAGAAATGAGAGAGGGAGAGGAAGAGAAGAGAGGTGGTACTGTGTGAGGAATTGTATCTAAATCAGAATCAGCCCATATCTTTTGCTGGCGAATTACCTCCTTTCTTATAGATAACATTCAGTTTTCTTTCTTTTCTCCTCTTGCAAAGGACATTCCCTTAAACAGACTGGGAAATTTGTGAATAAATGATTAGCAATACATTTAAAAGGGTTGTTTAATTGACTAACCAGTTCAGATACTGATCCTTTGTCAGTTTTAAATAACATTACATATCAAATAGAACGTTTGTTGATCAGTGTAGTGCCCCTGTAAAGATATACACTTCATAGACAAAGATATTTGGATGCCTGACAACTACACAAACAGAGACTTAAATGACATTACATTCAAATACATCGATTTTAGTGTTGAGTTGGTCCACCCAATGGAGCTATATCTTTTTGGAAGCCTTTCCACCTCAAATTCATCCAACCATGTCTTTATGGAGCTTGCTTTGTGCACTGGGACACAGACATGCTGGAATAGAAATGGTTCTTCCCCAAACGTCGTCCACAAATTTGGATAGTTGAAAGGACATCATTGTCCAAAATGTCCTGGTATGCTGAAGGGTTAAGATGATCCTTCACTGGAAGTAAAGGGCCGAGCCCAAACCCTGAACAACTGGTATGTCCCAATACATTTGACCATATAATGTACATGCCCACAAATTCATTCTTTCCTAACTACTATTTACACAGATTCAATTTAATCTGTGTTGGCTTTGTGACAGATATAACAAAAGATGTTATCCAACAGGTTCCGCTTTTTTCAGTTTGCTGAATATAATACCTAAAGACCTAAAGGTGTTTTCTGACAAACGTGAGACAATCTCTTAAGTTCCTCTTTGTTCGCAGTGGCTCTGGCCTTGCAGCTCTCCTATAGATTGTATTTCATCCCATCATCTGAGACAAGTCACCTTATCTGAGACTAGTGGGGCCTGCAGTTCCTTCGATGTTTGCCTGGGCTCTTTTTTGACTTCCCGGATGAGTTGTTGCTGCACTCTTGGAGTTATTTTGGTAGGCTGGCCACCTCAGCACTGCTCCAAGGTTTCTCCATTAATGGCTTTCACTGTGGTTGGCTGGAGACTTAGGATCTTAGAAGTGGCTCCATAACCCTTTCCAGCCTGATATATTTCAATAACGTTCTCTCTCATCTTTTCCAGAACTTGAGTGTGCTGAGTTTCTGTCTACTTCAGTGGTTCTCAAACTTTTCTGGGGGTGAGGGTGGGGGTGCCGACGGGATTCCGTACCGGCCCAAAATTACCATCGACCCACCGCAAAATTCGACCCACCGTTCTAAATGATACCAGCAGGATCTAACTATGTACAATGTTAATGTAAATGAAATTCTGGTATAAACTGCATTTATGTGATTACAATTACTTCAGCATATAAACTATACTACAGTGACTTTGTGGCTGTTGGCATTCTGTGTGAGATAATTGAAAACTGAAAATGGAACCTACTGCTCAGTGTTGTCTGCTCAGAAGTTGTATAGAATGAAACATAGCCTATATGCATCTCAACCTATCCAGCTGACACAGACCTACGTTTGCAAACTTTCTCTTTTCTGCCTGACACCCAGTCCTTGGTCGCTGCCAAACAACATCAGCAATCTTATTAGAGAGCCCAAAATAAAATTGGTTCAATCTTTTATAGCTGGTTGTGTGAGTTGGAAAAGTTGAGAACCCCTGCTCTATGTTTCAGTGATGGCGACACTGAGAGACAAATAGAACTTGTTTATCCAAGCGATAAACAGAAGAAGCCCTATAAAGTTAGGTGATAATGAAGTTTGTGGGGGCTTTGCATAGACGTGAGGCAAACAAATAAACAAACAAACGAATATACACCTGATCTTTCCTGACAGTGGACCTTTCACACCCAAATTGTAAATAATAATGAATTCAGACTAATAGCAGACTGTAAATGGAGGTATTTTGGAGATATTTTGACTAAAACAAATTTTGTGTGCAGCAGTTTCTCATTGGACTGAATGAATTATTCACCAGCGTTCTGTAAAGCTTCTCAGCAGCGGGCACGTTTGTGGGAGGAGATTGGATTGGTCAGTTCTCTCGTTCATTCTGTCAGCGAGGCAGTTTCACTGTGTCAGTGACCGTTCTCCTTTCTGATAAACAGGGTGGCTAAATGCAGACAGGTGGAGCAAAGCGGAGCCAAAAGCGCCTCGAGCTAACTGTACCGCAGCCCGATTTTTACGCATCTCTGCTCTGGCACAGCACTGAGTGTGTGTGCATGTGTGTGTGTGTGTGTGTGTGTGTGTGTGTGTGTGTGTGTGTGTGTGTTTGTGTGAGAGCGAGAGAAAGAGAGCGAGCGAGAGAGGGTTTAAAGCTGTCTCTCCAGGGCGCCATTTGACTCAGCAAACTCACATCTTTTTCTCTCTTCCTTTTGTGTGTGTGTGTGTGTGTGTGTGTGTGTGTGTTGAGGCAGCAACTTAAAGCAGTTATCTTGACATTAATGTATAGCGTGTATGTGTGTGTGAGTGTGTGTGAGGAGAGAGAGACAGCTGAGTTTAACGTCTTTCTTTTTCAGGTGAATTTCACCTCAATCCCAGTAAAGCTGATGTAGGATATACAGTGTTGTGGTAGAGCCTGATCCACAGAATTATGAGAGAGAGAGGGAGAAAGAGACAGTGACGGAGATGGGTGATAAAGTGATGAATGGTGTATCTATATCAGTATCTGCACATTACCTGAGACAGACTGAGAGAGGGAGATATAAATATGGAAAAATTAGAAGAAGAGACGGGATGAGGAAAGGAGAGGCGGTGAGCGGGAGAGAGAGAGAGGACGAGAGAGATAGTATGTGATGGAATGGCTCGTCCCTAGGTATTTTTGTCTGATAGGATTAGATGGGCAGATTTGGTATAAAATCTCAACACTGTGTGTGTGTGTGTGTAAATTCTGAGTATATGTGTGTGTGTGCACCATATGGTTTGAGGTTGAGTTCTGCTGCAGTTCTCAGCATCACCAGCCTGTTAATTGCAGCTTCTTGTGGACTTGACGAATGTCCAACTCCTAATTCTGTGTGTGTGTGTGTGTATCTGTGCATGTGTCTGTGTTTGTGTGTGGGTTTAGCAGCTTTGGGTCAGTTTGCACCATATGGAACTGAAAAGTGTTTTTTGTTTTTTTTTTCCTGATAGTAAAGCCAGACGATATGCTCACAGTGGCACCTTACTGATTAAGCTCCGCCCAAATGTGTTCCTTCATGGCTACTGTTGTACATACTTCACAAAATCCCTTTCAGCTTAACCAACTATAAATATAGTAGATTAATAATTGCAATTACAGTATCACTAATTACAACATATGATGTTCCTACAAAAGCTGATGCCGAATTCAGTCGACTTTAACATTTTGGTAAATTCATTGTTGCTGACATTCAGTCTTCCTAGTATCGATTGACTACAATCACACAGTCTTTAGCAGCTGCTCTTGTGAAGATGTTTTTGAAAACTGTGGTATTCCATAATGATTAATGGTAGAGTCTGTGGATATCCAGGCCCCACCAGTGTTGATCCAGTTATCTCTAATATTGACACCATTATAATAAGCTATTGTTAGAAAATGTTCTTAAAACAACTTATTTTACCAGCATCATTTGTCTAAATGTCCATGCCAAACACTCATAACTTCCTTTGGACACATTTATAGACATATTAAGACCAAAATGTAATGTTATGTTTAATCACTGACATGGGTTTGCATGTGCACAGGCCTCACCTTTCGTCTTGGACCCCTAATATGTAACGTATCATGAGAAGTATAATCAGTGTGCAACATTATGGCAGTTTAAAATTGCCGAATGATTTGCCTGATGGAGTAGCCAAGCAGATCCACATGCTAATCCATCCTGCCAATACTCCTAATGAGGCCATTAGTTACTGATCAGGTAGGACCAAGGAAATGGATGGCAAAGGAAGCTTTATGTTAGTGTTTGGTAGCAGCGTGTACTTTGATGTTGTTTTTGTTGGTTTTTATGTTGTTGTCATTTTCTATGCCATTTCATATCGTCTAATTCTTTTATCCTCTTTTTTGACCTAGACTCAACCTGAGGATGGGTTCCTCTTTTGAGTCTTGGCTCCATCCGAGGCTTCTTCCTCCAGGTTTAGGGAGCGTTTCCGCCTCTGTTGTTCCTTGGCTTGTTCACTAGGGGCACGGACGACATAATAAAAAACGCACTAATCAATACCTTTGTTCTGACTGCAGTAATATAATCTTTAGTATATAGAATTGAGAGAGTGGGATAAGCAACAGTCCAACTCAATCTAAATATAGATGGATAAATCAGTGTCTAAACATTATTCTTTGAATAAATGTAGTTGTAGTTCCACCAGCCCAGTAGGCTAGAGCTTCATACAACATCTTTTAAAATAGCAACATCGCTTCATTCCGTACTGTTAGCACAGAGTGTGGCAAACTATTAATATATTTGCATGCCAGCATGCTAAAATTGTACACTACTAAAATGATTAAACAATGTATTCTTTGTATTATGAAGGGTTAGCACCCTCCTGGACACAGCTGTTATTCACAATTACATTTTGTGATGGATGCTGCGGCGACATTCTGGAAATGTGACTCGCTCCTGGTTTTAAATATGAAATTGCTTTCTACAGAAAGAGCGGAGCCTGAAAGTGGACTGTTTTGCGTAGAGAGAAAGGTGAAGGTGTGCGGGTCCAAGAGAGTAACAGCTCAGTGTGATGGAGGAACCGATTAATAAGAGAGGAGGGGGTGAGGATAGGAATGAGGGAGAGAGAGGAGGAGGAGAGACAGATGGAGGGATGACAGGTGGAGACAGGGGGAGGACAAAAGGTGAGAAGTAATCACATACTGAGCCCACAGCACACTGGGAAGGCCAGAGATAGTGAAAGGAGACGGAGGGGGAGGGAGTAGGAGGGAGAGGAAAAAAGGTTATGTAAATTCCTAAAGCATCCGGTTAAAGGAAAAATAAAAATAAAATGTGAGAGAGGGACTGGAGAAAAGGAGCAGGTGGAAGATCATGTGTATTCTGGTCAGTAGTGTGTGTGTATATGTGGGAGAGAGAGCACACACATGCGTATGACTAAAATCAACCATTGTGCTCTTCCAGTTCTCCATGTGTTATCAATTAGAGTGCATGTGTGTGTGTGTGTGTGTGTGTGTGCGTGTGTGTGCATGTGTGTGCATTTGTGTGCGTGTGTGTGCATTTGTGTGTGTGTGTGTGTGTGTGTGTGTGTGTGTGTGTGTGTGTGTGTGTGTGTGTGCTAGTGATGGACGGAGTGTCAATCCCCCTGTAAGCCGAATAGCCAGACTCTCCAGAAAATGTAATTCCACTCGGTGATTTAAATGTCATTCAGGATTCCTCAAATCCTCTAGATTGACGGTTGATATTCAGAGAAGACAAGGGTTTCATTTCCCTTTTTTTCTTCCTTTCCCCTGTTTAGCTCTGTGTAGGTCTTTTGGTAATTGTGAAACCTCTTCATGCTACACCAGTACAGGTATACGGCAGGTACCTTGCTGCATATAAAAACCCTGAAAATGTAGATGAAGGATTCCCCTGGATGCTGGTAAAGCAAGATAGTCCATCATTTACCTTGCCTGTCAAGCAGTTTTGAGCGTGTTCATTTAACCGTGCAAGGTTTCTGTGGAAAAAATTGAATTTTTGTGTTACTTTTCTAATTATGTGAGAAAACCTTGAGGATCAAACCTGATCTGACCGAAACTCAGGACCCTTTCCGATCAGACTAAACCTGATCTGTCTTGATCAGAGTAATCCTGGCCATCAACTTGATCAGACAAATCACACTTAATCTGACTAAATACATGTAGTCCCAGTTTAAGTTAACATATTCATTCTTGATTTGGCTAAACTTGGTTAATCTGATCAAAGTGAAATCCAATGATTAGGCCTAATCAGATTAATTAGTGATTTTCTATCAAGATTTCTATCGAAATCTGATCACAAAAAAGATGATGGATTAATCCTGATTAGATCTTTAATTCTGATCATACTACACCTAATGATCAATCCTGATCTGACTAAACATGATTTTCATTCATTCAGGTGAAAATACAGATGTGTGAGATCTATTAATAATGATACAACATTCTTTATCATTCAGATATGAACAAAGCTGAATGCTATTGAACTGAATGGGATTAAATCGATACTGATCTAAGTTGGTCCAAAAAACTCTGCCTGAATATGTGCCACAGACAAAATCAGGATAGATCTGTGTGTTTCTTTTCTGTTTTAAGTCAAGTTACTCCCTTTTAGAAGCTCATCTGCGCCCAGCCCTCACCCAGCGGCAACGTTTAATCCGACCCACTAAAGAGTCACGTTTACAAGCAGCGTTCGTGCTTAAAGCGAGCGCGGGCAAATTTCAACTGGCAAAGCGTAAAGGCTTTTTTCTACAGATGTGCTGCACTTATTTTCCCAGGCTTCTGTGTGCGTATGTCTGTGTGTGCTATTTTCTTTGAAGACGCAGTCGCTCTAATCTGACAAATAGCAAATTATGCGTTTTACAGTCTGAATGACAGCTTTTTTCACAGATGTAAACGAACGGTGCGAGATGTCTCAATGCAACATTACTGCTAGCAGTCGAAGGCTTTAGGTTGCGGGCCAAGTGTTTACATAAATGCAGTCTGTGAATCTGTGTGAATGAGGCTGTGCCAGTATGTATCACTGTGAGTGCAGAGCTAAGCAAACAGATTGTATCAGCCCTAGTCATTACTGAGAGAAGTCCAGCACGGGTAAATCACCACATGGCATTTCACTGCTCAAATTAACTCGCACTCACACACACACAGCTGGGTCATAACCCTTTTCTCTCTGTTCTAAGACTAAACACCGAGACAGATTTAGCGAAAGAGATTGTGTGTTGGTAAAAAATGAATAGCATACTGTACATAGACTCCCTGGGCACTTCAATAGTTGTACCTTTTATCTACACTCAATGTACACTTTATCAGCTCCACAGATAGTATACTTAGTAGTTTACAGTTACAGTGCAGAAGTCTTTGGCACCTGGGAAAATTTTACTTAAAACCTGTTTAAGGTTTGATAAGGTAGTGTTAAATCATTAATATTACAATAATACAATTAACATTATTACAGTGAAGAGTGGTTTTATGTGTGGCAAAGGGTTCTGACCATTTCCAGACCACTGTCCTCATGCAAGTCCAATATTAAATTTAGCTGCAATCAAAAACCTGGTTTGGCTCGTTTTACTTCATTAGATTAAATTAGGTGGAGCTGCTTAAGGAATTGTTTAAAATCCACACCATGACTGGAGGAAATGCACAACTCAACTCCTTCTAATGTTCACTTGTGTTTTTGCTGGCAGAAAGAAACCCACTGCTGATATAAACAGATTCAAACTATTTCATAGGTGCCCAAGACTTTTGCACAGTACTGTATTAACTGTAGTCCATGTGTTTATGTGCACTGGCCTGGAGGCAAAGTCAATATTTGGCACATTCCTTAAACCATTCCATTTTTGTAGCATTGCAGGGCACATTAATAAAACAACTTTATGGAATATAATTTGACATTTACATTAACATTTACAGCATTTAGCAGATGTTTTATCTGACTTCTGTTCCCTACCTACAGTGCACAGTCTCCCTGGAACAACTAGGGGTTAAGGGTCTTGCTCAGGAACCCAGTGTTGGTGTGCTGAAGGTAGGATTCAAGCCCATGGTCCAGAGTCAAGTATCCTACCTAATAGGCCACCACCAACCCACTTTCATGAAGGAGTATACCTGGTGTGTACTAGGAGTTACTTGTAAAATCATTTTGCCATGTGTTTGACTGGATGAACAGTGGTGGTATCTATGGAAACGGGAAAAAAATGAACCAATCAAATGTAATTATAAACCTATAAAAACAGACCTCTCAGACTATGTTCCATTAAACTCACAAGGGATGTTTTTCTTCTTTCTGGTTTGTGAGGCATTTTTAGAAAAGAAAAAAAAAACGATGGCACATGAAAAAGTGGGTACAAGTGAAAACTACTCATTTATCCGCATCCGATAAAATGCGTACATGCTTGTGTTAATGCCTGACTACACCACAAGTTTTGTCTTATGCTTTTTCCAGAAATGCAAAATAAAAAAAGGTACATGTAATTCAATTGAATATTTAAGTACTTAATTGTGTAATTATTATTATTCAATAATAGAATGAAACAACCAAAAGAACTCTACACTTCAAAAGTAGTCAGTTCTCTCTTTTATAAATAGCAAAGCAGGCCGATCACAAGCATGAAAGGGAAATTTAGGACTTTTATTCTAACAATTATGAGAAAAAATAGACATTTAAAGTGACAAAATGTGGCTGTATTTAACAGGATGTAATCAGTCTAGCCAAGACGAGAACATGTGTGTGAGAGTGACATCTCGCTTATTTAAAACACACCTGAACCGTCGCCTTCATCAAACAAGTCTTTTACACCCTTTTATCGGATCATTTTATGTGAGTGTCATAACGTATAGCCGCTGTTTTCATTTGTGCTACCGCAAACGACAACTATGTCAGTGTGATCCGTTTTAATCTGCTTTTAATCACCTGCGTCACTGTCATCTAACTAACACTCGCACGTGAAGAAGAAAAGGCGCTAGACCAAACTGTTAACTAAGCGCCTATCACTGTCATCCAACTTTCGACACTCAGTCCAATTGATCGCTTTTAGGTCCGTTTTATTTAGCAGCTATATTCTCCCTCTTGGTTAATTTATTTGTCAGTTTGGCTTGATGCTTAGATGCGGACGGCGCTTAAATGAAAGGCCAGTCACACCAGCATTGTGACAGCCAAGTTAAATTCCATTTATTTCAGAAGAAATTGTCAGGATCAAAGGTTTTGCGGGATCTCACATGCGAAACTTTACTTCGAGCTCAACTTTGACAAACTTTGAGTGCGAATATCTGCAGCATCCACCGAATCCTGCAGCTGTTATTCTGTGTTTTACTCTTGTAGCCATAAGCAAAAGACTGTTTGCCCAGTCTGTGTCTAGGCATGAATTTTATACACGTATTCAATGTTTTCTCACTCCCATGCGAACGAAGGCATTCTGCCTTGCTGAATAAAAATCGGCGAGGTTGTTCCGGATGATTATATCATCATGCAAATGGTGATGTTGTTAATATTAATTATCTCATATTCTATATTTATACCGCAAGAGACATTAACCTTGACTGCCGTCTGAGTGAAGATGCATTCATGTAATGTGAGAACGAGAGTGTGTGTGAATGTGTGTGTGTACAAGAACATTTCACACACACACACACACACACACACTCATACAGGAACAGCACACGCAAATACCAGAAGACAACAAGCAAATGGAAAAAGCTCATACATCAAGGACGGGGACTCTAGACAGTGACTAAGACTCCAGACTCGCCTCAGTCACATACTGACTTATTTATGACTTGACAAAGACTCACCCTTAACTCACACAACTCAACTTAGACTTGGGGGCTTGAGAATTAAGGCATGTGAAATTTTAAAGAAACAAACACGAACAAAACTGAAATTTACACACCAAGTTTAATGCAGATAGTGAATACAGTTTGGTAAGTGGGGGAGATGAATAGCAAAAATACTAGCATGCATTACCTAAGTAATTAAGCTGAAATTGTCTATTAATCTGGCCTTGTTTTGCACAAATATATATATTTCCTTCCAAAATACAACCCCAGACAATGTAAATGTAATCCCACCAGACGCTCATGACTTGGTCTGTACTTACATCCTGGAGCCTTGATTTTGAATTGTACCCAAGTGACTTAAGACTCAATTTGGACTTAACTCTCACCCAACCCAGAGAATTGGCACTCAAGTCAGACTTGCTCCCAGACACTTAAAATTCAATTCAGGGCTCGCAACTAGAGACTCAATTTGAACTCTGACTCACACTCCGGAGACTCCAGACCTGACTTGAACTCACTCCACATACTTGAAACTAACCTCAGATTCGCATCCAGAGACTTGAATCAGACACACACCACAGGGACTTGACTCACAGCCCCTAACCCAGGGACTCGGGACCTGACTCAGATTTGTACACAGAGACCTGAGACTTGATTTAGAGGCAAATCCAGAGCCTTAAGACTTGATTAGGGCTTGCATCCAGAGATTCAGTATAGACAGAATTAAGACTCGATGAGGATTTGAAGACTAAGAACTCAAACTGCAGATAAATGCTCTCTTCATCATTAAAATAATTCAGAATCTTCCATCGCCATATTTGTCAACACAGTTACAGCACTGCATTTAGTGGAAACCTGCATATCTGTTATTAAATTCCTTCACTCCACCTGAGCGACATGCATTTGCTACGACTCTCACCAGAGACACATCACACACCCTCACAGTTTGACAGAGTCGATCGGAGTCTGCTTGTTATTGGAGTGAAGTTTCCCTCATGAATCACAAAGTGACACACGCTGCCTTGTTCGTGATTTACTCTTACATGCACATGTCAAATTAAACAAGTGGCGCCTCTCCCTGAGAGGAAACTGATTGCTTTTTGCTGGCGAGCTGCTTTGCCTTTAATTTGTCTGAAATGAAGAGTGCCTTTAGCAGGCAGTTGGAGGTAAGGGCACGTTAAAGCGGGGGTCATGAAGAACGCCTCCGATGAGAAATGGCCTCTGATCGTCTCAAGCGAGCACTGAAGCCTGGCTAAGTGACGATCAAAGAAATTCTGTACGTTGTAAAAACTGATGTGTATGTAATTGCTGTGGTAGCTGCTTCTATATCTGCTGCAATGGCATAATAGGGACTGTAGTGGGCTCTGGAAAGCAATGTCAAGGGGGCTAAGGACCAAAAACCACTATTAAATCTTTAGATTCCAGTCCAATTCTCAAACATACTTGTGGATTCCTGAAAAAAAAAAATCAAGAGAGTTAGAAGTGAGCCTATAACCTGGCTGAGGGAGGGCTATGTAAGGTTGTAAAAGGTGATGTGTGTAATTGCCTTGAAGTATTCTGCTGTATCTCGTACAGTGGGTTTTGTGTGGAGGTGCTAAAGGGGCCAAGCACCAAGTTTCTGACTGTTACACTGCAGAAGTAGAGTTCTCACGGGACAGTGGATAGTGCTGCAGTCTACTGGGGGCGGGTGAAGGGGGATGTTGAAAAGGAACAATTTTATCGCACTCAGATAAGATAAGAGATTTTTTTTTACAGATGAATAGAAATGAAATCAAATGCAGGCCACAGGTCACATTGAACACTTTAAGCATCCACTGGATTACAGGCAGGACTTTTTACTTTAACAGTTCTTAAGACGGGTGCTAATAAAAATCCAGGGAAGGTATTCAGAAAGTGAGCGTTTTCCTCTTTTTTTCCTTTTCATTCAGCTGATCTTAGTGCAGTGGGCCTGCAGCTAGGGGTTGATGGTAATGCACAGGGACAGCTGAAAATCTGCAGACAGGTTGGTGTAGAGGGGAGAGGGAGAGAAAGAGACAGAGAGAGAGAGAGAGAGAGAGAGAGAGAGAGAGAGAGAGAGAGAGAGAGAGAGAGAGAGAGAG
>JBBMFX010000101.1:6224133-6236774 GCA_037832545.1 Rhabdalestes septentrionalis
GAGAGAGAGAGAGAGAGAGAGAGAGAGAGAGAGAGAGAGAGAGAGAGAGAGAGAGAGAGAGAGAGAGAAAGAGAAAGGGAGAGCCAACACTCAACAGAACTCAGCTTTATTGTCTAACACTTTCTGTATGTTTAAAATGTCACACAGCAGCACTGCTTAATATAAAAGGGCAAAAACATGGATAATCAATGGACAATAAGGTATAACATTTGGTATTAAAAATCCACAAGAGGATTTCTTTTTTTAATTTTTTAATTTTTAATTGTCTGCATTTTGAACCTGAGCTGCTCAGCTCTGCAGGCATTGTCCTGCTGTGCAGTTTTTTGTTTTTTTTTTAACTTCTGAAAACTCTTTCTGTCACTTGTGGCCTGGTTTGGCTTTATTCATTCTGAAGACATCCCTATAGTTGCTCCCACTTGTTTTTAGCCTTTTTTTCTTGCTCTAATTTTGCTCTTTTGCATGTGGAGTCTGGGAACATGGAGGAATACTAATGCTAATGCTAACACACCTGTTCCCTTGCGCAATCAGGCGTGAAAACCTGAGAGATCCAGAGAGGAATGGAAATGCTGCAAGCTCTCTCTCTCTCACTCTCTCTCCCTCCCTCTCTTGTTCTCACTCTCTCTCTTTCTCTCTCTCTAATTCTCACTTTCTCTCTCCCACTCTCTCCTTCTCTCTCTCTCTTTCTCTCTCTTTCTCTCTCTCTCTCTCTCATTCTCACTTTCTCTCTCTCCCACTCTCTCCTTCTCTCTCTCTCACATTCTCTCACCCTCTTTCTCTTTCTCTCACCCTCTTTCTCTCTCTTTTTCAGCTCTCCATATTTTCCTTCTCTTTCTGAAACACACAGCTGTCTTTTTTGTTATTCAGCACAGTGCTACGATACTGGAAGTGTGTGAATGGAAGAAATGCCATAGGACCTTCTCAGAAATATGTTTTCCTTGATGTATCAAAATAAGTGCAACATATTCGCGGATTGTCTCTTACTTGTGTTAGAAGGGTTGCGGGTTTGTGGATGTAATCTCTGTAGTGATGTATATCTATAATTC
Organism: Rhabdalestes septentrionalis; assembly: GCA_037832545.1. NCBI lineage: Eukaryota > Metazoa > Chordata > Actinopteri > Characiformes > Alestidae > Rhabdalestes > Rhabdalestes septentrionalis. The sequence continues at coordinate 6,225,177 of JBBMFX010000101.1, forward strand.
TCCATATGGTGCTGCAGTGTGTTGCACGTGACTGCTGCAGTGTTTCCCAAAATCCTCTGGGTGAAGGTGGAGTTTGGAGGCTGCAGTAGAGTTTTTTTGGAGAATAAAACTAGAGCAGATTTTTTTTTTAGGTTCAGCGTGTGTGTGACTGAATTGCTGGATCAGTGGACCTAAAACTGGTCAAATATAGATCATGTAGCAAATGATCTTAATGGTCAGCATGGCTGCATTTTCAGACGGAGCAAAAAATTCACCCATGCTGAAAAAAATCACCACAGCTAAAGAAATTCCATTTATATCCTTAACTGTTTTTATTTATTTTTTTGCCATTTTTGATGTAAAGCTCATGACTCTGTGGACATCAGAGTCATGGATGAGCAACCTGGCTCTTTTTATTACCTTCCTCAATAGGTGAGAATGACGGATTTTTGACAACTGAGTGCACTTGCGGTTAATAATGAGATTGATGCAGATCTGAGGGGAAAAATAAAATGGAGGTTGCTGCTAAACAAGCTTCTGTTGACAAAGTTCTGGAAAGGCTGTCTTTTTCTTTGGTTTAATTGTGATTTAATGGTTCTACATTATGATCTCAGCAGTTTGCTTAAACATTGGTGGCTGCGGAGTAGCCTACAGGCTGCAAGATGTTTCCCAACACTTGTTTAAGTTGCCAAACTCCATAGTAGAAAGAACATAATTTCCTAAAATGTAGTGCCACATCAGTCTTTTAATGTCCCAAGACAAAGACAATATCTGCAAAAATGGTGAATGGCACAGGCTTCTTGTTGCCTTGCGAATAATAATAATAATAATAATAATAATAATAATAATAATAATAATAATAATAATAATAATAATAATAATAATAATAAATAGTAGTGTATTTTACATTTTTTAAAATGATAGAATTGGAATTGGAAATATTTATGTGCTGCGAGAGCTTATGCTCTGTTAAAAATAAATAAATAACAAACATTTTGGAGTCTGTTTTCTTGCTGTTGACAGAGGAATGGCAATGGGAACCAACTCTAAATTTCCCATAATTTGGGTCAGGGTCTTGGATGTTGAAAACTGACAGATATGGCCTAAGTACATGCCTAAAGGAGATTGGAGCATCACCCTTTATAGGCAAGAGTCTGAAGTATTCAGGCTGCTGTAAAATTAGTTTAGGCTATTTGTAATGTGGCTGTTTAAATAGTGCGTAATGCCATATTTTCTGTATAAATAGTGCGTAAAGCCATATTTTACAGGACATAAGCCCTTCGATTTGCATCACTCGCGCTCGTCAGTTTGCTTTCAGTTTTGCCAGCATGGACGCACTTCTGTTAAAGGAAGGCACAGATGTGTTGGACTTCAACAAAACGGTAAAGAATAAGAGGAGATGGGCTTGGCTAAATGAAATATGTGAAAATTGGCAAGCCATTTAGTTCAAATATTTGATGCATGGCCAGGGTGTTATGGGTCCGCTACATGGTGTGTTAGGTAAAAAAAAAAAAAAAATCAGTCAGATGATTTTATTTGCTTTAATCCATGTATACTACATGTATACTGCATTGCAAAATGTATCTTTATTTTCATTTTGAGACACCATTTTGCACTTGTAAAGTACATTTCAGTTTTGTTGCTTTCCAACTGACTGCTGATGCAACATTTGCGCAATTTTCTGAATGTTAAAAATATTGCACCTTCTTGTGCCAAATTGCACATTTTTACTTCTAATTTACAGTTTTTCATAGTTTATTTATAGATGTTTACTCTGTGTCCTTTGGAATCTGGAACGAAACCGTCTCGTCTCACCACATTTATGTATAAAGCTGACATCACAAAGATTTCTTTGTCACCTGTCATGATGGTACGGAATTTAAACAATGGCGGGAGCAGCAAGAACATGTCTGGAGGCCAGAAAACTACACAAATCTGACTTAATGCTTCTTGCCACTGTAGTCTGCTATTCTGCTATACGGCCACTTGCCATAGTTAGTAAAATGTGAGGTTTAATTAGTTAGTTTTACATTTTTTTTCTCATGAACTGAATTACAGATATACTTGCACTGGATAGCAACATTATTCCTTCATGCAGGTGTTTAAAGAGGCTTGTTCATGGATTATTCTGAGGATGCGTCACCAAGTGAACAAAGTGAGCAGAATAGTCTTACTATTGTTTCTGTGACCACACCTTCTCTCCAGTCATCACCTAATGTCCCTGGTATCATCAATGATTAGGAGGTTAAGTGGAGATATCGGCAGTGAAATCACAGGGCCAACTGACTCTGGACACTGATAAACTGGAAGAAAATTTGGAGGAGGAATGCACACACACAGACACACACACACACACACAAACACAAAACATTTGGTGCCAAGACTGTAAATGCCCTCTGTTCAGTCCTCTGTGTTTCGGCACACACTCACACATGCGCCCTCCCAAATCGTCTTGCCTGTCTATGAAAATCAAATCTGTGATAATCAATGTGAGTGGCAGGTCAGGCCATGAGGGTGTGGGAAAAGCCGGGAGGGAAAGCGTAAAAATGTGGAGAAAAAAACATGCCCCCGCTAGGCATCCTGGGTCAGGGCGATCGAGGCGAGTTTGACATTTTGTGTGAGCGGCGGGCCTGCGGGGGCAGCAGCAGGAGAATGGAGATAATTACCCTGTTTGTTTAGTTTCATCTCACCTCGCACCCTACGCCTCCCCGAATGTTGAAAAAAAGCAAACTCGACCTGAAAATATACAGCTAGAATATGATTAAGGAAAAAGAGCAGAAAGTGCCTTAATTAAGTGTCTGACAAAAAATGAAGGCTGTGCTTTGTAACAGGTACTGTCTTGCTGGTATTTCTGTCTTCAGTGAGCAATTCCCCTCTGCATTTGATAACCTTCATAATTGATGCCATTGTTACTGAGTAACCATCAGACTTGCAGAAACACATATCAGGCCAAGAACTTGTACATCACCATGATTAGTGTGTGAGAATAGAAACTAGCAGGACAATCTGTGGATGTATTGCTATTTTGAATATTTTTGCTTTGTTCAGAGCATACAGAAGGTCAGCAAATGGTGGTGGTAATAAGTAATGTAACAATGTGTCATGTGTGAACACACCATATCGCACAGTGTGAAAATTCTTCCTCTGCATTTAACCCATTTATCAAGTGAGGCAGCGCGCAGCCAGGAACCCAGCAGCTGGGGAGCAGTGTGTGCCACTAGCAGTCCTGGGATTTAAACCCACAGCTTTCTGATCACAGGACCAACTCACTAACCATCCAGCCACCAGTAGCCCCAGTGATAGCCATGATAGTGACATTGGGAGCGTTTATACTATCCCTGTTGCTCTCCGGTCGTAAATTAAGCATTACACTTTCGGAACTGGGTGCATGGTAGCGCAAGAAGAGAGAGATTAAGGTCTTTTTCACTTGGCGGAAGAGTTCAGAGGTTGTGGGCCTAGAGATGAATATTGTGTTTGAGATGGTGAGGAAGAGACCAGATCGTTTATCTGCCACTAATGTCCTCCACTGCCAGGCTCGTTCACTATCACTGATAATAATCTGCCTTCTACTGATCTGGCTGAGAGATTGTCGGGGATGGGGTTGCATACAGCTGGGAACGCAACTCAGATACAGAGCACCCCAAGGATGAACACAGGAACTCAGGAGAAATTCAACTATTTATTCTTAGTAAGAACATGTTTCCAATCTTATCATGGCCATGTCATGGCAAATCCCCCCCTGATGTCATGCCTCTTCTCTGAGTAGGGCCATGCCTCTTAGGGCAACAAAGCAAAATGGAGGTTAATATTCCAATCACTGCTTGTTTGAATGAACCCGAACATCTGTGACCTGTGTTACCATATGCTACCAGAAGAAGTCGTTGTTTCTTTATGAGTTCATTTAAAATCTTTTCGTTTAGCTTTATGTGTCTTAGTTTTATATACATCTATATGAAAACTCTAACATGAAAGCATAAATAGAACTGTGGACTTGGAAGACAAAGACACATGCCCAAAGCTAATAAAATAGTAAAGGTCTTTTAATTGCTTCTGGTTGTATAACTGCTCCTGGTTTAAGTGTTCAGTCCTCTCATATGACCCCATAATTTAGAGATTTTTTTGGGATGGATTGTTTGTGGTTTTATGTCTAATGTGTATTCCTTTGTGTATATATATTGTGTGCTAAGTAAAAAAAAAAGATATATGAAAGGCAAACGAGAAATTTGTATTAGTATATTATTAATGAAAAATGTACTCTTGCTGTAGTATTACAGTTATTATGCTATAGAAATCATAAAACACAGCTGATTGAATTCAACAGCATATCCATTTAAAGATCATATAGCTTATTTTACAAAGTGCTATAATGAGCAGCATGGGTGAATATGGATGGAGCTTGAATTGGCCAATTCCATGTATATGTTTAGCCTTTTTTTTTTTTGCCTTTTCTGGATTAATGACTTCATGGACACCATACTCACAACTGATAGGTCGCCAACCTAGGTATTTTTACTGCTTTTCGAGTTTTAGAGCAAAGTAAAGACTCCTAAATAGGTGTGAGGCGATTGACAATAAGACTGGGAAACATTGATTGTTACAACTGTCAATCAAACTGAACTACATACTACAGATGGTGTGATGATGGCATGAGAAAGTCGCTCTTTTCTACTTTTATTTTACCAACCCACACATCACCCTTTAGCTTGTATAAAGCAGTACTGTTGCTTTCCACCTGACTGCTGATGCAACATTTGCGCAATTATTAAAAAAAAAAAATACTGTGACAGCTGGTGTCCTGGTGGTTGTGATTGGAAGGTTGTGGGGTTGAATTCCAGATCTGCCAGTGGCACAAAGTAAATCAAATCTACTAATTTATGGATAAGTATATATTTATTACATTTTGAATTGGAAGTTATAGTTGCAATTACAACATTCTTCGTATTTTTACCTAAACAAACATCAGTAATTCAGATAGGAATCTATCGATTTTTACCATAAATCAAAGAGACCTAAAATGTGTTTTGCCAGGAAATATTAATAACGTAATAAATTATTTTTAAACAAATATATAATGTAAATCAGATGTTCAGCAAAATGTCAACAACCGTAGCAAGAGAAGGGTTAAAGGCAGCAGCCTGGCTGGTGGTGCGGATTTCCGCTGGGTAAAGCCCTCAGAAGTGGAGGTTTTGATCTTTTCTCCGCATATTATTAAGCATATTATGGGTTTGGACCAACGCTCTCTCTCTTCAACCAGCTATCAGCCAATGCTCTTCGATGTTTGCAGCGCATCCCTTCGGTCCCTGGTGTGATAATTAATATTCATATTTGTCCAGCGCCTCAAACGCTGCCTGCAGCGTTTATGATATGATGAAGTGTGTGTTTGCGAGCAGAGCTCCAGAGTTTTGAGAATTGATTTGGAGGTGAAGCCCTGCTGAGAGACAAGCGCTCGCGTATCCGCTCCGAGAGAAGCGCAGCTGAGACAGCTCCACACAAAGAGAAGAACCTAAACAAGCTGAAAGATTGACCACTGGGAGAGAAGACAGGCTGTAATTGAAAGCGGTGGCCATTGCTTATTTATGCTTTTTTTTTTCTTCCAAGTTGTCAGAAGCCATATAGCCATGCAATAACCCATTCATGCCCAGCAAGTAAATTTAGGAAACTAGTTAGATAAAATGCATTTATTAACTTGTCTGATTTATCTAAACTGACATTTAACTTAAATGTTGGTTTTATCATTTTATTTACTCGCATGCTATTTTTACATGAGACATTTGGAATTTTGATTGTTTTGTTAAGAAGAGGTAGAACCAATAAGTGTGTTATTTTTCATGAAATTTGAAAAACAAGAATGTTAGCTCTTGCTATTAGAAGGCCATGTGTTCAAATCCCAGGACTGCTAGTGATACCACTGAGGTCTCCTTGAGGAAGCTACTTTACATGGTTTAGTGGTTTGAATACTAATGGTTGGTTTTGAGTAGATATACACATGCTATAGAGGAAATAAATGAGTAGGATGAACAGAAAATCCAGTTTTCTGTGTCCTTAAACTTGTATGATATTAAGAGAAGACTGTAGAGACAGCATTTCATAAACATTTGAATAGTGAATAAATAAAGGTGCTAATTATTCTGCAGGTCTAAGAAATCTTCACATATCTCTCTCTTTCACACACACACACACACACACATACACACAAACACATAAAGACTCACAGACTTCTCTGTGATAATTAATGTTTCTGGCATGTTCTCCTCATCTCCTCTGTCAAAATCATCAAACGCAGCCCCCCAATTATAAAAAGAATTAGTGAAGAAAAGGCAAGAGGTGAGGAAAGAATCTAATTCTGAGACCTGACCACCAATATCACTGACCTGTTGGTCAACATGAATTCTAGCCTTTCTGGGCCGATCCCATAAAAGAGCTCCTGCAGCACAGAAAAGGGAATGAGAAGTTGGGGCTGGGACGCTGTCCACTGGTGAAAGAGCCTACAGTGGGCACACAAGCATCAAACTGGAGGGGTCTGGTTTGATAAAACATGTACAGAGGGAAATTCATACACACACATTTTCTTCTTGTTACAGCACACATGAGAGCAGCAGCTGGGGTTTACTACAAAACCCACAATCCTTAGGGGCCTCCGTACGGCTGTGTAAACACAACACAAAGACTATCATGACTCCTGGCGCAGAAATAGCGCAGCTGTTTACTCCAAAAACAATCGAAGTTGAGGCTGTTGCTGCCACAGATTTAGCCATATGGCTTCGATATGTGCTTGATTTCTTGATGACTTTACTTGCTAATTTCTGGAGGGATTTTTTTTTTCCCTTTAAGTTTTTGTTGTTCATGCATATTTTCGATGACTGTTAACAATATGTGTACACACACACACACACACACACATGATACATAAAAAGTGTTTTTATATCATGAAAGTAGGACATTTAAGAAGAAGCATGCAGTTGTAATTTCCTCACCTTGAAACAAAAGTCAACAACAGTGGTGATCACACCACAACAAAAAATGTCATTGTCTCAATAGCATGCCTTGTGCCCCCTGAGCATCATTTACAGCTTGACAGTGACATCTGATGCTGTTCACAAGTCAACTTATTGGCTGCTGAGGCATGGAATCCCAATCCTCTTGAAGGGTGGCCCTCAGGTCATTGGGGTTCTGGGGTACGTGCCTCTACAAGGTGACTCAGCTGATCCCATAGATTTTCTTAGGATTCAGGTCTGCAGAAAGTGCAGGCCCCTTCATTCAAGGTACCACAGTCCCCAGCCGCCATCCCCTAATGATGCCACCTTAGGAGCGAGAGCACTGTTGTCCATGAAGATGAAATTAGGCATATGTTGCTCATGCAGGGGTACAATGACTGGGTTGATGATGTTATTAATGAAGGTTGATGCATACCACTCTCCTTGATGTCTCCAACATCGTTGGCAGCCATCATTACTGCTCAGCCTGAATCAACTTTCATCAGAGAACAGCACTTAAGCCCATGGGTCCCTTGTCCAGTGTAAAAGCTCCCTGGCCTCTGCAAGAAGATGCAGCCTGTGCCTGGTGTTGTGGTCAGGTACCCTTGCAGGTCATCTAGCACACAGGCCACGCTGATGTAAACGGTTTCAAATTGTGTGACTTGACACTTGGGTGCCCTTAAATGTGCCTGAAGTTGAGTGGCATTCATCATCCGGTTCCGCAGGGCACTGTTCACAATGAATCATCAGTGTGGGATGCAGCCAAAGGACGTCCACTTCTGTGCCTTTCTTCCAGTCTCTGTATCTCTGCTACAACCTGCTGATGAGACTCTGTGACTCTCTAATATCAGGGGCCACTTCCGTCGGAGAACGTCCTGTTTGAATACTCGCCATGGCAAAGTACTGTTGATCAATTTTTAGGTGTCGTCTAGGTCTCATGATGTCAAAATGGGAACAGCATGATGAGCAGGACTGTTTAAAAAATAATTCTGACAGAACCGGGAAATGTATTGGTCGAGTCATGGATCAAATACTTGCTGTGAAATTTACCATTAAGCTCCTTGTCAGAGAACAGCAAGTTGTATAAAAAGTATGGACATATTGTTGGACATTTGCATTCAAACATTTAGGGAAGGTCACATTAAATGCTTCAGTACCTGTTATAGTTCATTTTAGGTTGTAGATTCATCCTGACATTGCCCCCCGAAAGCTGAATATCCGTAAGATGAGATGAGATAAGATACAGTACAGTATTAACATTTTGTATAAGTATTAGTACAGAATATAGCACTTTTTGTGAGTAGTGTTTATACACACAGGTTGTGTGATCACACATAAATATATATATATATCATTCTTGATCGCTAGACTAGACAGATGTCTGAGTGGCGTACAGACACAGTAATGTGTATAAACCTGAGCAACATCAGTATCATGTCACTACCATGTCTGTGTTTTAATTCATGAAAACACCAGGCAGCTTCAAACTGCTGTTTGTACTATTTTTACCTGTTTTAATTGAACCGAAAATATATTTCTGTACTGACATTGCTGAAGCTGGTATAGATCAGCTTATTTTATAGTCATTAAGGACACTGACAGCTATAGCACCCAGGAAATAAACAAAAAAATTAAAAAAAAAATAAAGTTGTTGGGTTTTTTATTGTGTCATTTCTGTACTTTCATAAATATTAAGATTTTTTGTTTTGTTAAGAATCACTAGTGTCATGGGACCAAATGACAAATTTTAATGTGATAAATTAAGTGATTAAATCGTTCTTTTTCAGCCATATGGTTTGATCACTTTAACAAATGCCTTCACAGTTTTGTTTAGAGAACAAAGGAAATTTGGGATTTCAGAAATATGGATTAAACCAACATGTTGAAACAGAGAAAAATGACTTTTTATTCGATTGCATTTGTGTGTTTTTAATTATAGCCTTTTTATAAACTGATAAATGATTACAGATAAAATAAATGGCTTTAGAGTAAATGCCTTTGTTCAGGAGCCTGAAGACTTTTTAGGGTTTCTAATAAAGTGGCCAGTGGGTGAAAGTGTCAGGCGGGCCGCAGTTGAGCTCCCTGCACTGCTGCAGTAGTGTGGTAACTGACAGGTTGGGTGCTAATGCTGACAAGTGGTGCTGCCCGCACCAGCATGTCACATGATCTGTGATGAATGGTGCTGGATACGGTTGCCGTGGCGATGCAGTCTGCGAGTGTTCTTGACCTTTTCCTTCAGTGGGGTCCTGTGTGAGCGGATTGTGACGCGTAAGCTGAGATTTTTCACGCCGCGTCCTTGAGCGGAGCGCCACTATCATCTCCGCTCGCCGAGATGGTAAACACGGCCTTCAGATCCGTCAGCAGGAACAGCAAGGGCACCGCGGCTGTTTATGTGATAACGGCCTGCGATAAGGGACTTAGACACAACGGGGGCTAAAGTGAGGTTGGGTAAAAATCGATGTCTTCTCAAACAGTACAAGTTGTACTTTCAATAAAGGGGAAAAAACAGCCACTTCCCAGCCCATATGCCCCATGTACGGAAAACTCAGGTGCAAAAATAGCCTGGTCTCAATCCATTAGGTTTATGATGTCACAAGAAATTCATCTAATAAATCTCTAGTATACGGGACTTCATTTTATGACGGTGCAACTGCATTCCAACAGTGATAACATCTGCATGTTACTAACATTACATCTCCAGTTTGACACCCATGCAGGAAAATTAATGGGAAAGTGCACACATTGATGCTGATTAAGGGGTGAAACTACTGAATTTTCCCCCTTTTCAAACTTGCCCCTCAAATAATAGGACCTCCTATATTACCACCTTAAATTTAAGATTGACTCTCATGCCTTAAATCTAGGGGCTGGTTCCTCTTAATTCAAATGTAGTTGTTTGGTGTATTGTCAGGGGTAAATGAAGGTAGGGTTAAGCACATTGTACACTGTGTACATTGTGTATCTTAGGGCATGCTTAAAAACAGCCTCATTCATTTTAGAGGTGAAAATATTACCTCTTGCAATGACCTGGGTGCAGTAGTGCTACAGGAGGTGTGATCTTTATATTTTGCTGGTCTAAGCGTTTTTTACCTTGATGTGCTCCAACCGTCTCAGACCCACACCTAGCATAAATGCAAAACACAATTTTTCTGACACTAAATTAAGAGCCCTAACGCTCACAGCGCATCAATACCCTCCCTATTTCAATTATGTCCAATGGACATCATAATTTATCATATAGCAGCTAAATATTAATCAGAGTTGAGTACCTGTTACGCACAAAGCATTATATTGTCAGTGGAGCATCTAAATTTGATCAACTAAGCCATGTTTGATGCCGTTGTGAAAAACAAGCCTTTTTACAATACAGATGGACAGATCGACAGATTCGAACAGATCTTTACTGTTTCCACCCCCCCAAAAGAAACTGGCTGTGACTGCAGCATATCTAACCATGCCTGAACATGACAACTTATTTATTTCAACTCCGCCCCTGTTTACAGTTTCACTAGGTTAAAGCATGTGCTACCAGATATAAAAATACCTAATAATTTGACACCCCTTTTTAAATGAATTCATGCATTTTTTCTGTTTCTGCAACATCTGTAACACAACAGCACCTTCTCTGTGAAGGCTTTATGTTAGATGTTAAAACATTACTGTGAGGATGTGATTGAATTCGGCCTCAAAGCAACTAGACTTTTGAAGCTAGACATGATCCTTTAATGAGAATGTCTTGGGACAGCTATGGGAAATGGATATATAGGGAGTGAGCAGTACAGTTTGAGTTAAATTAAAGCTTTGCTGCAGCATCTCCTGCTCTGGTCTCCGTGCATCAATGCGGAGGTTTACTTAATTAAACATGTTCTCTTGTGACTGAGACCTAGAGAGTGAAATCCACATGACATTCACACTTCTTTACTCAAAGGTACAGTCAAATCCACAGCAATATAAATAACCTGACATTTTAGGGTCCTCCAATAAAAGGTTTTCTCTGGAACAATAGAACAATATTGAAATATGTGCTTGTTTATGTAAATATTCTAAGCTGTTCGTGTGTGTGTGTGTGTGTGTGTGTGTGTGTGTGTGTGTGTATACAAGCGTGTGTGCGTGCATGTGTGTGTGTGTGCTCTACAGTGTCAGGATAAAAACATGCATGACGCATGCAGAAGTATTTTTAGGTCCAACTTTCTTTGATCTGATAGTTGGCCCCAATAGATACATTCTGTTTAAACTATTTAATGAAATACATAAGGGTTTCTTGGTTTTACAATTAAGGTTAAAATTAGGTCGAATGTTAGGAAACAGGTTAGGAAAATATTTTATACAGATTTTTTTGAATGCAAATGAGAGACCACTCATCATAACAACCAAAAATAAATGGTTCAGAATTACACAAAATGATGTTTTATGTGTGTGTGCACATGTGGGATGTTAATAATATTGATAGTTTGCTCTGTAGATGTAGATATAAGTAAGAGTAGCCAATGGGGACTTGCTCCCATTTGAATAAAGAGAGAGATTAATCAAATGCAATGAATTTTTATTATGCTTAATTCTGCACAGGGACCAGTACTGATGAAAGAGAAAAAGGGAGAGATTCATGGAGTACAAGAGAGGAAAGAGAGAGAGAGAGAGAGAGAGA
>JBBMFX010000101.1:6236874-6248251 GCA_037832545.1 Rhabdalestes septentrionalis
TGGTTGGGCGAGGAGACTCAATGTCAGAGCGAGGAGGAAGCTCCCACTTCCTGTTTATATACTGTGACACGCTCGTTTCCCTTGACCTTGACGCGTCACGTGGTCGTGTATGTGACAGCTACAGTGTAAATATTTCTGTAAATCTCAACTTTACATTAATGTAATCCAATCACATATAAAACTACAGGGCATTCACGTGGTATCTAGTTTGTTATAGAAAAACAAGTTATCCTCAGCATCCACAACATTATAGCAGTTATAAAGGGGGATAAACTCCATATGAAAGTCTCCATATAAAATTCAGGCGTCCCATTACTTTTTGTCAGGCCCCCCATTACTAAAACCAGCCGAGGCATAGAGCCACAGAATATATGTCCACTTACAAAACAAAAGTATTTAAAAACCTGCATTAACACTCAATAAAATAATTGTAGGCATTAAGTAAATAATGTGTTAATGCAAAAATAAATTGTATTTTGCTCAAGGGTACCTCTGTGGTGCTACTGTCAGTCCTGGGATTCAAGCCCTCAGCTTTCTGTTCGCAGGTGCAACTCCCTAACCACTAGGCCAGTGGCTGTGCCAAAAGAATTATTTTATGAGGAGGAACCATTTCTCTAGATTGTATTTTGTATTTTCATTGCAGTTCAGAGAATGGGGTCAGGTTTAGTTCCAGTTCGGGTCTCACCCCAAACTCATCTCAACTAATCAGAGTCTGATTGAGTAATAAGAGCAATCGATTATGTTCAGAAGGAAAAAGGGTTTGAAAGTAACCAATCTGGGACCATTATTTATTTCCTCTTTGCCGCTGATTGCCTGCTGCTCAGTGTCACATCTCTGGCTGCTGCAGTCCAGCATTTCTCAAGATTTCCTTTATTTTTTGGTTTTTAAGGGTAATTTGTTCAGTTGAATTGAAAGTGTTTTGGGAGCATATGTGGGGGCATCTTTAGGATTCAGATAACAAATAGGAATTTTAAAGGCGTTTCACCACATCACAAATTCAATTCAATTTCACAAATTCAATTTCACAATTTGTGGGCGCTTTTGGAACATGACCTCTGTTTGGGGTTTGACTATATATAGTTCCAGTTTGGGTCTGATCCCAAACTCATCTCTACCAATCAGAGCCTGCTTGAGTAATAAGAGAGGTCAATTATGCTCGGCAGGGATGCGTCAGAATCGTCTGAAGAATTTGCCGTTACTCACATACTCCCTCGTTCACTCTAAACAAACATCACAAACCAGCAACACTCACTCCAGCATCTGCGGCCTGTCCCGAGTGTTCATCACCCAGAGAGTTCTGAACTGGGTCAGACAGACTCGTAGCCGCACAAACAGAGCGATTTCTCAGTCCAGATTAATAGCTTGATTGATCTGCTCCACCAGCACTCGGGCAAACACATCTTTTCTCGCAGCCCTCTGCATCTAATGACATGCAACAAACAAGTTTGGGAAGAGGCTTTCAGGGCTGATGAGAGAGAAAGCTAATTTGATTTTTTTTTTTCCCCACATATGGCTCTGGAGGTGCCGCGGCACTTCCCTTTGTCATGGGCAGATTGAGAGAGACAGAGAGCTGAGCTGTTATAACGCATCTGGAACGTGTTATTGAAAGGCCTAGAAGTGTATGCGTCTTTTTTTTTGTCTTATTATGTGTGTGCTTTTGAGAGCAAGGTGAGCAAATGTGATTGTAAACTTTAATTGAAGTGTCATTTATAATACATCAGCTAAGAGCTCTGAGAGCTAATTAGTCTCCTTCAGTCTAACAACTCCTTTATTGGAATCTGAATAGAAGGGTTGTGATCTGTGCAGACAGCTTCATTGTCTCAAAAAGGAAAAAAAAGACACATAGCTAAGAGCCTCATTGAAATGTCAGGAAAATGGCTAAGATAGATTTAGAAGCCAGTAATTAATGCAGAACTGACATTGTGTGATGGTAGCCATCTATTGTAAATGGCACCCATGAAGGGTGAAGCGATAAAAAACAGTTTAGTTCAACATTTTTTAGTTCAATTGTTGCTGAGTGTAAAAAAGGGTCTAATTGTTATGATATACCTGCTGCTTTAGCATTTGTGTCAAGTGACTAACCACAGACAGCAAGCAAGTAAAGAAAGAAAGAAAAAAAAGAACAAATGAAAGAAAGAGAAAAACATACATTTATGTCTGGTCTTTCCCTGCACTTAGTTTACTTATTTATTTATTTATCTGTTATTGCATTTTATTACCTATTATAGCTTGCTAACCTTATTGTTAAGTAAGAAAGTACACAATTAAATGTTTTCCTTCAACTCACATTCATTTCCATTACTGTTGAGGTGGAAGTGTATCTCATTAAAAAATACACATTAGGTTATTAGCATATTTTGCCAGGCTCAGTAAGCGAATAAGTAATTAAGTAAGCAAATCAGTCAATTTCCCATTCTTGCTATTTATTGTTCAGGTGAAGAGGGACCAGGATAAAGCATCTTAAATAATTAAGTAAATACTCCTTCTTCTGGTCTTTGACTGTTGAAGTGGAAAGTAAATCTTGACCACAAGAGACAGAATGCAATGGCTATGCAACTGTGCAGAATCCATCAAAGCAAATCATTAAGATCAACACAATTGCCACACAAACTCATGCAAGACCACACTGTTCTCTGCCTAGTCTCTAAAGATGGCACCACCAGCTTTTATTTGCTTATAGATACTGTCACATTTTCATTGACAGCTTCTTTCTTCTTAAAATCTGACTTGCCCAAACAGCAGGCACCAGTAAGCGGACACAGGAAGCTAACTTTTAATAACGTCAGGGTCCAATATTTCTGGGGCAGTTGAAGCTTTGGTGGTTATAGATTTACTCCTGCAATCAGAAGGTCATGGGTTTGAATAGGACTGCTAGTGGCACCACTGAACAGGGTACTGTCCGCACACTGCTCCCCAAGCATTGTGTTCCTGGCTGCCCACTGCTTCACTTGGTAAACGGCTTAAATAAAGAGGAAGAAATTTATGTTGTTCACACGGAGCTGTTCTGTGGCGGGTTAACATATTACCATAATGAGCCACTTTATTTTTAAATAAACATGTATGTCTGGAAATATACTGTAAGTGAGAATACATCTGTGAGGAAGTGTACCTATTTTTCTTGCTATAGCTGTAAAAAAAAATGCTCTCCTCTTTGTGTGGCAGCGTGTGATCAATGTTTAACCCTTATAAGGTCTGTTTAACCCTTATAAGGTCTTCCGGTCTGTGGGACCCGTTTTCAGTTTTTAGCTTAAGATTCATTGGCCTTGGCTCATTTTCTTATTTTCTGTGAGGAACATAAATCCGAAAGCATTCACATCTAATCCCCCCGCCCCCACCACCACCACTACCACCACCACCACCCCCACCTTCACATTTGTATTACATTCAGGGTCTTCAGGTCCACTGGACGCAGGTCTAGTGAAAGTGTAGAAATCAGCGGTCCTGTGTACCCACATTTTCCCTTCCTCCTCTCTGGGCCTTTATGTGTGTGAGAGAGAGAGAGAGGGAGGGAGAAGGAGAGAGTAAAGCAGGTGAATGGAACCAGGTGTGAGCCACCAGGGCTGTTCCCACACAAGGTTGCAACGTTGATGCAAAATTGGAGCACACAACTCTATCTGCACCCTTATTCCTACACATTTCACCCTCTGTCTGCGGGAATGAATCTTGGGGACCTGACACTATAAATATCTCTGTCGGTGTGGTTCCACACCACAACTGATCAAGATGGCAAAGCGATTCCCTGTTCAGACATCTTACAGTTTATATTGGAAGAGGCAGAGGGTTTTAATGGTGATGCAGAGGAAAAAGTTTCATAATGTGAGGATCATTCTGACACTGAGAGAACGATGAGCATCAGCCAGCTCTGAGGTATAAAAGAGCCTCAGGACCAGCCTGTGAGCAGCTAGCTGTCGAACCAGCCCCTCAGCCAGCTTCAGAATGCAAGCGAACCTCAGGACCAGCCCACCAGCAGCCAGCCCCAAGATCAGCAGGTGAGCAACGAGCCTCAGGACCAGCCGGTGAGCAGCCAGTTATAGGGCCAATGACCCCCACCCCCTCACAGCTGACAATGTGATTCTGATGATACCAGGACCTACACTCGTAGCAGTCACTCATGCACAAGACACCAAGCCTTTTTTGACCCCTTCATGCCATACCCCATAAAGAGTAAGTTATTTGTAATGGAATTCAAATAAATAACACACTATAGTTATGAAAAACTTGCTTCCTTTGTATATATTGTACATACAGTTTTATGATGCATTTCCTTATTTTGCTATATTTTAATTAAAAACAAATAAAAATGAGTGGCACTTCTATGCATAAATGTGATTTAACAAAGGTAAAGGGAACAAATTTCTACATGTTTTTCATTACTTGCAAATGGGATGAAGTAAACATGTGCTGAGAATTTTAACAAAAAACAGTTTGAATATGTTGAACTAAAAGCCCCAAAAACCAACGGGTCCACCAGACCACCACATCAAAAACGATTGACAAGTACAAGTACAAATACATATACATATATCTTAATTAATTCATTATGGTTCTCACTGTAAGATGCACCAGAGAATGGCCACTGCAAGAAACAGGTCATTTGAGTGAAGTAGGTGAATAGAAATGGGTGGAAAAATGCTTGGAGGTAATACAATATCAATAAACATGTTACTACATGTTGATGTTTCCATTCATCTGTTTGTGTATTTTTGCCCCGTTTTCTTCTTGATCTCGCAATTGGATTAGGACCACATTCATCAACAACATCTTCTGAAACTGACCATATATCATATTTAAGAATAGAATACAAAAGAAAATGTGTGTCCATTTTGTATGTTTTAGAACTGATTTCATTGAATGGATATTGATGCAGGTTTCTGGTGCTGCTTGAAACTTTTTTTTGAATTACTTCGACATTGACAAACACTTATATTACACACTGCAGTATATGTGGCAGTTCCAGGTTTGTTTTTTGGGTGAGAGTGAGTCTGGCAGTAATAGCTGAACTTTTCTTATTTTTAGGCTCTCTCCCACCTGCCCTGTTGACATCTTAGCAGACGAGGTGTCGCTCAGAGCGAAGTTCATGGCTGCCCAGATGCTGCTGCCTTTCCTTTATGCACATTCATACACACACACACACACACACACACACACACACACACACACACACACACACACACACACACATACACTGTGGTTCATTTGCACCTTTCTGACTTGAGCGAATAGCTCACCTCGTTATTGATGTGACCTGACAGCAGGTTTATGCAGCGTTTGGCTGCTGCAGCTGTAGGTAACAGGGGTGATACCTGGTTGGAAATGCAGATGAAAAGGCCTGAATGCATTTTGTTTGCACATCAGGTGGGATACCGAGGCTAAATGAGATGAGGTGTCGATAAAGAGAATCTTCATTCTAGGGTTCCATTTTTTTTCATGCAGTTTCTGATTAAATAAAAAGTGTTTCCGTGGTAAAGGCACAAATGTAAGAGTTGTGGAGCGGGTATGACTCACTGACTCATTGACACCTCACTGATGTACTAATTAATTCACTGTTTAACTCCCTGGCCGATTGACAGATTCACTGAAACTGATTCTGGAAGTCACTGACTGATTTGTTCACTCACTCGCTGAATGACTGACTGACATAGTGACTAAGTGTAACTAACTCATTGACACGTTTACAAACACCCTGACTAACTCACTTGCATGGACTGATTTTCTAACTAATTGACTGACTCAAAAACACATTAACTTATTAACCCACTGGCGGACTCACCAGTTTACTGACTGCACTCACTAATGCCATGATTTCTTAAGGTACCTACTGACTCATTGACTCAAAGACTGATTCATTGATTCAATGAAAGATCTCACTAATTGACTCATTTCTGAATTAGCTGGGCCTGAAACATTCAGAGAGCATGTGGTACTTTTTAATTAGAGGTCTGGCTATACTCTATCCAGCTAGGAACAAGTTGTTTTGCAAATTCAAACAAACAAACAAACAAACAAGTCAAATTTAACCAAGAATTATGTTTGCTTTGTAACATCACCTAGAAACTCCAGTCAAACCGTCTGAATGACTGAATTGCAAAAAAATGACTTCAATCTAATTGCTTTTTTTGTTTCCTTACATGCAATCTGAACCCCACCTGTCCACCTAAAAAAGGTAAGAGAATATTTTACTTACTTTCTGTCATATTCATTGTCTAGATTTTCCAGAATTGGAGCAGTTGTAAGCCTCACTATACATCTTCAGTGAAAAACAAGAGACCACTTCAATTTATTTTTGAATCAGCAGCTCCGAATATGATCACCATTCCATGCCTGTGTCTGTTAAATACCATTCTGCTTCATGACGTACTGATTAGTGATCACCTGAATCACATCTTATTTAATGGGGAATAGTAATTAAAAACACTACGGTCAGCAGTTCTTAAAAACTAAGGCAATGCTGATCAGCTCAATAATCTATTAAAGATCAAATCTGACAAACTGAACATATTTGCAGTCTCTTATTTTCTACCAGAGCTGTATGTATGTAAGGGTGTGTGTTCATTAGTCTCCTAGAAGCATTTTTGCTGGATTCTAGGCCAATAACTGCCTAGATTCAATAAAATGGTCCTTTGTCTTTTGCTATGGCATCCAGCTGAGCTGTGTGTGTGTGTGTGCGCGCTTGCATTTGTGTGTGTGTGTGTGTGTGACTGGTGTTTACACGCTGGCTCTCAGTAAGAAGTCAGGTGTGATTGGCCATCGTCTCCTTGCCCTGCTTAACATTTCTCTCACTGAATTAAAGAGCCACTTGATATTTTCCCTGACGTCATCTGTGATGGGTATTTAGTGACTCTATTGGAGAGCGCATCATCTGTCACCGTCGGGAAAAAAAGCATTTCCTCACCTTTTTATCTCCGGGAATGGATGACATGAGGATGAGAAGAAAGATCAATGTCCTGTCAATCATTCAACATGGGGCCTGTCATATTTTGTATGCTAGCCAGGAGAATTGTGGTTCTGCAGTTGTGGAGAGTGATGCTGGTCTAGATGGCAATTCGTTGTAGAAGGGATAAAAAAAGGCTCCTATATACAGTATATGTATAGGGGTGTAACGATTCACAAAAATCATGGTTGGATTCGATACGACAGTTAATTTCTTTGACTTTTTTCAATTTGTATTTATTAAGACAACAAAAAAGTATGATTTGGGTTTTTTTTGTTTACTTTAAACAATGATGGAGCTATTCTTTACCCATTTCTGGGTTTCTTTTCAGCAGCAAATAAAACAAAACCTCCTTTTAACCAAAACTGAAAAAGCTTCTGATAAAAAAAATTGGCAACCCCTACCTCCCTCAGCAATAAAGGAACGCGAGTCAAGCTTTTCTCAAAAGGAGGCCCGCAAACATAAAATTTAACCAGCAACTAAGACAAAGCAGAAAACTGTATATATACACCCAACTAAGACCCAACACATCTATTAATCCAAATACTACCCAGCTGGTCCCTTAATTTACTAAAACAAGCCCTGCTGTCAAAATCCAAACCGAACCCAAAAGCAAAACTGACACGGGGGGCTATCCCAACATGCACTGCTCCCACAAGGGATGTTCTAATTGTTGTTGTTTATTGTTGTTGTGGGGTTTAATTTGTGTACTTGGGGGGGAAATATTGTTATTGTGGTTATCTGGTGTGTTATTGTGTGTTTGAGAATGTGTTTTTTTATTTTTTTGTGGGGGGGTTATGTGTTTTGATTTAGTGGTACAAAGTCTACTGCGTATGTGCATCCTGGTAGTCCTGTGTGCCTAAGCTTAATTCCAGCATTGAGGTAAATTTGGCCTATGTAGGTGATGCTGTTAGTGAGCCACTTTGCTATGACTTCTAGAAGTTCAGTTCCAAATAAGTGATTGAAAGACCTCTACGTGGATGTGTTAAGTTTCTTGAGACAACTCCATTCCCTCGACGACAGTGACAAAGCACATTTTCGCCATAAAAATGTGTTTTTTTCAAACATAAAAGTGCTTTTTGTGAATTGTTCAGTTTGTATTATGTACCGAACCGAAAGCCTCGTACCGAGAGGTTCAATATGAATACGCATATCGTTACACCCCTAATACATATACACAAACACACACAGTTTGGTCTGTAAGCATTTAGACATTGATGAATTATTTGTAATATTCCCTCTGTATATCAGTACAGTGGGGTTGAAAAAAAGCAGTCACAATGTGATGAAAGAACAGATTGTCAACTTTAATATGTTTAATAAAAGACATTTTCCAACGAGTTCTTTAAAAATAATTAGACAAAGTGATATATTCTTAAATACATAAAAATCTTTACAGTCAATGCCTGCCTGAAATGTAGAACATATGCACATCACCAAATGCTGAGTTTCCTCCACTTTTACTTCAGCCACCATCAGTTGCTGCTTGTTTGTAGGTCTTTCAGCATTTAGTTTCCTATTAATTAGCTGGAAAGTATTCATTATTGGTGTGAGATCAGGTAATTGACTTGGCCATTGAAGTCCTATTCCTATTTCTTTACCTTGAGAGGGTTGATTTTTCAGTTTGTTTTTGGTCATTATCCATTTGCACAAAATAGTGCCTTATAACCTCTTTTACAGCATTTGGATGAATCTTTACAGAGTGCAGCCCCATACACCTCAGAATTCATCCCGCTACTTCAGTCAGCAGACAGATCATCAATAAACGCCAGTGACCTAGTTGGATTGGCAGCTATACATGCCCTGCCTCCACCAAGTTTGACAGATGGCATGGTATACTTCGGACCATGAGCTGTCCCTTCTTTTCTCCATACTTTTCTCTTCCCATCCTTCTGGGACAAGTTGACCTTGTTTTCATCTGTCCAAAGAAACCTTATTATAGAACTATGGAGGCATTTTAAGATATTTTCTGCCAAAGTCAAATCTGGCCTTCATGTTCCTCAGTATTACCAGTGTTTCACATCTAGAGGTAAATCCTCTGTATTTATATTCATGAAGGTGTCTCTTGATTGTAGTCTTTGATATTCCCACCTCCCCAAGATCTCTTGACCTGGCTAGAAGTCTACTTTAGTTGCCTATCACGGCATCCCAAAATGTTTGGTGTTGGTGAACTCACCAGTGCATTTCTTCTTTTTTAAAAATGTACCAAATTGTTGATTTGGACACTCCTAAATCTGTCAGACTGGTTTATTTTGGGTATATTTGGGCCTAATTATGGCCTCTTTCACTTGCTCTGACACCTCTTTGGACCTCATGTTGAGTTCCAGTGAACATATATCAAATGCAAATTCAGCACTTGAACTCATAATCAGACCTTTAATTTGTCATGGAATAATGAGGCAACGAGTCACACCTGGCCATGAATAAATAAATCCACCTCTCCAAGACAGGCTTGTCAACCAGGCCTTCTCCTACTGTGAGTGTAACTCTCTCAGCTGCTCTACATATGGAGAAGGTACTGCCTTCCTGAACTACCATCACATAAAGGGTGAAAAATCACATTTACACGATTTTCCACTACCCTCAAATATAGTCATTTTTTGTTCTTTTTTGTATAAAATTTTTTCTCTAGTTTAGTGCTGGGGCTATGAGACCAATGTTGCTAACAGTTCATCCCTGTAGAATGAATAAACTGCACCCAGAGCTTCATTTGGGTGGCACAGACAGATTTAGGTTTAGGACATTTTCATCTAAATAATGACTGCTTTGGTGTGGACAGCTCTATTGTTGTTGCCGATGGCTGCCCATAGAAGCAAAGCTTTGTTGATTTTTATAAGCTGTGACATTCAGACACATCACGATATCTTGAAAAGGTGGAAAAATATGGACATTAGAATTCTTTGCTGAGGTTTTCCTTTAACAAAATACTACTGCCCCCTCACTCTTCCAATATGAATCCCTCCCCTGATTTTAATTTGGCACGCTGTTTTGCAGGCCCTCTGTTAAGCTGGTTATTGCCAGTTTTGTTAACCTCAATTTCTCTATATGTCCCTGGTTTTTCACCATCTCGCTTCTAGTAAAGGAGACTGATTACACTTAGTCATCTTCTTAGACATATTGACTCCCAGTGTGAGGGAATGAGTAGTGCTAAATATATCATTTCTTTTGAATGGTTGAGAAAAGGAGGGGCAGTGGGTTGTTGCATATGAGCTGAGTTGGCTGTTGCAGGACAAATAGTAATACGATTATAGTCTGACAGGCTGGAGCCACATTTGAAGTGTAAATGCATGTGGTTCAAATCTAAATAGGCTCCGAATCTAGGCAGTCACACGAACCAACCAGATGTTAACAGGGTCTAAACTCAAGCCTGCAAGAATATGGACAGGCAAACAGTGCTGTTTATTGTGGTTGCCTGATATTTCATTGTGATTAAGACCCTAGCTTCTTCTCCATTGTTTAATATCTGAGCTCTTGCTCTGTTTTGGCCTTCAGACGAGGGGACTGATTTAGATACTCTGATTTAGGTTCTCTCAGAGCCTCCGTACTGTTGGTAATTAATTGGTTCAGACTCTTTTTTATTCCTCCTGTAGTGCCTTGAGTTCTTTTTACAAATCCTTGACATTCATCGCTGGATACTCTTTTTTTCTAATGAATTTCCCCAGGACCTCCAGGGCAACTCTTTAAACAAACCCAATTAGAGGTGTCAAAAGGCCCCAGCAGTGGTTTGCGTTCGTCCGTTTACAGTTAATTACAGGGGCTTTTTAACCCGCTGTCTAAAGCCTCGCAGATGCAATCAGACAAAACATCTTCTCTCCTGGGCCTGCAGGACTATATCTAACAATCAGTAAGTGACTCAGTAAGAGCGATGACTTGTTTTGTTAACCCATAAATGGTCAGGGAAAGTTTCCTAGATAAAGCATAAGCCTAAAAACAAAAATTTCCAATTAGTGTACTCCACTGCAGTTTAGTCCAAAACTAGACTTGCGAATCAGCCTTAGGGGAAATGACTGACAGGTGAAATTATATCATTACGGAATGAGGTTGATCTGAAGTACTAAAACGAAAAACATAATGAACATATAACAGACGATGTGTCCCAAAAT
The DNA here is from genome assembly GCA_037832545.1 of Rhabdalestes septentrionalis. Lineage (NCBI taxonomy): Eukaryota > Metazoa > Chordata > Actinopteri > Characiformes > Alestidae > Rhabdalestes > Rhabdalestes septentrionalis. Next base: position 6,247,909 of record JBBMFX010000101.1, read on the forward strand.
CTAGATCACAAGAAAATGCCAAAAAGACACGAAAAGAAAATATATTGGAATTGAATAATCTGTACTTTCCACACGGTTTATGGACAATTATTACATGGAATTACAGCATTTGTTTGTTATTGGAGCTCATAACTTAAGACTGTAAAGGATAATGTGTTTTTTTTAAGATTTTACTCTGGTGTCAGAATGAAGTTGATATTGTAATTTCAGCCAGGTATGTTAAGACGAGAAGGAAATGAGTGTAGCTGATGCCTATGTGTCTGTAATTGTGTGTGTGTGTATGTGTGTGTGTGTGTGTGTGTGTGTGTGTGTGTGTGTGTGTGTGTGTGTGTGTGTGTGTGCG
>JBBMFX010000101.1:6253483-6263902 GCA_037832545.1 Rhabdalestes septentrionalis
GTGTATATCAAGCAATGAAATATTTTGCTGAGAGAAAATTCTAATTTTGTAATAGTGTTCCTTTCAAATGTCTTCTTTTCTGCTTGTCTGTTTTGTTCTGTGGGAAAATAAATTAAAAAAGGGAAAAGCAGATAAAAAGCTCCAGCACAATGGCCCTTTTTTTTGGCAACAGAAATTACAACAGCAATTAGCTTGTGGTGCATTGTTAGCATTGGCCAGCCACCCAGCAGTCACTAACATTTCCAAAAGCCGCTGATCACACACTTTAATTGGGTGTTGCAGTGCGGGGGAGATTGCTTTGTGATATTTATCTGCTTCCAGAAGCCGGCTGATGACTTTTTCAGCTGTTTCATCTGGAACTGAGGCGGGTTTGCATTAGAAGAGGGCAGTTAGTATTGTTCTTCTTTTCAGAAAACAAACAACACGGCCTGATTAAGATAAGTGTGTAGACGATCCTGTGCGGGTTCTGGCCAGCTTCCCATATTTCAAACACTGCAAATAAAAAAAAAGAATTCTAGCTGTGTTAATGAAATTAATTCCTTTTAGAGTTGTAGATGGTGGTACAATTACTCAGAGGCTGCACAACATGAAGATAAAGTTATAAAGTGTTAATATTAAATAAAGAACTTTGGATGAAAGTAACAACAATTCAATTCAGATACAACATTGTAGACTAATTGTAACATGTTATTTATGTTAGTATTTAAACAAATGTACATGTTGTTAAATAATACTACAATGCCGTTCTATCCTAGTTTTATTCTATTCATTTTGTATCATTTTATTGTTATGCATTCAGTATAGAGCCCCCCAAAAAACGAGACCACTGCGAAAATATTCAGTTACTCAGGCTTTATCTTTTATTGGTGCCAGTTTTGAACTGAACAGCTTTGACGTTTTTAAGAACTACTGATGATATTTCCATTTTAAAGGAAATCAAAATAAGCAAACTTAAAACATTTACGGAACTTAAATAATAATAAAAAACAAATCTCAGTAAAGCAGAATCAGGAGATTCGTAGGAATTTAACAAATACTGGAATGGTTACTTATTTTACATTTTATCAAGTAGCATCAATTTAAATTATAATCATTTGTCCTCGGGTGAAAAACAAAACGTTTTTTGTCCACTTTTGGATGGCAGTGTGTTCTAGTGACTGTAGATGATCCACTCTTGTTATTGTGCTGCTTGTTTTCTGTGTTGGGTGGTGTGGTGGGTAGAGAGGGGCTGTGATGGTAGTTTCTGCTGATGCTGCTCCGTCAGCACCGAACAGAAGGATGACGAGAACAGGACTGACATTAAGGTAAAAACGGAATGTACCAGCAATCAGAGCGAATCAGGAGAATTCCCTACAGACATAGAGACAGGGGGAGAGAGAGAGACGCAGAGACAAAGGAGTGAAAAAGACAGAGAAAAAGAGAAGAGTGAGAATGGCAGAGGGTTTGAGAGAAGGGAGCCGGAGCCAAAGCAGAGCAGGGAGGCAACAGAATCTAGAAAAGTCTACCTGAAACATGATATATTATTTTCAATTGCAGCCTTTTTTTTACATTCAGGCCTGAAAAAGTGATGATAAACATGTGTAACTTGTCTAAATCCTTTCCTTTTGCTGTTAAACCTGTATGTGAGTCTGTACGTGTATGTGCTTGTGTGTGTGTATGTGTTTACATTATCTAGTATTATAAAAGCACTGCTTTAGTTTGAAGACACTGTTCTATGCTAGAATAAACAGCAGTGCTACATCTACTGAAGATGTACTACTGAATTCTGCTGCTTTCAGACACACCCATTGCTGACAGGGGTTTAGTCGTTCATACCCTGTTTGTATAAAATCTATAGAGAAGTATTACCTGTAGAATAGGACACACTTGATCGTCTGCACATGCATCTAAGGTCACCATGTCCAGTAATTGTAGGATGTCCAGTAATTGTAGGATGTCCAGTAATTGTAGGATGAGCTGGAGTGGTGATTATTGTCCTGAACATCAGTACCTGACTTCACTAGTGCTCTTGTGCATGAATGCAATAAAATCCTCACAGCAGTGTTCCACCATCCAGTGTTAAGCCTTTTCATAAGAGAATAGAATGTTATTCCAGCAATGGTGGAGCAAACCTCCTATTCATACCCTTTTCTTCACAAAAAGAAAAAAAACTGCCAGATGAGCAGGTATTTACAAACATGTGGACATACAGTGTTGATAATTATCAGTGGAACTAGTGGGAGGAAAAGAGTGAGGAACTGAACACAAAAGAGGGGGGATATAAGAGAAAGTGTGAGACAGAAACATAGAGTAAGAATGAGAGAGAAAGAATGGGCGAGTGAAGAGGCCCTCAGGGGCCCGCTGGTTTTTTGGCCACTCCACTCGGCTGGAACTGTGTTGGCTGTGTTATCTCTGGCCGGCCGCTGGCCCGGGGAGACGTGCTGTTTCTCTGACAAAACTCGTTAGCACTGTGTACGCCCGCTGGATCACTGGGGTTTCAGCACTGAACCTCATTCCATTCATCCATTTTCTCTCTCTCTCTTGCTCTTCTGGAGGAACAGAAGCCGCAGTAAGCCAGTCAAAAAAAATCTGGACCCTCTGAATATATTGGAAGGGTTGTTTTATATTTATTCATTCATAGCATCCTGATCATGAAGCTCTGCCCTGTTGTAAAATGCTGGGTAAAATCCAAAAACTCATCAAGTCATCAAGGTATTTTTAGCAAATGTTTGATGAGCCATTATTATCCTCTTACTTAGGAGTGGCTTTCGACCTGCAACTCTCCCATTAGTGATGTGCGGGTTCACCAGTATCCCACGGTCTAGGTGGGTTCAGGTCAGCTTGTTGGGTGGGTCAAAAAATGGCAAAGCTTTGTGTTGACAAAGAAGCAAATAATTCACAAGAATACTGCAGGTCAGGTTCAAGAATTCTTTTTTGGATTGAGCGTGGTTGCCTGTCATAACAGATTTCAGGTTAGAAAATAAAAAAAAAAGCAAAACAAACCAATAAATAAAACATTTTTTTAAAAGCTCACACATAACTCTGATACTATTTTAGTTTCTGACTGATGCTTAGGTTTGTCATCACAAACACTGACCTGAGGCATAGGAGGCTTACAGTCCCGTATTTGTTCATCTGGATTTTTTCGTGAAGCCACTTCTGGGAAGATTTACCACTATTTCAAGTTGTTGTTTTTTTTATATAGTGGCTATTTGTACATTCTCTATTCTATGCAATTGTTAAAGTCTGCTACTTTTTGGGATCTTTTCCTGCTTCATGTTTCTGGACAGGTTCCAAGGATTTGTGTCTAATTGCTCTCAGTTAGAAACAACATTTGATTAATCGCATAACTAAGGGTCCAATTTTCTTTCCCCACACAAAGCCAGTTGGTTTTGAATAACTTTTTAACCCTTTAGTTAATGGTTATTCAATATTACCTTAAATGTATTTAAATATTTGAAGCAATATCAAAGATGCAAGAAGGGAATGGAAGCACTATGGCTGTGCAAACAAGTTTAGGCACTTGACCAAAAACCTTTAGATTCATTTTAATTGGCATTATTTCAGACAGTTACACATTTTTCACTGTTGGTGTGTTGTTTTGACAGCTGTATGTTTGCGTGTGTGTTTGGGTGGAGGTTGTTTTTGCAGGGCAGCTGGTGGCTGGATACATGTTTGGGGGCAGTTGAGGGTTTTTAATCCCCCTCAACTCTGCTATCAGCAGAAACAAACTGTCAAGCTGTCTGGCAAAGGCTAGGAGGGCCTGGCACATTCAACAGGAGAATGATTCGTTGTGGTTATATTGTTTGTGCGTGTGTGTATGTGTGTGTGTGTATGTGTGGGACTGTGACATGTTTGCAGGTGAATTGGAGTGTATCTCAGTGTTACCGATGCATGCTGTTTCTCTGCTCTATATTCCAGTAGGAGAGACTTTAGCACAGCATTCATCACCTACATTACCTTTGCCTTATGTTGCAAAAAACAGAAATTCAATACAAGATATGTATCTCATACCTGCATTCATCCCACTCTTTTTACAAGTGTGCAACTTGCAGAATCCAACTGAGTTTTCAAGTCAAGAAAGTGTCCCATATACACAGTACACATGGAAATGAAACAATGTTCCTCTAGGACTACAATGCAACATAAAGAGCTAAAACAAAACACAAGAACACTAAAGGAATGAACTAAAGAGAGTGCAAGAAAACATGTACAAAAATCTACTCAACAAGATAGCATACAGTGCAGTCAACAGGAGGGCCACACGATTGAACAGTTATTGAATTAATTACAAGCTCTCTGATTAATTAAAATACTGTAAAGGTATTGAATCATTTAAATGATTTAGGCACATGAGTGAATGTATAATCAACATTACTCTTTTATTTAATAACTTGTTTTCCACTGTCCATTTGCATTAGTGGTCAGATTCATCAAAAACATGACCTAATATGCTGAGAGAAAAATGCTGCTTCAACAAGAACAATAATAGAACTGAGTATGTCTATAAGTTAAAGTTCAAGACAAGCATGGGTGTTCTGGTGATTTATGTTGCCCTGTCGAAATATGCCACGGTAGCGCATATCGACAGCAGAGTGTGTCGTTTCAGGTTTCATATTGAAAAATGCTACCCTAAATCTCAAACAGTTTATACAGTCTGTTTATTACACTGATGATATTGGCAAGTAATATGTATAATTGGGGAGAAAAATTTGTATTTTAAAAAGGATGCTGTATAACTGTCTACCGATTCATACTACCATGAAGTTTATATAGTCTATACAGTTCAGTTCGTAGTAATTTATAACACTGATGATGATAAGGCAAAAAATATCCCTAATCAGAGAAAAACAAATTTTAGTAAAATGAGGCGAGTCTATAGGTAGATTGATCTTTAGTGGTGTCAGTTAATACAGTCAGGTTTTAACACTTGTGGAATGATTCTGTGAAGCAGGGTGTTCTGACAATACATCCATTCCCTAACAACAGGGGACAGTCTTGCTGGAGAAACTTGGAGTTAAGGGTCTTGCTGAAGAACCCAGTATTTGGGGGGTAGGATTTTAACCCATGACCTCCGGGTCCAGATGCAAGTATCCTACCCACTAGGCCACCATGGACATGTCATCAACAAACCGATGATATAGTTACAATTGTGTATTGCTTCATTGTCGTAGGCCATCACATAGCACTGGGGTGCTCCTGTGCTCAGTGTGGTGGATCTGGAAGGCATTGATCCCAATCTCACTCAGAAAGTTCAGGCCAAGCAGTCTCAGCTTTCCTATCGGATGCTAAGGAGTGATTGGGTTGAATGCTGAACTGGTCAGCAGTGTGTGCACGTCCACGGTCATGTGTTGTTTCTGGTTGGGGTATGTGCTGATGGTCTAGTAGGCAGTTATGTTATCAATGCCCTTGCTAATATAGTCCTGAAGAGCCTTCTCCTGGCTGCCAGCTTTTGGTCTGTTTTGGAACAGGCTTGGCACATCTGACGAGTTGCCCGTAAATTGGGATCAACATTACTGAGACCTGGTCAAGGTAGGCGTGGTGAAGTTGGGGCCCAGCGAAGTACACGCCAGCAAAGTACAGAATATTCTCACCCATGTAAAAATACAACCAACAGCACCTCTGTAGTAGTAAGTCAAAACTTTAAAGTTTCGAAATGTATCATTTACTACAGACTGGCCCTTTTTTATTCAGTGGTTTTAATTCAGGTAGGGCAGACCAATTTGCCTATTTCTGCCTATATCACTTTAGCTGCTTTGTCCATTATTACTGAAGAAGTTTTTTCCTGTTAACTTTTGAACAATGCAAAATAAAGGCTAGCCCAGAACAAATGCTTGTTTTATAGAGGGGTAGGGAGATGATAATGTACAATATATTCATGATTGTTTTTGGTTCCTAAGACCTCGCAAATGTTTGAGGACCTCAGGAGAAAAATAAATGTTTAGTTTAAATCATCAAAATTTGTATCATAGTTGTTATTCTTGCATATAAAATAGCAAGGAAAACTGTTCTTTTATTAAAAGCATTTTAAAAGCTTTAATGGGTGCTCCCAAACTTTTGATGGGTATTGTTCTAACATTCGTGCTCACACATGCTAATAATAAGCACAATGCTGCCTAGACACAGTAAAAAAAAAAAAAAAAAATCATTAAAGTAGGCAGATAAATCGGTGATAAACACCAGTAGACCCAGCCTGAGTTCCCCTCATCAACATCCTGCTTATTATTCCTTAATCAATGCTGCAGTATAGAACAAAGACAGGGAACCCATCCAAAGGCCCGTTAGAGACAAATCTTTGATTGCATATCGTTAAACTACTAAACATCAGCCGAATTTAATGAGTTGCTTGCCTTCTGCATCCTTTTACTTCAAACGCTTCCAGAAAGTGTCCTGACATGAAGAGTTCATTCCAGCAAAGACGGGCCAAAAAGTCTGCTTAAAGCTTGTAAGCTGTTTTGTGTGGTCAGTGTGGAGCTTTAAGCCCCAATGATGCCAAAAACACAGCAGCCTGATGGAACGGACAGAAAGAAGGACAGGCAAGCTTCAGTTCCATTTATAATCGTGACAGTGGAAATCCATCATTCAAAAAAACCACACATCTGCTGAAAAACGGTTAGCACGGATTTTTAAAAATAACATTTCCGCTTCAACAGATGGTGGATATTAGTGTCAAACAGCAGTTTCAGCCTGCATAACGCTGAGAGTTCTGGGTTTCTTTTTAGTTTTACTGTGCCGCAAAGTTCTTCACAAAGACAGAAGCAGCTATGTATCTATTGTTTTAACTAAAGTATGAAACTGATTAGCTTTACCTAAGTTTTTAAGAACTGCATACAAAATGTCTCCTAAATTCCAAATAAAAATATTGTTCCTTAAAGCATCATTTTAATGAAAATAACAAAACATGAAAATAAGAGAAATAATGCAGTTTACTTGAAACATAAAAAAAAATTTCTTCACTCTTAAACAAAATGGGAATAATTACCTTTGACATACTTGTTGTAGTATTTCACCATTCAACTGGTCACACTGTAAGAGGAGAGTTTGATTCAGGTGATCACTAATCAGTACCTCAAAAAGCAGAATGAGGTGCTTGTGTAGGAATTTAACACACTGTCACGGATTTCTCCTCGGAAAAGGAGGGCTCTCAGAAGGTGATACTGGTTTTCCTTTAATGAAGCCCGATTGGGCTTAACTTTCAAAACAAACAAAACAAAAGACTTGCACTCCTCCAAAACCAAACAAAAGAGAAACGAGTCCGTACTGAGAATCTCCACGACCCTTAGACACCTCAGCTTGTTTCGAGAGGACACGGAATACCGTGCTCTGGATGAGGCTTCAAAAACGAGGAGCACGAGTCTGCAAAAGAAAGGAGGAACACAGTCAAAACCACTGTGACCTACAGATACTGTAACTTGACGAAATTCGAACACAAGTGAGAGCGGGACCGGCTGGGGTATAAATAGGATCTCAAAATGGGAAACACATTAGAAGGGGCGTGACACAAACCAAATCTACTAGGAAGTGCACAAGGGAACCTAGGAAGTGTGGACAAAGTAAAGGGACGTCAATATTCTGGGGAGAGGGATCTAGGACGACGAAACGGGGGCGAGGATGAGGTGGTCGTCACATAATCATTCAATGAACGCAGTATAAAATTTTATTTCATGTTCAAATGAACAAAGTATGTTTATTTTATATGCTTACATTTTTTATTACAAAATTTGACGCCACTCATTTGCTTCTGAGCAACCTCAGCTGACTAATTCTCAACGCCCCCCGATGGTTTCCCGGTACCGCCCCCCTTGAGAAACGCTGCCCTACATTGACCCTGCATCCTTATTTAAATGTGAATATATAATAACTTATTTAAATTATAGTTACAGTAAAAAGTACAGGGCAAAATTTCTATTCAGTTACGATTATTGTACTGAATATTAGACAGCTAAATCTTGAACACTGTTTTCTACACAGCCATTAACAATTATTAAGCATTTTTGCTTGTAGGCCCAATCTATAGAGACATTTTTAAGGCCAGCTGGTGTTTTCACATGGTGTAAATAAAATAAAACAAAAAAATGATTTGATATGAAATAAACTCACAATATGATTACATTACTTTATAACATAGTTAGCCCCTGGGTATATCTGATGGTTAAATGTCTCTTTATAGGATGGTCATAATAATTGGAATATTATATTCAATCAGTCCAAGCCTTAAAGACCAGCCTGACCCTACTCTATAGACAAATCATCTAATGACCAGCATTCAACCACACATTCTGTTGTTCAAACCCCACAATCACTTTGCAATAATTACCTTTAAGTACCAGGGTGTTCCTACAAACTGCAAAAAAATTATGCACACCCACATGCATACACACACAGACATGCACAGACTGTAATCACTCTTAACGCCTCCTATGAGCTGTCTCCTCATAGGATGTGGCAGGTGAGATGTTTGTGGAAATTTTAGAGGGCTTTCAGCAGCCCCTCCAAGCACTTTGTGTATTTGTGTGTAGGCTAAGTGAGGTGTGTTAATTACACAGCAAAACGGCTCAGGCTTAGCATCATCAGAAGCCTCCTGTAAGGATGCATGTGTTACTTTTTCTCAGCTACATCAGCTCTCAAAAGAAAGGGACAATAAAACAGACAATTATCTTACCTTTTTTCCTTTGCAAAAATTCTGTTGGGTTTAGTTCACAAAACATATGTCATAAATAATGTTTAAATATCACTTTTCCACCCTCTATATTTGTTATTATTAATACAAGCTAATTCAACATTTTTTATATTTGTAGGGACACAGGCTGAGCAGAAAAAGACACACATTTTCTTCCTGGCTACACGTAAGTGGTGTGGCTCATACTTGCCAAAATATGCATTTGAGTAAAATAATGTAAAATTTAACATCTCATTTGTTTTACAGTCATGAAAAATCAGTAGATGATGGTTCACTGACCTCATCAGTGGCAGTGAGAGGAAAAAGTAGAGGGACAATATCAACCATTTAATACCAGACCTGACAACTGGTGTGCCTGGAGCACACTTGCTTTTATTTGAATTTAAGTTTTGTGACTAATGTTTGTAAGAATTTTTAGGTTTTCTTGTTTTTGGTGAAGTGTATTTATCATTTTAAGCTGTCAAAAATCTCTGTGACTGTGTGTTTAACAGCAATTTATTAGGAAAAATGCTTGAAAAATATTTGGTTTTGCCTAGTTATGTTCACACAGTTGGTTAAAATTAAATTTAAAAAATCATCATACTGCCTGGGTTGTGCTGAAAAAACAAATAATACAAGACACTCTATATTGCACATTTCTAAAGTGTATATATTTTCGTTTTAACATAGTAATGCTAAACATGTCAAAATATCTAAGTTTAAGGGCCCTAGTTTGACTGTCAAAAATGTTAATTTTGTGCCAGAGTTTTTGCTCTCTGCTGTAATTTGCAGATGCAAATTACAGACCCAGATTGTCAAACTCAAAACTGATCTTTGGTGCGTTTCGCGATAGTTGGAGAGGTGTTTTTAACTCAGGCGTGACAAGCACGTTGTCAGAGGAGTTGCTATTTTACACAGCAAAATGAAATTGCGACTGATGAAAAGCACGTCTAGCTCATTACAAACACAGGTAAAAATAAATAAACAAACGAATACATATAAATAAATTAATTAATTAATATAAACACTTAATAAATCCTTTTATTAATTATAATTAATTATAATGAAAAATGTATTGTGTACATCTGAAGGGACATTAGGCCTAACGATTAAACGCTTATTTAAACACACATGATAAGGCCATTTGAGAAAAGTGGAAGATTGGATAAAAAGCTATTTTACCTCACACATGTGCACTTCCATTTCCTCGGCTGAAATGGAATGGATTTATCTGGTAGACTTGCTGTCATAATAGGTTGTCATCTAGGTATTTAAGTGGAATGCACAGGCAGAAATTCACACAGTCAAAGTAACAAAATAGTTTTGGTCAAACCCAAAATAATGGATGAAACTTAATTGCTACTGACATTACAACAACTGTGAATGATTTTAGAAATGGGTCTTTTAAAACCTATTACACTTCTGGCAGTCATCTTGGAATTTGCAGCTCCCAATTTTAAAAGATAACTCTGTCATACTTTATTATTTTTGTTTGAGGTTGGACTCATTTCATAGCTAAAAAATTTTAAACATTCCAGTGAAAGAAAATGTTTAAAAATTATGTTCACACTGCAATATAGGATTAAATACTGGATTTCATATATGCTTGTGTAGGATCACAATTCATCGAAATGTGTTACAGTTGCATTCAAAAGTGAATTAATTTTGAGCCAAGACAGAGGGACACATTTATTATCACGGTTCCCCATCTGGATACAGATCCTTCTGAGAACAAAGGGGTTCTGGTGGTATCTCACCACGAAAACAGACCCTCTGCCCTT
>JBBMFX010000101.1:6275622-6288153 GCA_037832545.1 Rhabdalestes septentrionalis
CACTGGATTTGCGGCTGTAAAACACTCAGTGAGTAAGGGGGATCAGATGTGTCATCATAGAGGCACACTTCAGGCTGTGTTTCCCTAGAACCAGTGGTTGGAAACACTCCCTAAGGTTTGGAAACACTGCCCTATGCGACTAGAAAATATGACATAAAAATGGACACTTCCTAAACCAATATGTATAATTAGGGAGTTTACCTCTCCTCCCTTACCCACACCGCTGTGAAAATTCATCTTATAGGTATTGGATTGAGCTCCATCACTCCAGAGAATAGCATATCACTGTTAACAACATTGTGCCTGGGGGCATTTCACCCCTCTAGTCAAGGCTTGGCACTAGGCATGACTTTACACTCGTGTCTCTGCTCAAGAGAATTCCATTATATTAGTAATGCTTCTTTAATGAGATTATACAAGCTGTGTGTGCAACTGAACACTATTTTCAGTTATTCAATGCATGTGGATCAAGGATTTCCTATCCAAACGCCCCAGGCAAACAGGCCTGAACCCCACCTCTCTGCAAGCCTGACCCTCACCAACCCTCTTGTGTTCTTTCCATAAGTATGAGTAAATCCATACACATCCATCATACACCATCATTAAAAATGCAGATGGCACAACAGTATGGGTATGGGAAAGCCTACAGAGGCAAATACAGGAGGTCCTTGTGTAAATGCCAGTTCTGTCGACAGTGATTTTGGTGCCGAAACATAACCTAGTCTATCCTAACACAGCTGTTGAATCATAAAAACGCAACCAAGCAACAGACAATGGGAAATAAAATCTCCTTCGCTGCCTTATTGTGTATTCTTCCACCACACACAACCAAACTACTGTAAATTCCGGACTACAGAGGGCACCTGATTAAAAGCCGCATGCTCTAACTTTAGAAAGACAATCTATTTTAAGCCGCATGTGTCTCACCTTGTAATATGAGATCTGGTGCCGGGTCTGGTTATGAGTAGAGTTTAGATTCTCTGGCCGAACCCAAACCCAGCCCGAGCCCGACCCGGTCCGTGGGTCAGTCCGATATTTCCTGCCACTATCCTCGGGCCATGCCGGGCCATGATCAAGCATTAAAATGGCCTTCGGAAAAAATCGGGGTCTGGTTTCATTTTTGGTCCCGATCTAATCTCTGGTTATGAGGCAAAATGTTTTTCACGGCATGGAAAAAAACATGCATTAGCTGAACCATATTTTAAGCCGCACTCTTCAAAGTTTGTGAAAAAAGTAGCGGCTTATGGTCCGAAATTTACGGTATTTCACCTGCTTGTTCCATAAATACGAGACTAAATGTGTAAGCTGAGTGGGAGTGGGAGTTGTTGTAACCAGAAGACCACATGTATGATACTGACAGGATGATTTCAAGAAACATCACTGAACATCTAGAAAACTCAAAGACTTCAGGCAACACATCAATGACCTCTAGCATCTAAAATTTCAAAGGAAAGAGTTTTAGGAACCCACAACTCGGATAACTTCATTTGGACAATCAGCTCCTTTGCTCTGGTCACAAAGAGATGCCTTTATGAACACTTAGGAAAACCAAGTTATCCATGGAGCTGCTCATGTCCTTTCACTGCTCTGTAGTGTGCCGACATGCTGTATTACAGCATGGTATGCCAACTGCTCAGCAGCCGACAGGAGAGCTCTCCAGAGAGTCATATGCACAGCCTAGAAAATAATTGGACTCCCCCCCTGCCCTTACTGGAAGACACCTTCAGATCATGCGGGCTCTGTAGACCCAGCAGCATTCTGAAGGATGCAGCTCATCCCATCATCATCTCTCCCCTCTGCTACCATCTGGAAAGTGCTACAGGGCCTTAAAGGCCCACACTTTTATACTCAAAAACAGCCTTTATCCTAGAGCAGTCACTGAATTGAATTCCTCAAACCACTGCCCTCACCCTGACCCCTCCCTCCCCCCTAACATCATCATAACACTCCACAGACCTCAACTGTTTTTCCATTTAAAGACGGAATGCGTGTTAACATCTGTACATATATCTGTATTAGACTTGCATTAATATTTTATGAGATCGTTACATTCAGTACAGTGCTAGAGTAGCCTTTGATATGCCGTGTCTTTTTTATTGATCTTTTTACTGTTATTGTGCATCTGTAGGAAGTGCAGGTTTAGGAGTTGCACACCAAATATTATTGCTTGATAATGTGCAGTGACAATAAATGCATTCTCTTCTGTTCTAGAGCAGCTAGAACGAGTGTCTGAATATGTTTGTTTGCTGTATGAAAAAAAACACTATGGTTCAAAGGTTATGTTGACAGGAGAAACAACAAAACATAATAACCATTTTGGTTGGCTCATTTACTGTGAAAATTTAACACAGTTCAAAGATGGTGGTGGTGCTTGCGTGTGTGTGTTTGTGTGTGTGTGTGTGTGTGTGTGTGTGTGTGTGTGTGTGTGTGTATGTATATCCAGTGTAGATATTGTGTTTTTCAGCACACACCTCAAGCTGCTTTTCTGATGGAAAGCCAAGACAATTCAGGTCTGTGTTCATGCCCTGACTGGCTGCGAGTCAGTGCTGTTTTGAGCGTGCGCTGAAGCGTGTTGGTTTGTATGGATTTGGCAGAGACACTGCAGAAGGTGGGCCAGTAAAGTGAGGGTTCACTCTCTCTTGCTCTCTCTCTCTCTCAGTGTTATCAACCACAGCTTGTCGACCCCTTTAGCAGGCAGACCTAAACCTGCACCTGCAGAAAGATTACACAGCGGGACTGCATTGTAAAAAAAAAAGAGAGGAAAAAAAAGAACAGATGCATCACTCTGGGACTCCTATATCAAGCTTAGGTTTAATTTAAAGGAATAGCTCATCAAAGAATACACATTCCCCCTCACTTTAAATGTATTTGCAAGTGTTTATGCCGCATTATTACTGTCAATGGCTGCTGCTCCACTCTGTACATATACATATACATATACTAAGAGTGTACATACAAACAGATAGTTTTAGAGGTTCATATTAGGGCATTAACACAAAACATTCTCTCTCTCTGCCCTCGCTTTGGACGTATTACAGTCTCTGCCTCTGATTGGCTGACACTAACTCATGTTCCTTGGTTTAACCAATTACTATTGTCCCTTCATAAAAGGGGCAGAACCATTGGCACGTAGAGTGGTGTGTAAACACTAGACCACAACAACACGAGACAGACGGCAACAGAGAACAGAGACACGCATCACATGTGTGGAGATCCTTCACTCTAGACACACAAACAGCTCGGGGACCTGCAGAAACTGCAAGCTGGTGTGAAATGCAGGAAAAGTGCTGGCATTCTGCACGGTTCTGAAACGGCACATCTAGCTAACATGCTAATGCTAGCACTGCAGGGAGTCCAGTTCAGAGGAGCTGAGCAGCTCCGGGGCTTAAACTGTTCCCACTTTCTGTTTACACTTAAATTTACCAGCACCTTCAAGGTATCAGCTTTTGTTTAGTTTAGTTTAAATGTCATGTTGACTGTTAATGTTACAGAGAGCTATAATAAAAGTTACTCAGTGTTGGACACCTTTGTTCCTGCATGTGTTTGACGTCATCACGACTAGTCGACTTGACTTCGACTATCTTGATGAATTAGTCGACTAGGAAAAATCTGAAGTCATTAATGCCCTAGTTCATATATATAAATATATATGACTGCGAGTCTGTGTGTGTGAAACTATTATATATGTATGTGTGTGTGTGTGTGTGTGTGTGTGTGTGTGTGTGTGTGTGTTTGTGTATGTGTGTGTGTGTTTTCAATGCACACATGTCCATATTTATATATTTTTATTATTTTTACAGTGTACATTTTTATACTGGATTGTTGTGTTGTGTAGTTTTATTCCATTGTTTTCACTGCTAATAAATTTTGTACCATCCACTGTCTGCCATAAAAGTGTAAATTTCCCAATTGTGGGACAAATAAAAAGGGTCACCTTATCTTCTCTTATTCAGCGTAGGTACGTTCGATGTCTAAAATTTGCTTCTTCAGTTTTGTGCGTAGCTATAGGACTAAAGCAGCTAGGCTAATCTAAGACTAATCAAGTGTATAATGGAAGCTTTAAGCAGTGAAGCTTAGCCTACTGTGCACATTGTTTTACTCCAAATATGACTGATCAGACAAGGCCCATTAGCACAAGATATTAAGTAAAAAAAAGGCAGGCTTTGCTGTTACTACTGTTTGAGTGACGCATCGTACCTTTTTTTGTTTTTTACATGACAATTTCCCATTTTTACCAAGTATCAGAACAGCAAGTAGAGTAGAGATTATTTACAACAGGTGTGTGATATTTTAGGCATGCAGTTTGGCCTGCGCTAAGTGGTTTTGCTAATAAGCTCTGTTTATTTGTAGCTACATTAGCTTTGTAGCTCCAGCGCCAACCTTAAGAGGACACCAGCCATGTCTTTGCTTATAGATTACATCTGGTGTATGAGGGGAACGTGTAAATTTGATTATTCTGTTTTGGTTATTCATTTAATGCGTTGTGGAACCTAGTGGTCGAACCCTAGTGTCTTCAACACTGAAGAACAAAGTTTTTTGCATGTCAAGG
This sequence comes from Rhabdalestes septentrionalis, assembly GCA_037832545.1. Lineage (NCBI taxonomy): Eukaryota > Metazoa > Chordata > Actinopteri > Characiformes > Alestidae > Rhabdalestes > Rhabdalestes septentrionalis. The sequence goes on from JBBMFX010000101.1 coordinate 6,280,172, forward strand.
GAAATGCCCTCACTTTTGATGTGTTAATGTGAATGCACCCCGGCTCTTTATGAAGCAATATGCCGGTCTCTCTGAAGTCTCTGTTGTTTTCTCTGAACATAAATTAACACTTGCTGGCTGGGGCTGGCCATGAATAATACATGATCCTGCAATAACTCACTCTAATGAAGCAACACTGTTTTACACAATTAGGTTTTGTTGAAGCAAAAACTTGAGCGGCCGCATTTTTATTTGAGCGGATCAGTTGTCTGAAGTGAATGGATTAATAAATGCAGGAGGAAACAGCACACGGCAGAACAATGCAGTGGGGCTACTAGGAGACTTGCTGTGTTTAATTGTAAAGGAAGTCAACAGGTGGTCTGTTTTCCAGTACCTGTTTCCCAGCACAAAAAAGGTTTTGTTTATATTCATACATAAATTATTCCAGCGCATGCTATTTCTGCACTCAGACTGGAACCAGTGTGCTATTCACATTGTTTGTAGTAAAAAAAAAAAGAAAATTGATTGTTAGTCCATTGATAGTCGTGATTGTCTGAAGTTTGCCATGCTGGGACTACATGGATAAAATAGCTATCAATTAATGGCACGTAACTTGCAGCAGGCTTTGATTTTCCACTGTATCTCAGCACAGTAATGGTGTTTCTGACTTGTAAGCTGTGCAATTCTCTCCTCACAGTTTATAGCCAGTTGGTGTCCTAAAACCGCGCCCTGTCGACACAGTCGAACCAGTGAATGTTTTTTTTCATCAGAACTGCTTCTGTGATTATTGTCTTTAATAATGTATAATCTTGTTTAGGTTTTGGTTCTACCACTTTGCATTTTCTTGCCTTGCAATAAATATCTAACCTAGATCTGGTTGACCTTTCAGCATTAAAGGTACATTTATAGAAAACTTCACCTCAAACAAAGAGCAGTGCTTGTACTCTGTCAGCTTCCCAGTTGTTAGTTTGTATCTTTTTGTTGTTTTTTGCCTGGGCAGTAAAAAACAATAGACTCTCTCCATGTTGTGATGACAACATTACGGCCAATCAGAAAGCAGTGATGCAGTCAGCCTGTCTGCGGCCTGCTTTCAGCCCTGCCATTAAGCATCATAGGTCGCTTTATTTGTAATGTAAAAACATTCTTTCCCAGTTTTTCACAGTTCCTTGTGCCAGTGGGAAAGCACCACAAGACATGCAGGGCAGGAGGTACCAGATTGTAAACTCTACCATTTACTATGTAAAGTGCATACCTAAATCATCACACATGTCACAAACCACACTTAGCTGTTAAGAGACCTCAAATGGACATTCTTACCTGGTTTCTAGCACAAAATGACTCTGTGATCTATAAACAGAAGCATGTTGCTTCGTTAAAAACTGCTGCAGCAATCCTGAAGCCTGCATTTTGTCTACTTTGTCATTTCTTTAGATAACATTGTGCCATACAGTGTCAAAACCATGTGAACCGAACTGTGCAGCATTTCTCAGTCTTCCTGCCAATCTCCTATCATGCTTGTCCTTTCTCCTGACCTGCATTAGCCTACCCTCAGCCACTGTCTTGTTCTATATTTCTGCTGAATAATAGCTGAAAAGTGAGCCTACAGATTAAGGTGTAAAGGTTTCATTCACAGTAACTGTTGCCAGGCTGGACGTGCAGAATTTTGGCAAAAATCCCACTCAACTTAATGAGACACTGCAGCACACTCGGTTTCTGTCAACATACACACAACTAAGGGCCAGTATTAATTTCAAAAGGTATTTTGCATGTGTGTAAAAGGTCACACTGTCAAGACGGTTTGGACGCGCTGTTTCTTTTAGGCATAAACATGATGGGCTAATTAGTTCACATGGCTGTTACTCAGAGGGATTAGCCTACATTTATCTTGCAGCTTCTATATATGTTGACATCATGACAAAAATGGAAAGTGTTGTCCCAGTGTCCCATTAAAGAGAGACAGCCCTCCATTTGGGATTGGTCTTCACTAGCTTTGGCTTCACCCACTCATTAATACACACCTGTGGCTCATTTCAAAGACTCTTTTCTTTGAAAACCAAATTTTCTCTCTGGTATTGACCCCGACTCTGTTCTCTTGGATTTTGGATTGTAGGTTTTCCCCCTGCCTGCTTGTGTACTGACCTCTGCCTGTGATGGCTAAGAATGTGAGGCTGCCCCCGAACAAAGCCACTCAAATAAAGCTTCTGTGTATCTTGATTCAAAGCCCCATTTTTTACAGTATGCAGCCGCAAGCTGCATCAATAAACTCAAGCTACTCATAGACAGTGATCAAGAGAGGCCAAGAAGGAAAAATGTTCAGATGGAACATGATAAACAGCACACAGTGTCTTTAAAGCTAGAATCTAATTTGATAACATGTTTTCTCTTGATTAGAGAACAGGTTACATAATGTATACACACTCCACCTGGTCTGTGATATTTCACATACATACAAAATGTACCTGGCTATGTGTGGTGCACAGATTGGATCATTTTCTGCAGCGCCCACAAATGTTTTTTTTTATACCATCTAACCTGTTGATCTACATGTAGATATAAAATTATTGTTGACAGTTTAACTAATGTGACACTTTTTATTTTAGTCTCTAGTTCTTCATTGGTGGCCAGTTTCTGGACACGGGACACAGGTGGCTGGATAATTTTGGTTGCGGACTGTTCTCGGTCCAGCAGTAATACTGAAAACTCCTGCAGCACTGTCTGAACCATTCTGGGCAGCGCACACACATACTGAGAATGATTCATCACCCAGATAGCACCTGCTCGCCGCTGGTCCTGTGGGGGTCCTGATCATTGATGAGCAGGATAAAGGTGGCTAACAAATGATGGCAGAAAAGGAGAACACAGCCTGTAATTGTAAACTCCAGACTGCACCTATACAAGTGTGCCTGATTAGATGGACCATGAGTGTACACACAATACCTAATGAAGTGAATTGTTGGTGGATTTCTTTTTTTTTTTAATAATGCATTTGAAATGCTGTGATTTCGATTTGGAATGGGATTTCTCGAGCGTAGTTTAAATCTTGTTAAATCTAAAAAAGAACATGGACCTTGGATCCTATAATTGAACTCAATGTTCAGCAGTCGTCAGTCTTTCTGCCCCGCTTCCTGACCTGCATTAGCCTCCTCTCAGCCTTTGTTTTGTTTCTCTGTTCCTGCAGATGGGCCACTGGGCCCGCGGGGGTTGGTGGAGGCGACGGAAATGTGCACGCAGGAGTGTCTGGTGCTGGGCCACTCGGATAACTGCTGGATGCCGCCTGGGCTGACTTCTTATCCATCTCCGAAATCACCCGTGTCCTCCTACGGCGGCCAGAAGGAGTGGACCAAAGACAAACTTCTGAATGGCCACACGCTGAGCCGCGGCTGGACGAGCGAACGTGGCAGTCAGGAGCAATTCGGGGCAAGAAAAGCCTATGGCAGCTCAGAGGGACATTTCAGCTCCAGCGGAATGGCCGATATTCCTCTGGCCAGCCTGAAATCCTACCAGACCGCCACTGGCCAAGAAAGCCCAAAGGAACAGCAGCTTTAAGAGCTCGCTTTTGCAGTTTTCCTCTTTAACCACCCCTAGCAACTGTTATCACTATTATTCTTGTTATAATGTTACTACACTTCTGTTGTTTCTTTCTTTCATTTTTTTTTCTCGCTTTCATCTCTTTCCAATGTTCTTTTTTGCGTCCCTCATGTACTTTTTTCTTATTAATATTATTATCGCTGTTATTATTAGAAGATCGATGCTATACCGCTATGTGATTAGTAAACATGTACGGAAGTAGACTTCTACTGCTACGTAGACTTTTAAGCGCTTATGCAGGACAGTATACTATGCGAAAAACAACCCCAAACTTGCACGGAACATCTGAAGAATTTTCATATTCTGAAGAGTCTATGCCCATCTTTGAACCTTTAAAAAAAAAAAAAACTTGTTGCAAAATCCTCATATTCTAAAAAAAAGATAAAAAAACAAACAAAAAAATGTGTAACTTCATTTACTAGAACAGAGACTGCAAATGTTTAAATGAGTGAGAGATTGGGAGACAGAGCGAGAAATAAAGTGATAAAGTGGGGCTATCCCTATGTATACCAGTTTTAAAAAATGATATTATGGCTGACCAATATACAGTATACAAATATTGTGATGTGGTTGTTATTGAGCTGTTTTGGGACTATATTAATCTACACCATCAAAGAAAAATGGAAAATCACAGTTGAGAAAGCATTGTGCTAATACACTGTTAGTGGATACCTCGTTTAGTCTGTCATTGTTGGAGTGTTTGTAAATATAAATTAATACTAACCGATTTTATGTACTTGTAATAATCACATGGATAGATCAGTGATCATGGCAGTTGTCTACTATTGTTTATCATGAAGCAGGGTTGTATTATTTTTTTGCCTGGGTTGGGGTTGGTGGTGGTGGGTGGTTCTTTGTCTTTTCTTTGGGAAGAGGGGTCACATTTACTGTCCATGTCTTTTTTGAGTGGGACGACAGCGGAAGAAGAGTTGAACCACACACACACACACACACATACACTATCGGTCAAAAGTTTCAGAACACACCACTTTTTCTGTTTTTTTTTATTGAAATTCAAGCGGTTCACTCTCCATTGTTCATTCTGCAGAAAGTTCTTCTGAACTACGTCTCAGAAGTTCCCATAAGTGTGTGGCACTTTGTTAATTTGCTTTCACACTTCTGTCCAGTTCATCCTAGATAGGGTTTAAGTATGGAGACTTCTGGCCACTCCATGTTTTCCAGATTACCATCTTCTTTTTTCGGAGGTAGTTCTGGTAGATCTTGGACTTATATTTTGGGTCACTATCTTGCTGTAGGACTAACCAGACCAACTAGACACACACCAGAGGTCCTGCATGGAGCTATTTCCCACTTCTGGGTAACCATACCATTTTTAAACCTCTCGCAGTTCAGCACTGTCCTTTGTACAATTTCATGCTATTCATGGGACTTGAACTGTTTGAATGTCAATTGAAAAAAGCCTAAAACGATGGGGTGTTCAAAACCTTTGACCGGTAGTGTACATGTAAACACACACACACACACACACACACACACACACACCCCTTGCCACTGTTTTAATGAAAGAAAAGAAAACACCCACATGCTGTGAATCATACAGTTTCACTTCGCATTTATCCTGGCAAACATATTTTTTTTCAAAACTATTTTGTATTATTGATGTAATTGCTCAATTTCTACTTAATGATATGAAAAACTTGATGTCTTTTCCTGGAGGAAAACAAACAAACAAACAAAAAAAAAACTAACACATAATGTTACGATTCAACAGCAATATATTTGTAAATGGCTAAATGTTTATTTCAGTAACGAGTCATTATTGTAATGTTCAACTGAATCTGTTGCTTTAAATGGGAACACGACTTGCAACTTGCAAAAAAAATAAGAAACGGAAAAAATGAAAAAAAAAAGTTTTTTTTTCTTAAATCCCTTAGGCCTGCTATTTTTTTCCACTTGACAGAGAAATTAGTGTATTTTTGGATTTCATGTACTGTGCCTTCATGATAAAACAAACAAACAAACAAACATAAAAAAAATGAAAATGTACTCTGAGTTCTCACGAAATCATTGATGGTGAAAAAGGCCGCGAAACCCTTGCTGTTCGATCTGCCCTCCGGGTGGCAGATTCCGTTTCTCAAGATCATCCCAGAAAAAAGACAAAATGGCCAAACAGAAAAAGCAGAAGATAAAAAGAAAAAAAAGAAGAATGGACACATGGTCAAAAACTGCATGTGCACAAAAATAATTAAAGGATTGTTTTGTTTTTGCTTTGTTCGTTTTCTTTTTTATTCCCCTTTATCTAGGTTTGACTCTTTTCTCCTCTTTTTCATAAGGCATGGCAGCCAGTTGAGACAAATGGAACAGCATGCTAAGTGATGAGAAATAGCTTTAAAGACTTGATTCTTTCGTACCATGTTTTCATTCAGTTGACGATGATTTATTTGTCCATGCTGAAGGTGTTCATTTTGTATAGCACTTCCATGTTTCATGTCACTGTATGAGAAAAGAAAAAAAAAAAAAAAAAAAAGAAAAAAGATGGAGGGATGGTGTGAGTTGCTTTCGGCCGTGTGTTTGTCGGTTGTAGGGATGTTTACCATCATAGATATTTAAACAGTTACTCCTTGTTACTGCTCTACAGGTATACAGCTATTGCAATAAATGTTTTAAATTCGTGCATGTCTGGGCCATGTCCATTTCCTCACAAGGTTTTCAGCGCCTCTCACTCTGTGTGCTCATGTTGGTCTCTGTTTTTTTATTATTATACTTTGTAAAAATATAAATCCTTCTGCTTTCTGTTCTTTGCAAAGTCAACATAGACTTAGTGTGTCCATATACCAAACTGACTTATTTTAAATCAACTTTTAAATTTGAAATATCAAATTATTTTCCTAGAGTGTGTCTACAACTCATGTTGTCTGTCCTAAGAAAATCTAAAAAAAGGGAACATTTCCAAGTAAAAAAAAATAAAATAATGGTAATTACGGTACTGAGTTTAATGTAAGAACAATTTCTGATGATCATCGTGGGATGTTCACACAATATAAAGGAGTTCAACGGTTTGGATATGACAGTAACAATATGCAAAACTGTAGTTGTCTGCAGGTTTTCAGGAAGGGAAGACAGTATAAAGTCCTGGCCTGGAGAAATTGTCCACCAATTCTCCAGTCCAGTTGGGTCAACACTTTGAAGACATGTAGTGGCAGCTTCCTAATGATGGGCTACTGTCAGGAGAGAGTGGAAAATCTTACAGTTTCAGTAACTGTCTAGTACTAAGTTGGACTGGTAGAAAATAGTGAAAACTATAAAATATACTGTTTGCAAAAAAAGAAAAAAAAAGTTTCTTCTGAAACCCTCAAGTGGACCTCCCCCTAATTATGTGGCCATAACATCTCCTAAGCAACTGCATGACAATGTCCACATAACAGCCTGCTATAATGGGTTCTGCACACTGGAAGTATTCTTATCAACCCATTCATGCTTCCCTATCCAGATTTTTGTACAGTCGACTGCGCCTGATTCAACTCGAATCAGCTAATTATCGTGCGTTGAGAAAGAAGATAGAAATCTGTGCAGTGTCGGGATCCTTCAGGGATGGAGTTTGGGCCTGCTGCGTTTTGGGACGTCTCAGTCGTCGTATGTTAGATTGCCTTTGCCAAATTGTGAAACTCTTCCAGGTATAGTAGCCCAGCCCCATTTCCACCCCCTCTGTGTTTCTGTCAGCTATTTGGACTTGTTTGTTTCATTCTGAGGCGTTTTGGCCAATCCGGCACTGGCATTTTTGTTTACGCTGTCTGGTGCTTGTGACTTGGCTCCCAGGCTAAACGCTGGGAAGTGAATTAGCATGGCACTGATGCCCAGAAATGAAGGGCCAGCCACACAGTCTAGCAGTCAAAGTAATTATATTTCCTGCACTTCTCTATTTTATTCCCCACTCCCTCACCTCCATTCTCTCCATGGATTCCCCTCCTTCTGTTGATATGTTTATCTGGCCTCCCCCAGTGGACCTTCTTAAATTCGTATTCTCCACGCTAGCTATTGACTCGAGCAAGAATAGCTTCTGAAAAGCTTCAAAGCTAATTGCCTTGGAAGTGCAAAAGGAAGCAAATTAGTGTCATGGCGCAAAGGAGGGAAAGAAAGTTCCCAGTTGTGTTTCCTTTTCATTTATAGGCTTTCATATGGCCCGTTTTCGGGGCTAAGCATGAATTCTGTTACTGCACTGGTCTGGACACACAAAGACTAGAAACTGCACAGACAGCCATTTTCAATCCTACATGTGTTCTCCCTTAAGCAAAAACAAGTTAATTACTTATGTCCCATTATGTAATGTCTGTTGTTTGTGCATATTGCTGCATGTTTTAAATAAATAAATAAATAAATAAATAAATAAATAAATAAATAAATAATAATACTAATAATAATAATAATTATTATTATTATTATTATATATATATATA
>JBBMFX010000101.1:6304697-6319028 GCA_037832545.1 Rhabdalestes septentrionalis
TAGCGAAGCGAGCGGAGGTGCATTGAGTGAGCTGCGAGTTTCAAGTCTGTCTGCAGCTAGCGAGATTCGTTCTGGAGAGGCTGGATCGGAGTGTCTGCCCCTGCTGGCTTTCCCGGTGAGAGGACCCTCGTGCGAGGCTGTCGGAGAGTGTTTCCCCCTCTGTGCCGGAGCGTCCAGCCGGGAGTTTGGGTGTTTATTGTCCCAGGGCTGCTGCTGCTTCTCCGTGGGCTGCCGCCGCCGGATTCTGCTTGATGCTGAGGACGACGTTTGAGCGCTGTTTTTTTTCTTGTTTTGTTTATTTGGGTTTAATATTGTTTGTTTGGTGGGAGGGGGTTACCATATTAGATACATTTAAATAGTAATTATTATTAATAAATACATAGGGTTCCCGGTACGGGTTTCCGGTACGGGTCCCCTTAAGAGTCTATTTTGTTTGTGGTATTTTCTGATGTGTTATGTTTTATTGTTTTTCTGGGGATGCATGCTCACACTGATCAGGCAGTGGGGTTTAGTTTTCAGTGGAGGCACCGGGCTATTAATCGCCGAGTTAGGCTAGCCACACACACACACACACATTTCAGGGCAGGGAGTTCAGCCATCCAACACACATGCTGACTCACCCAGGTTCCTGTTGCGCCACGCGTATTTTCATCACGGTAAGTCAGAGTGTAATTTCCCTCCAGCTTAGGGAAAAAGGGGTTACATATCTATCTATGTATCAATCTATCTATCTATCAATCTTTCTATCTATTAGGGCTGGGAATTTAACACGTTAATTAGATTAATTAATCACAGAAAAAAATAACTAACGCGTTAATATTTTTAACGCAATTAACACTTTACGTCATCTTCTCATTCAAAGTTACGAGTAACAGCAGGAGCAGCGAGTCCCAGATCACTGCTGCGTGAGCAGCCAGAAAGCGGAGTTCAGTTCAGTGAGATTTGGAAGACAAAAAACGCCAAAATGGGTAATAAATAATGTTTTGTGAATGTTTTTTGCCGATTCTGACTCTGAAGGGGAATATTTGCGTTTTGGAAAAGACGCTCCTGAAGGGAAATGTTTGCGTTTTGGAAAAGACGCTCGCGCGTCTCCCTGTTCTTTTGGAACGCAACTGCACGGCCATGCAAGGAGAGAGTGAACACGAAGCACAAACACGTTTATTTCAACACACTGCCAATCGGGAAAGTGTGTGGAAGTGGTGAACCTGGTCGTAGTGTCTGTAGAAGAGGTGCTGGTCGAGCTAGAGGCAGCAGAAGAGGGAAAATTGGGCTGGAAGTAACCGCATTAGCTTTCTCCATCCAGACCTCCAGAGGGGCAGAGTCTCAGCGCTGTGGCCGGAGTGTGTGAGAGAGCTGGGAGACGTAGTGTATCAAAACTTAACTGTCCTATACTGTAACCTAATTCATAGGTTTGGTTCACTCAGTGATAAAAATGTCATGACCATTTTAGCCTATAGTTATATACTTGTATTCAATTAAAAATGGTATTTAAATTTTTTTTTTTATTGTAACGTCTGTATGTATGTGTGATTAAATGCGATTAATTAGATTAATTAATCGCGACACCATGTTATTAATTAGATCAAATATTTTAATCGCTTGACAGCACTACTACCTATATATAAACTGCAATTAATCACATTGTTATACTTTGTTCAATTCTATAATGAATTCAAAAGTAGTGTAGTGTGCACTTTTTAAAGCACTGCTATGTGTGCTGTGTTCCCTTTCTTCAAAAAGTAACAAACATTAATGTAATCAAATCTAATATAAAGCAAAGCTGTTTGCTGCTGCAGGCCATTCACATTTTATCAGGTTTGTCATAGAAAAACAAGGTACCCTCGGAGTACAGAGCATGAACACTGGAACTATTATAGCTTCATAACCAAGTTTTAAATCTTTATGAATTGGATAAACTTAAGGTAGCATTTTTCGACAAGTCAAAATCATAACAGATAGCTTCCGAGCAACAGCAAGTTAACATTAATACATTTGTTTTCATTTTCTTCTGAATATGTGCCAGTGGAAACATTTGTCTTTTATCAGGGAGCAGCAGAAGTTTTTTTTCAGTAGCGATTGTCCCTGTTAAAATGAGGGGAAGTGGTTGAACACAGTAATACATCATTTCAAAATAAAAAAAAACTGCTTTAACATGCGATTAAATAATTTTTGGCATTAATTAAATAATGAAACCCAAAAAAAAGCACGTCTTGGTATGGGCAAATACCTCTGTAATCTGAGACAGGAGGTTTGTAAGTAACCAATCTGAGGATGCTGTTTATTTCTCCTTGCTGCTAACTGGCAGCTGCAGTCCAAAACTTCCCTGTGTCGAGTGTGCTCTTGTTTTTTGTTTTGTTCTACTTAAGGCTCTGTATTTTTTTTACTGTAAATTAAATTAATGTATTAATGTATTTCCATGCTCATACCAAAGAAACCAACATCAACCGATATCAGAGAAAAGCTTCACATCTTGGCCGGTTTTCACAGATACATAGACTTTAATATGGAGTTAGTCCCTCTTTACAGCTGCTCAGACCGGGCTCCTGTTAGCACTGATATGGTGTTATGCAGTGCACATTAAAATACATAGGGCAGTGAAGCATTATCCTAGCACGAAAAAAGTGAAGTGCAGTCCTTGCAGTAATAAAAGCCATAAAGCATGATAGCAGCAAGTAATTTGATTATTTTGTATATCGTGATGGCTTCAAGAAATCTTGTGAGACCGGGCTCAGCTGCTAAAACGGTTCTGCCTCCATGTTCCAGAACTAGTCATCCAACATCAATACCTACTGTTGTGGCTATACACAATCAAATATCAAACAGGGATGCACCGAAAATTCAGCCACTGAAATATTCGGGCCAATGCAACCACGGCCTCCACACATCAGAGTGGATTAGTGTCAACATGTCTGCCATGTGCATTTCTATATTTCTAAGAGAGACACACGGCAAGACATTTTTCTCAACGTGGGGATTAATTTATCCCGATCTCCATTCAGAGTATGAAGCATAGAAAAGCCTATTTGAGCACCTTATATCCATTAGGAGCTGTTGGGCTAATGGTTAGGGCGCTCGCCTGTGATCAGGATGATTTGGGGTCGATTCTCACTGAAGTACAACTTGACAGCACTTTGAGCAGTGGTCGGTTCACTTATGACAGAATGGTCATTTTTTGTCTGTGTTTTTGAAAAGGAAAGAGCTTTTCAGTGATTACAGTTAATATATGTCGTTCTTTTTTTTGATACTCTATTTTGTTACAAACCTACAGAGAATGTTATTTATCTTTTATCAGTTTTTAAAAGCACTTTTTCTGGACGCAATTTTTCAAGCACTTTGCTATCGTTAGGCTGGTTATGAGTGGGGCCAAGAAAAATATTTTATTTCAAATGTTATTGTTAAATTGAGCATTGTCTGAAGCTAAATAAATATATTCAGTGTTTTGTACAGATGTATTATTTTAGTAATTTAATAATAATAATAATTTCTTTCGGTTTTCAGTTTCGGTTTTCGGCCAGGGTGTTTCCTTATTTTCGGTTTTCGATTTCGGCCCAAAAGAATACTTCTGTGCAAAAATATATTAGGGGTGTGCAGAGCGGCCGCTATTCGTATCTGTATTTGTATTTGTTAAAAGGGAAAATTATTCGTATTTGTATTTGCATTCGAGTAAAATTCATAACGCAGCACACAAACAATGTCCACCCCCCCGAATCTACTCGAACTTGAGCGTGTGATGGGGGGGGGTGTATATATACACACACGTGTGTCTGTGTGTGTGTGTGTGTATGTGTTTGAAACCACAGAGAGCAGTTCAGGCTGAATCCCTGCAGCTTGAATGCTGTATATTTACATTATAGTAATGTAATTTAAATAAAGTTTAAATGGGTTCATTTGATGTTGGTATCTTTATGACTTTAAAAGCCATTTGAACCCAGACCACACTGGGCAGTGCTCATGGGAAATTTTCAGTTAAATCAATAAGTGGCAAACTAACAAATTCAATAACTAAAATTCATCATAAAATGTCTCCGGAGTGTAAAGGGCAGCTGGAAGCGGTATAGAAGTGGTACTGCTGTGAGTAGCTATTACCGGTCATAACTAAGTGGATCTAACTAATTGCTTTTCTTTTAGTATACTTGTGTCATGAAGTAGTACTTCACTTGAACATATTGACCATGGTGTAAAATTATCTACAAACTACTAGACTATGTAGCTAATATTAGCTTAACATTCAGGTGTCTCATTTATGTAGTGGGAGATGCCCTGCTTTTTCAGTATCAGATACTATTCTGTCCCAACCAACCATATTGGTGACAAAACATATTTATGATAGGAGACCTTTCACAAGACCGTGCTTCACATAGTTACATCTGCTAAGCTTGAAGTATGGAGGTACAAGCTTGGAAGTATATAGAATTCCAATGAAACGGTAGACTGTATCCTGTAACAGTTTCAGGAGCCTATTGGAGAACATTTCATCACATTGTTTATCTAGTTCTTTTGAAGGCTGGCACTGTGATCTCCATATATATTACCAAAAGGATGAAGACAACTACTGTTAGTTTAAATTTTCATCCATGTGGAACCACTGTACCCATTTACATATAATACATTTTCTACATATTTTTCCAATGTGACATTAAGTGGAACTGCTTTCACTGTTCTCTCACTCTGAGGCTCAGAGAGATTTTGTATTCTTTAGTTTCATCCACTTCTTAAATCCAGTGATTACAACAAAGAAAGCCATTGTAAACTAATTCATTCAGAAAAGCTAACCATGTGGTTTGAGGAAGAAGCATTATTCACGACACGTGTTTTGCTTGCTTTTATATCTGTTTCTTTAGAGAGGCATCCCACACTAAGCAGGAGGTTCTGTTCCTAAATCTCTGCCATTGTGTCCCTCCATCCATGCTTTGGATCTACAATAACATAATGCAAAACATTATTGGAACATTCTTAAAGCTTACCTAGTTACTGTTGCTTATTCCAGCTGGATAGTCAGCCTAAGGGGAAGAGTATGTCATCGCCGTCCGGCGGAACCCTCCTAACTCCAAAAATGTAGAATTTTTTTACCAATGAAACGTGTTGAAAATAGTTATATTTAGTATATACATCGTTTTTTGAGTTTCCTGAAAAATATCCCCCCCATCCACACACACACACACACAAAACAACCGTAGTTTAATGAAGATACTACAAACCGACTTGTTTTGATCAAGTACTTTGCTGCTTGTTATACCATGTCACAAATTATTTGGCAAATGGGCAAGGGTGGTGAGGGTCCTGTCTGTGTGGAGTTTGCACATTCTCCTGTGGGCCCCTCAGGTTATCTGGTTTCCTTCCGGGATCCATAAACATGTCAGGTGAGCTGGAGCTGCTAAAATGCCCCTAAACTTGTCTGAGTCTACTCTATGTTGGCCTGACAATCTGTCCAGAATATTTACCACCCTTCACCCTATGAGCGCTGGGACAGCTTCCTGCAAACCTGGTTAAGTTTAAGCTGCTCATATGATATATTTAATTAATACTTTTTAAACAGGTAGTTTCATGTTAAATGGCGTTAAAAATGAAGAAAAAACACTGATTTCCATATGGCAGCTATCAAATGAACTGTAAATCATAGATGTATAGATATAAAATCATGTAACATATTACAGATATAAAACTAAGTCATAGTTATACAAAATGAAGATTTGAAGACATGTTAAGTATATTTTACATTACAATAGACAGTAAATTGTATCCAGGTAGATTTTAATAAATGATTCTGCTGTAAAAGTGGATTTAGATAAAGAAAGAAAGAAAACTGCCCTGGAGCCCCATTACAGCAATAAGAGCTGCTGGTACAAATATGACAGCAAGGGTCATTAAACAGCTTAATTTGGGCCTGATTCATGTGGTGAGTCGTTGTCTTTTACCACAAACTGGCACAAGTAAACACAGATTTGACGGAGTTTGAGGTCCAATGTTATGTAACACAAGCATCAATGTTCAGTCAGACCTGTCAATGGATGCACAGTAATGATGTTAAGTGGCATAAGCATGCTGTATTTACAGCAATGGTTTCATCTTCACATTGCCTTCGTTAAAGGTCTGTGTTTACCACCTCATGAGTGTTTTTTAAATAAATGTATACTCATGATTTCAAAACATGTATTTTAAACATGGGTGTTTTTTTAACATCAGTCATGTTACAAATTACGTCACCCTAATTAAATTATGCCATGGATTCTTCCCATTGATATTCAGCATTACATTAATGTGTACATTCTATTATAGCATTTCTATGGATTATATTTTAATTTATTAGATTAAGGATAAGTGACTCAGGTTATGAACGAATGTATGAATACTTTTTTTAAATATAAACCTTTATTTTTGCTGAAGTAATTTAGGCTGGGTCTAAAGAAATGTAGGCTGCTGTTTTGACCATGGTCAGGGGCGTCATAGTTGGGTGAAATGAGGGACTAATTTACCAGGGCTCCAAGTTGGGGGAGGGCCCCTAAGGTTGTAGGCAGAGGTGATCCTAGGGTCTGTTGGGGCCCCAAGCAAAAATTCACTATGGGGCCCCCCTCTAACCAGTTTTTGAGCATAGTTTAAAGAGTCAGCTCTCGTTCGCCATCTACTGGTGTGGGGGCCCCAAGCAGCTGCCTGCCCTGCCTGCTGGCAAGATGCGCCTCTGGTTGTAGGTAGTTGTGAACCTCGAGCTTACGGGGGCCCATGGCCACAGCTTGTGCATAGGGCCCAGAATTTGGAGCTACGCCCCTGACCATGGTCATACTTGAAGTCTGGTGAAAGTGTCTCTCTCGCTCTCTCTGTCTCACACACAAACACACATACACACATCATTTCATTGTATAAAACACATATCCATTTAAATGGGATTTCATTTGCACCCACATTCATACACTTTCTCGATCCACCAGCTGGTGGCCTTGTTGTTAGAATGTTCGGGCTACAACCAGAAAGTTTGAATCCCAGGACTGCTAGTGACACCACTGAGATACCATCCCCACACACTGTGTTTCTAGCTGCCTGCTGCTTCACTTGGAGAATGGGTGAAAAACAGAGGGAGAAGAATTGTGTTCTGTTCACACTGTGTGCTGTGATGTGTTCACCTATGCCTTACACAAATACACATCACTCACTATATCATTCTATACAGGCCAAACCCTTGAGTCGTACCACTTATACAGTCTTGACAGTGTATGGATTAAATTTGTGTAGATAATGAACATCATTGTTTACCCGGCATTCCTCAGTGTCTTCATATTAAGCTTCGGGAGCGGTGATGATTTTGCTAATGAATGAGCTTCTTTTCAGCGCAGAGCCGGCTTCTTTTAATAGCATAAATGGAAATGGCTAAGCTGCTAATTTGAGATGATTTAAAGATGGATTTAAGAATGACTTAAATGCCTTTAGAGAAATGGGGTTGGGCTGAATTATTTTTCACACATAATTGCCTCAGGCCCAAGGTATTTTTTTTATAATTTTCTCTAAATCTTTTTTTCTCCCCCATCATTAGAAGAAAAAAAGAAAGAAAAAAAGTAACTGATGAGAATATTCATTATATCAAACCCCAATGGGAAACATATGTGTGAAATAAATGTTTATAAAAGTTCTTATTAGATTTATACAGATGGTCTCTTACATATTTCCAATTCATGCCTAAAGCTACATGGCTGCAGGTGGATGACTGATTCATCAGTCAGAAGAGTTTTCTTTTTTCTGTCTTGATCATTTTAACTCTGAACTCAAAGATATCTGCCTCAACTTACTTTGTAAGAGTTGAAAAAGTTTGCACTCTATAATGGCAACAGAGATAATGTGATTCGGTTGTTCCAGGAGTGTTCTTTTTTGTAAAGCAAACCTGTGGTTTTGAACTGTGAAAGGTTTCAAGGTATTAAGGCTCGTTTTGCAGGCTAATGTATAATGACAGATTTTTTTGTATCTCCTGGGGTGCTAATACAGGGGCTAAAGTTTTGGGCAGTGAACTGCACATAATTAGCAGATGAACACATCTTAGCTTATCTTGCTTACAGGGTCGAAGTGATAGAAGCTTTGCGATGAATACAGATATGAGGATTAGTCAGCCTGCGTGGCGAGTCTTAGAGGGAATAGTACCAGACTTACATAGAGGACATAAAGGTGTTTTATGCAGCAGACGCTAATCCAGCTAGTCCTTGCCTGTTTGTTTTACAGAGACAGCTCAAACAGGTACTTTTTGAGCTTGGGTTCTGGTAGCCCTTCTGATGTACAGTTTGAATTAGTCATTCTCTAGTCATTCATGAATGTTTTTGGCTGGTTGACCACTGTCAAGCTAACAGTGACAATAATGTATAAAAAACACAATAACACCATTGTGCCTGATAACACCATTATATCTACAATGTAGGTCCCACAGCCGTGCTGACAATAAAAAAAAAGGCTTGTTGTTTGTGCTAGTTGTAATTAACATGTAAAAGTTACATTGGGTTCGTTTTAAGCACATAGGGAAAGATTTTCTTGCAACTCTATGTTAGTGTTAACCATGGTATAAGAAATAAGCTATATGTAGTTTGTTTTAAATACCTTGTGATTATTGTTCATATATAAAGTAAAGAGGCAGTTTAAAGTCTTTCTCTAAGTTTAACCCATTCACCAATGAATCAAGGAACTGCCACCAACGAGAGACACCTGGGGAGCAGTGTGTGGGGACCTTGTTAAGGAGACCATAGTGGTGTCATTAACAGTCCAAGGATTTGATGCCACAACCTTCTGATTTCAGGGAGAACTCCCTAACCAGTAATCCACCAGCTATATATACTACTTAGACATATTGTGTTACTTTAAAACACAGTGTAATTAATGTTAGGATTTACTGTGTTAGATTTAAACACAGTGTGATTCAAGACTTTACTGTGTTTGTTGTCCGGTAAATATATGTCATATTTCTTACTATGAGATTATTCTATGGATAATATTGTTCAACATTTTTGGAAAGGATCGTATTTATTGATCAATATGTTTATTTGAAAAATGAAAAAAGATGACTTGCATGAAACAAACAAAATAAATAAATTGGTAATAAGTTAGTCCATGGTAATTAAAAAAGGTTGTTTTGATTTAATTACACATTGCAGTTTTTTATGGTAACATATCAAAATCATAACAGACGTCTTCCGTGCAACAGTAAGTTAACAATAATAAAATGTTTTCTTTTTCTTCTGAACAGGTACTGAACAATACTTAATATTTTTTTGGTACAGAGCAGTGCTTCTTAAACTTTTTTTTCCTACTTTTTTCTTCTTAATTGCCACTACAATCAAAAGGTTGTGGGTTTGAATCCTAGAATTGCTAGTGTCATCCCTGAGATGCCCTTGAGCAAGGTTCTGCCAACACACACTGCTCCATTGGTGCCCCTGCTTCACGTGGTGAATGCTTTAAATGCAGACATGTTCACATGTGACTATAAGGGGCCACTTCACTACACACAGACACTCAAGCATTTTGCAATTAATATTTAGCCTTGTAAAACCAATGCCCCTTCAATATATGGAACATATTATGCAGTACACAGTACGCAAGCATAATGGATGTACTGGAAATGGGTGAATAGGGATGTTAGGGAGGCATTCAAGGCCTGTGCTATAGGTGTATTTCACTTTGTGGTTCTATTCAGAGTAGAGAGAAATAAACTTTCTTTGTGTGTAAGTACGATAGTGGTGGAATTGAGATCATGAAAAGTTTACAAACAAGTAAAATAAAATACATCACAGCTTAGGCGTCATTTACTCTCTGGATGGTGGGGTGCTAGGGATGCTGGGAACAGGTCCCCACTACTTTTTCATGGCCCATTTCATCCTCACCAATTATGGACAGATCAGTAAATTTCTCCCCCCTCCAGGACCCCAACCCTGTTGAAAAAAAGGATGAGTAGTCCCTAGCAAGGCCAGTGTCCAGCCGGATTGCAGACTGCAAAGGCCGAGAGCAGCCCGTCAACCAGCATGTGGGTGCAGAAAACCGCGTAAATCAGAGAGAGTTTGGCTTTGTGTGTGTGTTTCTGATCAGGAACCCCCATGGTCAGGGTTTTGGCAACGAAGCCCAGAGCGCAAATAATGGCCAGCTCTGTGGGCACGAGCACCATCAGCTCGCTCACATCCAGGTGCTGGTAGGCTGTGCATGTGAACACCAATCACGTGTCTAAATGGAAGTCTTTAATGTGTTAATATAACCTGCCACTATGTTTATTCTGGCTTTAAAGAAACAAACTTTTGACACTAATATGATGTGTTTGCTTTACAAGCTTTAAATGTAAATGGAGAAGTGCTCATCACAACAGGCAACAAATTAAGAACTATGCCATAGTAAGCCTGGGAAACTGAAATTAACCAGAGTACGCAACTAATAATCATTATATTTGCCTTAATTATTTGCCTTAAACCCAATAATCCTTTATTCATACATGAAACATCAAGAACACCTTCTTCTCCCATACAGACTTTTAAAACAATAATCATAATGAATACATAACTATAAGAGCACAGGATAATTGAGCTATATGTTATGAATAAAAATGGTTTTTTAAAGCTTTAAAGTCATGTCACCATTAGAAATGAATATTGAGAAGCATCTTTAAAATTATATTTAAATGATAAAAAAAATACACATCTAAAACTACATCTAGCCTAAAACATCTAAATCAGCACTGATGGTTTGGAACTGTATCTCCTTCGTGTCTCACACCATCATTTCCACTGAGCGTCTGCTGCCCCATTGATGCTCTAATTGGATTTCCTGATTGATCCAGCAGCCACTGTGCATCAGCCAGCAACTGACAGTGTGAGGTGCAAGCGAAAGGCCAGAGGAATTAAATAGAGAGGTCTGGAGCAGTTCAGATAAAAGAAGACATCTTGCCACGAATAACCAGAAAAGCACATTTGTAAGACCAAAAAACAAATGAATTAAAATGTGTGTTTATTTTATATACAAGCCATTTCTCCAGACATATTTTAGTCAGCATGTATCAGCTGGTGGTGATTCTGTAACATTTCAGGTAGAAGTATCCCAGGCAGCCACCTGGAGGAGGTATTTTCCACCCGGCAAATCTTTTTTGTTCCCCCTGCCTTTATAGCTGTCCTCACTTTCTGTCCTCATAACACCACTATTTTAACCTCCCTGCGCTCCCTTACAAGTACGGCTCCTTCTGTATAGTCTACCGATTTTTTCGACTCCTCTCTCAACTTCTGCTTCAGTGGCACCCATCCATAGCTGCCTTCACCCACCCTTATCCGTTGTACTTCCATCTATAATTCTCTTGTGCTCTTATCCTTTTTTTTTTATCTCTCTAACTCTAGTTCTGTTTACTTCTCCACTTCTCTGTCACTTTCTTTGTTCCATTTCTCTCGTGTTTCCTGCTCCATTTCCCTCTCCTGGCTTGCTCACTCTCCCTAGCGCCCTTTCTCCAAGGTCCCCTACTCACATTCCCTAGAATATTAATACTTTTGCTCAATTCCACTGTCCCTGCATCTAGTTTGTTCTCTCTAGGGAGCCATTCGATTTGATCTCCTCTTTGGACACCATTTGGAGACTATGAATCAACTGCTGTATGGACACCTGCAGCCTGCTCAGGCCGTGCAAGTTCTCCAAGCTACTAATCAACCAGCCTCCTTATCCTCTACTCCTACACCTCCACCAGCTGGTACCACCTCTTCTTTGGATGTCTCTATAGTATGATAGTAATCTGGATTGTAGAAGTTTTCTTACTCAGTTCTCCCTCCTCTTAACTACCAGCATTTGCTCCCAGTTTTAGCACTCACCTTATTTGTTGCACCTCCATCCATAATTTCTTTTTACTTACTTGTTCTCATGTGCCTGTTTTAACTCTCTAACTACTAGTTTCATTTTTTCTCTTCCTCTCTCATGTTTTGTGTTCCATTTCTTATGTTATCCGGTTCTCGCTTGCTCCTTGTCCACTCTCCATAGTTCCCTTCATGCACTACTCACACTCCCTAGAATTTTTTATTATTTCAGTCCCTCATTTTTGTTCTCTCTCTCTCCTTTTTTTCCTGTGACAGCCTTAACCCTCCTTTATTCTTATTCTTACACTTGTCTTTTTTCCGCTTTTTCTTGACACCTTTATTAGTATTCCCTTCTTCCCACATTATTGGCAGCTAGCCATACAGATATATACAGATATATAGTATATTAATGCATGTACATTCATACACTTACCTATATACCCATCCTTATACCCATGTACAGATACACACAAACACAAGAATGTATGTATACACATATACATACAGTAAACCCTTTATGGTTCATCAGTCGCAGCTTCAGTCTCTCATGGATTTTTTCTGAGAACCGAACTTAAAATTGTTTGCAAAAACCCTGGCACATGCGCGGAAACCACAGATAACCTCTGCATTTCTTTGCTTTGTGTTGTTTGGGCCTCGTCCACCAAGTCCCCTTGTCCTTGTGCTGGCTATTTATGTCTGGGGCAGTGGTTAGTAAGGCATGAATGGAATGAACCTCCGCCACTAGGTTTCTAATCCTTAGTGCAAACCAAGTGAGCTATAGAGGGGGTGATTGCTGACACCAGAATAAATAAAACATGCCATTCATGGTTAAGGACGGCTGAAAACAGATGGAGCATCCAAAATATGGGGGGGAAAAGTGCTATTAAAGAGATTAACAGCGGAAAAATACATCTGCTTGAGTAGATTTGGTTTAGTTAAACCCTGAAATGAATGTATTTTGACTCATTCCGATCAAGGGGCTCATCTGCAGTATTTTATCTGCATTTTCTCTGCCAGCAACACCTGGAGTAAATGACTGTAGGACTACTGGACAAATTCTATATTTTAAAGGATCAGTAATTGGCTCCTGATTAATTTAAATGGTCAATACCTAGCTCCTCAATTGCTGATAAAAAAAAGGATATACATTCCCATTACACCAAAATTCATGGACATTTTAGGGTTTTGGAACCTTTCAATAATTATAATACTAAAAACTAATACTAAATTTAAGAACAAATATATGATTGCTAAGGCAATCACACTAATAAAACCTAAAAAGGAAACTGGTGTGATTGTGTCAGCAATAACCTTAAAATTACTAGACTGGCATTACAGCAGCTATTAAAGATGAAACACGGATAGCAGTCAAACTACATTGATTTTTGACTTTCTTTGATTTAGAGTTGTCTACTTGGTTTTGGACAAGTCCTGTGTGTATGTGAGAGTATGTGTGTGTGTGTGTGTGTGTGTGTGTCTGTCTGTTTGTATGTGATCAAAGGAATACATGAAAGAAAACTTTAACTTCTCTTTGCCCTAGTGATGTCTGCTGCAGGGATTTAATAAGGACTATTGGTTAAGGCTTATTAACCAAATATAAAACCACACAAACATCATAAATACTAAACCAATTTTGCAGTTACATTTTTTGTAGTGCATTATTTCACAGTGCAGAACTAAAATAAAAAGTTAATTAAAATGAAAACATCCATTACTACTCCCAAAGAGTTACACATCTTCCTTATCCTGGCTGTGCTTCTCAAAATAACTTTTTTTTCTCATACAAAGAAGCAGTAGCCACCATCAGAACCCATCAGATTCTTCAGATTCCACCAAAACATTCTGCTGCGAACAGACATTGATGTAGGACTTAAAGCATCTAGAGGGGAAAATAATCAGCTATTTGCACATTCAATCGCACAACTATCCAGACCAGTGTGAAAATGCAATGAACAAACATTTGTTGCAAAACTAAAAACAGAAGTAACATTTTAAAGCCTGAAATTTGGTTGTAATTCTGTTTATCTTTGTAAAAAAACAATGTGCCATACACTGTCTGAAACCACATAAGCGAGTCTATTAGAGGGTAATTAAAAACATGGTTTTAGGTTTGTGTGATGATTTAGGTCTGTAATTTGTACTGTGATAAGTACATTTATAATACCTGTCAAGGGTAAAAGTAGGTGTTAAATATTAGTAGTTATCAGTGCAGTGTTTTATGAAATACCATGTAGTCACAGTGGAAGCTGAGGACAAAGTTTTATTTTGTTGTTGTTTATGGTAGAACAGAGTGATTGGGAGAATGCAATCCGTTCAGTTCAGAGTGTGTGTGTGTTGATGTGTGTGTGTGTGTGTGTGTTGATGTGTGAGTGTGTGTGTTGATGTGTGAGTGTGTGTGTGTGTTGATGTGTGAGTGTGTGTGTGTTGATGTGTGAGTGTGTGTGTGTTGATGTGTGTGTGTGTTGATGTGCGTGTGTGTTGATGTGTGTGTGTGTGTGTGTGTGTGTGTGTGTGTGTGTGTGTGTGTGTGTGTGTGTGTGTGTGTGTGTGTGTG
>JBBMFX010000101.1:6319128-6341614 GCA_037832545.1 Rhabdalestes septentrionalis
GTGTGTGTGTGTGTGTGTGTGTGTGTGTGTGTGTGTGTGTGTGTGTGTGTGTGTGTGTGTGTGTGTGTGTTTGTGATGTTATTCAGTTCTGATCATTTCTTATCCTGGTGGTAAAGGCCCAAATGCTACGAAACCATCTGCCAGATAGAAGGAAAGAAAAGAAGGTGTGGGATGGGTCTGTGGGGACATCCACAATGCTTGTGGTTTTGGTTTTGTAGTTTTAGAGTGAAGTGTAAAAATTCTGTACTACATTAGTGTGCAACTAGAGAGAATGCTTTGTATAGAACTGCTGTAAAATATTGTGATAATTGGTTGGGTGCACTCTACTCAATCGCAGCATAAAGTAGAGTTGTTCTGGGGGCTTCTGTGCTCAGAATGGTGACACTGGAGATGTTGCCCCTAATCTCAGT
Organism: Rhabdalestes septentrionalis; assembly: GCA_037832545.1. Taxonomy (NCBI): domain Eukaryota; kingdom Metazoa; phylum Chordata; class Actinopteri; order Characiformes; family Alestidae; genus Rhabdalestes; species Rhabdalestes septentrionalis. The sequence goes on from JBBMFX010000101.1 coordinate 6,319,539, forward strand.
CAGGATGTCCAGGTTAGTCCTTGTAGAGCTGTTCTGAGGGCAGCTTTATTCCAGACATGAAGGCAGAGTCACGGGTTCTCGGCAGCACATACACCTCCAAAGTCAGCCACAGCTTCTTGTGTGATAATGATCATGGAAGCAGTTACCTCATCAATGCACTTTCTGATGTAGCCAGTCACTGATGCTGTGTTTTCCTCCAGGAGAGTAGAACCACCATAGGATTCAGCCTTCATAAACATTTCTCAGTCAGTCTGTTCAAAGCAGTCCTGAACAGCAGAGATGGCTCCTGGCAGCCAGATTTTTTCAGCTGTCAAATAGCTTGGAACATCTGATGGGAGGTCTACAGAAGGTTTTATTTACTTGCATCACTTTTGATAGGTAGTAACCCCTGTATATTTGGAACACTGACCTGGTGCTCTTACGTATTTGTCTAGCTAAAATAGTCTTTCCTGGTTGAAATGCACCAATTGTTTTTCTAACATAACTGACTGTTCACTTGCTTCTTAATATATTCCAACTTTTGACAAGAGTCACTGGAATGACTGGAATTCTCTTCACCTCTCAGTTATTTTGTTGTCATAGTTCATCAGTGTACATTATATGGAAGCTTGACAGGGAGTCCTAGTAACCTACTCCACCATCACCTTATGTGAAGTCATATAGAAGTAGATAAAAATATTATAGAATGTAGTTTAGTGTCATATAATCAAGTAAACTAATGGCTAAATATAGCGACTTTTACTACTTAAAACCGACTTACCAGCTTAGTATTGTGGTATTGTAAAATATATTTTACTATACATTTAAAAATGTTTTGTACAGAATTTTATACTTTAAACACTTTTGCCTTTTTGTCTGATTCGTTTGCTGTTCACTAATTTACAATCAATTTGGTGTGTGAGCCAGCCTGTGGAGCGTATCTTGCTCTAGGGCATCTCAGTGGTGCCACTAGCAATCCTGGTATTTGAAACCATGACCTTCTGATCATAGGGGCAACACCCCAACCATAAGGGCACTGGCTACCACTAGTAGCATGTAAATATTGAGTGAGTTTACTTTAAATAAGTAACATGCATATGTAAAAACAACCCTTTTGCTTGGTTGAGTAATTGAATATGTAGTCTCCTGGGCTAGTTAGGCTTGTAGATTAATGTGTTAATGCAGGGTCCTTTGAATTAATACTGATAGGGACCCAGCAGATTCATTAGAATTTTTCACATACAATTTTAGTTAATTTAATTCAATACAATAATCATGCTTGTTGTATTTAAATTCTACAGGTTTTAGTACTTGTAAGCTGGATTAGTGCTAAAATAGGAGTAGTGCTACTATTCTATTTTAGTTCAGTACCTGGCCTGTTATGTTAGATCACATAATCAGGAAATTAAAGTGGAACTAAACTTTTTTGTTTTGACAAAATCAATGTAATGAGAAAAACAAACACACTTTAAACTAGGAATTCCCAATCATGGTCCTAGGAGCCTCACACTATGAAAAAATTCCCTTGGTGTAGCACACCAGATTGAACTTGTTAACTAATTATGAGCTGGCTCAGGTGTATTAAAGCAGGAAAAACACAACAGTGCACAAAGGGCATGGGGTCTTCAGGACTGACTTTGGGAATCATTGTCCGCTTAAAAGTCAAGAAAAATTTATGACTGTGAAGATAGCAGCATCGCCTATGACTTTATGACTTTCTTTACTGAATCACTGTAAAACTATACAATTACAGGATAAAACACATGTTAAAGTGTGTTGTACTTGCTCCTGCAGCCATGAAGTGCATTATATACCAAACAAATAAGCATTTATACTAGGGGTGGAGACACATACAAATATGGTATTCGGATTGGTACAAATAACGTGTTTTTTTTACGAATACGGTATTCGGACAAATACTTTTAAAAATATTTGTATTCGGTTCACATTTTAAAAACGGAACCAAATAAAACTAACTGCGTCCTTTTTTATGTAAAAATGTGTAGCTGGTGGACTAGTCGTGAGGGCGTTCACCCTTCAATAAGGAAGTCGTGGCTTTGATTTCCCAAGACTTCTAAGCACCTCAGAGGTTCCCTACTGCTGCTCCCCAAGCGCTGTTTTCCTGGCTGCCCACTTAAATGCGGAGGAGGAATTTTTTGCTGCTCAGGCTTTGGTGTGTTCACGTATGACAGAATGGTCACTTTCAATTCACTTGGATGTAGTAAAGGCTTATATCATAACCATCCTATATTTGAACCAGTGTAACTGGACCCTATACTTAACAAATTCATTGTATACACTTATGTTTTAAGAAAATAGCCATGGTTGGGGATGCTGAAACTAATTATGAGACTCCATACATGATTAAACTTTTATTAGCCTGCAGGCAATATGTGTGAAAAATGGCTAACAAAATTTTCAAAAAACAAGCCCACAAAAGAAGCAGAAACAACTTGAAGGGTTTATTTTTTCTTTTTGTTGTACTCATCTGAATGGAATACAAAATTTTGCATTTCTGTAAATAGAGAAATAAAAGTATTTTTTCTGTCTCAAATCTCATCTGCACTCTTCACCTTGAAACCCCACCTTGCATACATGCTGAAGTGTCAAAGTTCTGCGAATGATTTACAAAACCTTCCTAAACCAAGTGCAAACCCTGCAATCGTGCAGTTGCTTAGTACAGAAGATTCAACAAATTGACACCAAAAAAGGATTATGCAAATTAAGCTAAACGCATACTGGGGATCTACAGCAAGGCACCCCTCTGTGACGCATGCCACCACACTTCTATAGCCCCCAAAATCTGTCAAAATGTTTTATAAAATACAATGATTTAGCACTCCCTCAACTCAAAAACATCATATCTCTGTTCTGTTATCATTCACAGAACGTTTCAGTCAAGACGTGAAATCAAGACTCTCAAAACTTTCTTCAAAAGCAATAACTAACATCGCTGTATCTGTTTCGGCATGGTCATGTCAATCTTATGGATCACAGTCCAAGTAAAGGATTGCCACATATATGTTCATGGCCAATGCATCTTGGCTATAAACCAGTTAGATGTCTTGTTCCCATCAATGGCACATTTCTGTAATGCTCTAGGGTGGCACTTTTTACATGAAACCACGTTGTTGTGTTAATGTCTTAACCATTTAATTATGCAAAAAGTAAAAAAAAAAAAAAGCATAATGTGAGCAGTTGAATGCATTAATCTACATTTGAATGGCATGTGGCAACACGTTTTCATGTAATTATGTAGATATTCTTTGTGAGTATCAATTTTCACAATAGATACTTATGTGTTCCTTCCTGCTGTTTAATGACGTTTGACTGAAACTTGCTAAAGAGATTTGAGATTTCATTATGCCTCAACAAGTACCCTGGACCATTTGTTGTTATCTGTCCTGTTAAATCAGAACTTGGCAGGTTTGGTTTAATTAAAAAAAGGCCTGGTGTGATTACTCTGGTAGTGCAGTTCATTAGAACAAGTGACTGTCATTCCGACACTGTTGCACACCAAATGGGAGACCAGGACCCCCCTAAAGAGGTTAGTCTTGGTCCGCTCCCAAATTAACTCGATTTGGACTGAGATCACATCATGAACCAAAGATATTTATACGGACCAAATGCAGAATGAACTCTCCTCTCCGCATGCCTTCCTTACTTTCGGCAACAGATGAGCTCCAGATGTTCATTTTTGCACAAAGATGCATTTTATAACCTCATCATGAGCCAAATAGTTTCAGTTGTTAAAAATGTGGCTGAGGCAAGCCATCATGAAATACTCCACCTACACACATGGCCTCACAAATCAGTTTTAATTTATTAATACATAAAAGCAATAAACCACTTAAGATCAATCAAAATCACAGTTGATGCGCAGCCTCTCAAAGCTTATTGCTTTAGAACAATGTTTCTCAACCCTAGAACACATAAATGGGTCAAATTCATTTGACAAGTTGTGACCTTTGAAACATTTAATTCCACCATAGTAAGCTCCTTTCATGCATATCTCATTTCACTTGTCAACTTATGGTCAGAATTTGCTTCACAAATCAGTCACAATTTACAGTTACTTGTGAACAGGCTGATTTTTTATCTTAAAAAAAAATCTAGATAGCTGGTAAATGTATATAGCTAGCTAGCACATTAGTTATAGAGTTAACACAATTTTAATTGGGTTGTGTCACGTCTGCACCACCTCCGCCACTCCCCCAGTAGTCATGGTTGCCAGCTGAGGTCTCCATCACTCTTTCCATGTGCTGGTTTGTTTATGTTTGGGTGTGGTGCCTAGAAACGTACCTGCACCTTTTTACCCTGTATGTCATTACTTTGAGTTAAATTTGATAGTTCTGTTCTCTGATTGGTTGGAGTATGGTGTGCTCCTCTTCATTACTTCTAAACGCCTTGACCTCACTCTCTCTCTCTCTCTCTCTCTCTCTCTCTCTCTCTCTCTCTCTCTCTCTCTCTCTCTCTCTCTCTCTCTCTCTCTCTACCTACCTACCTACCTACCTACCTACCTACCTAAATAATGCTTGGGTTTTTTTGTTGAATGTCAAATATGTCAGTATGGACCATAAACCCACTTAACATAAAATAAAACAATGCGCCTTTTCCTACTTTTGGTTGATACCATAAGAACCAATTTGTAGATATAAACGTACCCTTATAATCCACTTTCTCTACATCATCCTGAAGGTTGACTGAAGCAAATATGCCCAGGACTTCAGTTTCACTCACACTGCCCACACTTCAATATTCTTATTCCCGTATTGCTCTGCTATTACACTCCTGAAGTGCAGTGTAATCATGGTCATACATCTCTGTCAAACATCAAATCTGGTCACTATCCTGCTTTTGTCTGTCACAGGATTCTCAGTAGAAAATAGTACTCTCATACATTGTCTTTTGTGGTGCAACGAACATAAAACCAGCACTTTGGAAATCAGCCCTATATATATATATATATATACTAGGGGTGTGCAGAGTGGCTGTTATTTGTATCTGTATTTGTATTTGTATTTGTATTCGAGTAAAATGAATGAATGAAACGCACAGACTCCGGAGCAGTGCCAGAGTGGACCAAGTGGGTAGGCATCTATGTGACCAATACTATGAAACACAAGTATTTAAAATATGCTTAACTCTACCTGAAAATATGCCAAACACCTGAATTTGAATTAAGTGACCATTAATTTGTAAACCGTTCCCTTAATTTTACCTTAAAAGTGGATTTAAGGTATGAGTGTGAAACCTCTTAATCCTAAACATAAGACATTTTCTTCAGGAGGCTCATTTATTTAAGGGGCAAATTTTAAAAATAAGGGAAAAATTCAGTAGTTTTTCCACATAATCAGACTCAATCTGTGCACTTTTCCACTTAATTTTCCTTACTTTCCTGGAAATTAAGGAAAAAATTTAATTAAGGGGTTTGGTTTCGTAGTGCTTGGGCAGGCACAATCGGACATGGACCGGGGTGGGGAGTGGTGGGGGGATTTTATTGTTCAGCATTTTCAGTCTTTAGGTACAATTTTATTTTTTTAAACACTTAACGGCTTGATTAGTCTTCTAAATACAAATCTTGTTTTGTCCCTCATCAGTTGCTGTTCAGAATTTGCATCAGTGCCAAATCACTGCAAGCATAAACCTGTTATTCATTAGAAAGATTAAGATATATTTTTAACATGTATTCAGATGTTCTCATATAGCTATTACAGGTAATATTTATTTATCTGGCAAACGTACATTTTGTTTATTATCTCAATGTTTTAGGAGTATGTTAATGTTTTACAAATTTTTTCTATTTACATTGATCAGAATCTTTAAAACGCAATGTATATATATTAATTTTTTTCAGAAAAAAGGATTACTGGATTTAATTATGAACTTAATTGATAACAGCCAAAAATCATACCACCATGGCTCTTAAGGAATTCTTTCACTCAGCACATGGCTTTGATGAGAATAAATTACAAAATTCTTCCAAAAACGTCCATTCATTGTGTTAAGGCAAGCAACTCTGACCCTATAATTGTGAAAGGAAATGGCCATCTGACTTTGGATTTGTAGAAAAGGGGCCCTTTAATTACCTAACTATCGAGCGGCTCATTGAAGTTTCGGTGCCACTGCTGGTGTTGCATGGATGACAGTGAGCAGTGAAATGACCTAAATGGGACAGAGCTGCCAGACACTGGAAAATAAAATAAGGGGTTAAATTACATCGACTCTGACTTTGCTAGCAAATGTATAAAACTGCTTTACATGTGAGATTGCAGACTGTCCTATTCTAAATATCTACATTGATTGTCATCACAGTTTCACGAGTGCTTGAGGCCAGTTGTGATGCTGCTGCTGGCAAAGATCCATGACAAATAAAAAAAAAATAATAATAATAATATTGCCATGGGTGCTTGATTAACAGGCTGTTCTGAAAGTTGTTGATACTAAACGTCAAGAAAAGAAAGAATAATCCTGTAATCTTTTTCATTCAGCCCCAGTTTTCATGTGTAAGAGTTTTGCATGTTCATTCTAAACCACAAGAACAGTGGCCATCACAAAATATGCATACCTTAAGGTCTGCATTATTTTCATTAACGGAACAGTGAGAAGAGTGTCTGGTGTTTGTCATTCCAGTAAATGTTTGGATATACGAATTTGAAACTTCATTTAAAGTAATAAACCATGTGCTGCTTGTTTATTTTAAAGCTGATTGGCAAAATATATATATTTTCAAGACATATCTGAAACAGCTTTTCTTTTATTTTAAACACTGAATCAAAGTTACTTACTTTAACAGCAGAGTATTTTTGAATTTCCCCCACAGTTTTAAAGCTACAATATATTGGCTTATAAAAATGTTATAAGGTACCAAATGTAATTGTTGACTAACTGACATACATGAACATTATGAATCATAGGCTATATTATGTGGGCACGACTCTGGCTGTGAAGTAAAGCTGTCTTTAATATAAGGGTAGATTCGCCCATCTAGTCTTCAACAAAAAAATGCCAGCTTCCCAGAGGCACGAGCCATGTCGCGCAAGCAAACATTCGCAGGTTAGGTTGCCTACCATATATATTGTTCTCCACATAAAAACAACCTGTTAAAATTAATTCAAGGCAAATATATACTTTGAGTCCAGAGAACAATATCTTTGTCTCGCTCCTGCAAATCTCTCTACATCTCTCTGTCCCCGCCCACGTCCACAACAAACTCTCCAATGTCGACCACATGCTTTTACATCGTATCCTGTGGGCTTCCCGCCCCATTGCATAGCTCAACGTTGGAACATTGTACGAATTGACACATTAATACACAGAATATAAATGCATTTTTTTCTAGAAATTGTTGCAGGGTTGCAGAGGCTTTACGAAAACATATTTTTCAGCTTGACGTATATTGAAGTTGTTACATCTTGTTGATTTTAAAACGCTACCAAGCTGTTGATTCTGTTGAAGCTTTTTTAATCAGGCTGGTTGGAAGCAGCAACATAGGATTTAAAGGGGACATATTATGCAATATTCACTTTAGTTATAATAGGTCTATGGGCTACACAAAACATGTTCATGAAGATATTTGCACAAAATCACTCTCACATAAAGAGATCTCACCAGCTTTATTCTTGTCAGTTTCAGTCCCTTTCAAAATGAGCTGTTTAAGGTCACTTTCATACAAATAAGGTGTTGCTGGCCACGCCCCTCCCATACCATGCGAACGACAGGAAACAAACATGCTAGTTCAAATTTAAATGTGATAGAAACAGTCATTATTTGAAAGTACTTACATCACCCTCAACGTCTGACTTGAAACGGGCAGTAGGTACAGATCCCCCCACAATGCTGAATTTAGCTTCTTATTCACAGCTCTTTATTCGAAATCGATTGTTCCTGGGACATAGCCATCGAAAATGAAATAGAGCCACGTTGTTCTTTTGTTTATTTTGTCTGGGAGAAAGTGTTGAGATTTGTGCTGTTCTCTGCAGCCAACAACACAACTTGCATTTGCCTGTAGTCATAGTACTCAACACTTATCTGTGCTCATAAAACCAGCAGAAAAATAGCAGATCTTCAAATAAAATAGTGGCTGGGGTGTCAACAGATGTATAATTTATTTGGCCCAGTGTATTACGTCACAATGGGCTCGCCATCCAAATGGTTTATTTTGAAATGACCTGAAACTGTGAACAATAAAAATTTTGCGATCTCTTTATGTGAGAGTGGTTTTGTGCAAAGAACTTCATGAACATGTTTTGTGTAGCCCATAGACCTATTATAACTTGTTTAAAATATATATATATTTTTTTGCAAAATATATTCAATACCAGGCGAATATTAGAAAAAATGGCAGGACCCCCCCCCCCAAAAAAAAACTAACAAAAAAAAACAACAACTACAACAACAACAAAAACAGTCCATTCTTAGAACTTACCAACAGCAGTTAAGAGTCTGTGGGCGGCGCATGGGCGGATTTTGTTGTCTGTAAATTACTCCCCCTGTTTGCGGAGGTTTTACGCATTAAATCAGAAGCGTAGCAAACCTGCACAGATGGAAATGCCCAGGGGAAAAAAGTGTGTGCTGCTGTATGTGGTAGGTGTGTGGTTGGTGTATTACCTCTTGCATTTGTAAAATACACTCACCTGAGCTGTCCTTGAGCCGCAGATCTCCAGGGAGAGGAGAGTGAAATAGAAAAAAGCTGAATGCTCAGCAGCCCGACTCACCTCTCCACCCAGAGTGACATACACACCACCGAGCGCTGTCACCACATTCTACTTATACTATCATAAAAATGCACACAGGGGCATCAGGGTAGGGAAAAAACATTTTTAAGGGGCAATTGCTCACCCTGGCTTAGCTTCTGCATCATTTTAAAGACGAATTGGGCAAAAAAGGCACAATAAACTCATAACAAAATGATAACTAGAGATTTAATCTTGCATACACTATATCATTTTTAAGATGAATGGACCAAAAGCAATGGTCCAAAAATTTTTACTACATGTGTAATGTTACTGGTGGGCACTGTGGTGCATGTTCTTCCTGTGTCTGTGTGGGTTTCTGCTGGATACTATAATTTCCTCCCAGAGTCCAAAGGCGTGCATGTCAGGTGAATTGAAGATGCTTAATTGCTTGTTTGACCTGCAATGCAAAAGAGAACAGGGTGTTCCTCTTTTTTGTCCCATGACTCTGGTTAATAATAAAAGGGATCAGATAATGAATTAATGAAATTTTATTTTACATGTTATTGGACTGCAATAATATCTAGTCAAGAGTAATTTACCCAGTAATAGGGGTGCCTCAACATATGCGCAAAGACATTCATTTAATGACATTCAATTTCTAGCAGCTTGCTTTGTGACCTTTATAACCTCCAGACATGTTTTAAATAAGTGCTTGAATATACAGCAATATTTGCTCTTTTCCTTGGTTATTTCTCTGGAGCATACATTTTAGATGTGGAATACATTGCAAATACCTCAAGTTTTATTTTAAAATTTATAAATTAAAATGTAACCTTCAATGCTAATATGAATGAGAAACTATTATATGTTAATGTTAACTGTATACATTTATAACAATATTGTAGCAGAGTTGGGCTGAGGAGGGCTTTCCCAGCATGCATTGCTCTCACCTCTTACTGTTCATTTGTGTTCTGTGTGTTATTGTGGGGTTATTTTGTGTTGTTTGGGGGGTAAATGTGTTCATTGTGTGTATTTGGGGTGTTCATGTGTGTTTTGTGTTTGGGGTTGTTTGTGGGGGTTTTAGAGAAGAGGTACACAGGCTACCATGAGTGTGAGTCATGGTACCTCTGTGTACCTGGGCCAGGGTGTTTATCGTTGTTAAGCAGATAATGTGCTGCATGTTTGCATGTTTTACATGCCACTGCTGATCAAAGCTCTCAAATAAAGCTGTAGAGGATTTCTCAGTGAGTTCACTGGCTCTCAGGAGTGCTCCGTCTTTACACTTTTACAATCTCATCCCTGGATTGACCTCTTCCCTGGATCGATACAATATAAAACATAAATATTATAATGTACACAAGCCTAAACATGCAGTTTATGTGTCTCAAAAGGTGGGCGGAGATATGAGAAAGGCTTCACTGGCTTACAGTTTGAGCAACACACAGAGGCTGTTGTCCCATCAGTTTCCCTCCCCCTTTTAAAACCCTGTGTAAACTTGTTTCAGGGTCTCAAAAGACATGTCACTGAGAGCCTTCTCTTAACCATGCCAGTGGCCTTAGGATTTAGACAGAGGCACGAGCCATGAACATTAAACATGTCATTAAAATAAGCTGTTACGATCCAATGTATATGTTTAAGGATGCACAGTGCAAATACCGTCACACACATCCTTGTTATATTTTGCCCATTTCCACTAACAGTGTATCCAATGATCCGCAGCATATGTGGGTCACATCGTCCACATTTTGTATTACTTTCATGCAACCCCACACATTAACATGTATATCTCAGCAGTTTAGCACCACCCATTCAGAATGGTTTTATTAGGAGTTTTTTTCCAGATCAAACTGCTTTTTGAGTGTAGCAATACAAGGCTATTCATCAGAATAGAGAGCATTTTAATATACAGCATCAGCCACCCATCCATCATTTAAATTACTTATCCTAACCAGGGTTGCAAGGGGTGCTGGAGTCTGCCCAAATCATTATAGGATAAAAATGGGAGAAATCCTGGATAAGTTGCCAGTCCATCAGAGGGCTGAGACACATACATACAAACACACTCACAAACATGCATGCATGCTTCTAGGGACAATTTAACATCTCCACTTTGCCTGACCTGTATGTATTTGGACTGCAGGGGGAAACCAGAATACCTGGTATACACCTGTGCAGGAAGAACATTCAAACTCCAAACAGAAACGACTTCCAAGCAGGAACTAAACTCACTATACTAACATGTGTAAGGTAATGCAAAGCTAGGAATAAGGTAAGGCTAGATACAGCTCACATATGACAAGAAAAAAGTCTTGAAACTGTGGACCTGAAAAAAAAAGAAAAGAAATTCAAACAAATTTGCTGTGTACAGCAGCGGGGGAAAAAGATATTCCTCCTGGACAGCAGTGCAGTCTTCATTTTCTCCTAGCCACTGTGTCTTTCTGTGCAGAATACAAGGCAGGAAAAAGCCTGACCTTGCTCTGCACACCTAATCGTCTTTGTGCAAATTACACTCGCATACTTTTCTCAATATATTGTAATTAGGCATATGTATTCCAACGGGCCAGTAAGATATAGTTTCTCCATAATCTCTCATTTATATGCAAAGCAGCGGAGTTAAAGAGCTTAGGCTTTCTTCAATCTTAATGCTTCCCCCGTTTGCCTTCATCAAGTTCATTTTTTTCCTCCCATTTCTTCTGCACTTCTCTTGTGACTGAGGTTTGGCTTGCAGAGATTTAGTTTACAAGCAGTGGGGCATTGCTGAACTACAGAAAGACTGAGGCCATGCTGCAAACATCTGAATAAAGCAGAAAGATGTAGCAAACTGTATGTGGGTCCTGTTTATGCATGCCTTTTCTGTTCGCAGGCTGCAGTCGAGCTAGGCAAGCTGGGTTGATTTAAAAGCAGTGCAAGTGAGAATGAGCATAACTTCTGTGGATGGGACATCAGGTAGTAGTTTGCTATTATCATGCAGATGAGCCCTGGATCTAGGTCATTTTTCTCTATGGAAAAGCGGATGGCATTTTGGAAATTGCCCTTATGTGTTCCAATAGAAGATATGCTTTTGCTGAGGTAGGTAATTACTGTTTCTTTGAATTATGAAGTTGTTAAGTAGTTAAAAAAAGAATATTGCTTCCCACATATTAAATGCGAGCAAACTATTTCTGTCTACTGAATGGACATCATAACACAATTTAATCCTAACATAAAAAAATATTTCATCACTTTCTAACAAAACTTTGGATGTAAATGTTTTGAATTTGAACACACTAACTGCGCAGCCAAATGTGTCAAAATTTCCAGAGGAATCAAACAAGAAAATGGGCACAAAATGTCAATGAGAAAAACATTTGATTGCATTAACCTCCATTATAAGGTTACAAATTTTTTTGCCTCACTCGTAAGATATCAGATTTTAATATAAGTGGGTGTGTTGAAGCCACTAATTAATTTGTGACTGTTTATTTGTTCATAGCATGCATATACCAGCCAAAATGGTGGCGCTGTAACACATCTAGTGGTGATGCTGTCAGGACTAGTTAGTTTTCTGAAGAACAGCATCTGAAATGCTGGTGAACCTGTAAAACCCTGCTGGATATCGGAAAAGTGAGTTCATGGTGTACATTCTACTGAGTGCTAATGTGAGGGAAGCACTGAATGAACTCAATTGGGTTATCAATAACCTACAGACTGCAAAACTAGATGCATTTTTTATTGCCATTGGGGACTTACAAATCTAACATAGTGCTGTTTTAATTCTACTGTACAAGCACATCGATTTTGTGACTCGTGGGGTAAACACACTGGATCATTGCACCATGCATATATAAGCCAACACACTGCAGCCACTCAAGCTGTTTGGACAGCAACTCTGAGATAACCTGCTTGAGAGGGCCACTCAGCACTGTTCAGGGAGGCTGATAAATACGATGACTGATTTTGAAGAATACACAGAGTTCATGATTGCTAGTATGATAGTATAAGTGATGTGATTCTATAGTTTAACTGCTTAGGCCCCACCTCCGCCACACCTCCAGCATTCGAGGTCACCATGCTACTGAGCTGGAGGTATCCTGTCATGACTTTCTCATCCACCTGGAGGTTTGTTTTAGTTTGGTGCTTTGCTAGGCAGTGCACCTTTTTTTATGTCCAGCCCTCTTGTGCAACTCAGACTGATGCCATCACAGTTCTCTTGTGTTTCCTGGTGTCTCCCCTCATGAGTTGGTGTGTTCCTGTTCCCTCGTGTGTTTACATCTAAAAGATCCGATGGTCCAGTAGTCCAGCATGCAGTCTCCGAGCTCCTGATCATCGTGCTTTTCCTCAGGCTTCTCTCATGTTCTGGTTCAAGTGTGGCCTACGCTCTGATTTTGCTTTCTAGTGCACTCACCCAGCTCGGCAGAAGTGCCTCCAGGCTGGGATTCCCCATGTATAGCTCCACTAAGGTTTGGAGCGTCTGAACTCTAGTATTTCCCTAGGCTCCCAAGGGGGAACATGAACTTCATCATGACTGGTCGTGTCGGATGCAACGACTCTCCCTCTGACCGAGCAGTTCCCTCGAGCCAAAAGAAAACAAGAGTGCCTATTTCCTCACGTCTTGTTATGTGCTTTGTGTTATTAAAAACTTGATTTGAGTTTACTCCTGCATTTGTGTCCTCCTTCCCTGAGGCTGCATGACCCATAGAATATCAAAAGATCGATTGGATGTTTGCATCACCTTACCTTACCCCAGCTTCATCTGCCCAGGCAAGAAAGCATATAATTCTTACTAATGCCCTAGTTCTATCACCGGTACTTTACATAAGGGAAAAATAGAGGACGAGCTTTTCTTGTCTGCTATGTCACAGATCTTCGACCTCACAAATATTAAGGACAGTTGCGAAGACATTAAGTGTCTTTCTACCCAAATCAGCACATCCTACCAGTAGCACCATATTCACAAAATCATCATGTTCCTTCAAATCGAAATAAATCGCTTACATATAGTAAAATTTACTTATAAGAAAACGAGAGAAGCTGCCAGAAACCCTATATCTGAATCAGAAAATGTTATTGATCCCAGAGAAAAATTGCTTATAATATAACTGCACAGTAATAGAGACACACACAAAAAAACAATGTACAACATTATATGTCAAAATAAAACTCTCCAGAAAATACTCAGAAAATATGCTGTACTAAGCATACTATACTATGAAGATAAAATGTTGTGGCCAGAATGAGAGGTGGCTCTGAATCCTATTGATTAATAAAATGACTGCTGAAGTCGTTTACTAGGTAACACAAAATAATGTTTTGCAAGTGTACACAATACTGAGTCTCTTTTAGTAACATAAATACTGATATTGTACATGAAAAGACAATTGCATAAGTAGTGATATAAGTAGTAACATTAATATGGATGTTGTATATAAAAAAAGGCTATTGCACATAATAATACATATATTCCACACAATTATAATGATTTAGCACACAATACGAAATTTCACAGCTGAGTAGCAGCAGGTTATTGCACAGATTATTGTGAGGATGTGCAACAGGGGGAGGAGTTATAGAGTCCGGTGGGAATTATTTTCTGTAGTGTTGGTGAGTCTATGGCTAACTGTGCTTCTCTGTTCAACAACATCATTGTGGAGTGCATTATTAGCATTGTCTGTAATGGACTGAATTTCTACACTGAGAGAGTTTCTACACTGTCAAATTCCACAACCCGCCACTGAGCCTGCTTTCCAGATCCGACTGTTGAGTCGCTTGGTCTCTACCACTATCATACTGCCACACCAACATAGAAAATAGTACAGAATCACAGAACATCTAGAACATGATGTTGCAGACCCTAAAAGTTCGGAGTCTTCATAGGAAGTACAGCCTAATTTGACCTCTCTTTTAAGTCAGCAGAGAGTTCTTTGACCAGTTTATAGTCCGTGTACACTACTTTTTGAGTTCTGGTCAGGCATAATTCTAGTCCATCACAAGCACATATTTTTCAAGTAAATAACAAAAGTTACACACAACTTACGTAACTTAAACATAAATATTGTAAAGTAAACATGTATACTTTGTTATCCAACTACAATATTTCATAGAGGCCTTTTGCACGGGTCCAATAGAGCTAACATTTGCCAGCTAGCATGCAAACTGGAAAAGTCCTGCATAAGCCAGTCACTCGAGGAATATTGTTTGTGATGCCAAGTTATGTATTGGAAAAATAAATTGCGTTCCACAGATTCAAGACTTAAGATCAGAGAATCAGAGACTTATTTACCCGAGCAGGTCTATTTCCCAGCATGCTGGTCAGAGAGGGCTGCTTCAACACAGGTTACATAGGTTTTTATTATTAGCTTCAAGGATCCCCTAATGGTTTTATTTTCTGCTCCTTGGGTCATTTGAATTTGACTCAGTCTACTGTGTACATGCTATGGAACATGCTGACACCAGAACATCAAGTATTGTTTCAAGGAAGCAAGTGCTAGGCTGATGGTTAATCTTCTCACTTATTGAAAGTTGCTCATGAGCTCACAGTGTCAATAGTTTCACGCATTTTCTTAGTTGATGCTATTCCAATCATACTACCCTCCCCCAGGAGAGTCATAACTTTACAGTAGGCGCAGAGCCATTTCTTATCAAGATACAAAGATTAATGTGATAGACTGTATGAATATAAATGTGTAAGACACTATGTGAGTACAAATGTGAAAAGACACTGCAAAGTAAATTTTACCCTACAGTTCTTTGGTGTTTTTAAATAAGATGGCATATACCAGATCGCAATAATCAAACCTAACATTACCCAAATCTTTTTGAACTATTGAGGCAATTAAGGACTGCAGCATGATTCACTTTTCTGTGTGCTTCCAAATAGAACCACTATTAAAATAAAACTACCGGCCTGATGTTTTGTAGGCCCCCTTTTATGCCCTAAAACAGCTATGACTCATCAAAGCATGGATTACACAAGACCTCTGAAGGTGTCCCTCATGTCTAGCACCAAGACATTAGTATCCTGTAATTTGTGAGGTGGATCCATGATGGATCAACTGATTTTTCCAGAACATCTTTATATTTCTCCAACTAATTCCTGAATAATTCTGCAGTATAGCAGGGCGCACTGTACTTCTGAAAGTGGCCACTGCCACTATGGAATGCTACTGCCATTAGGGGAGATGTACCTGGACTAAAGTGTTTAGGTAAGTGGTAGAAGTCAAAGTTAACTTGTTGCAAGAGTGTGTCAAACCAAATGCATATCCTTACTGCAGAGACCTAAATAGTGCCTGTAAATACATAAACTCATCCACACAAAGGAATTAGAATTGAAAAGACATACTCCCCACACACCCAGATCTAATTTACACCATATAATTATTTCTTTCAGCACGGAGTGGTTATGGTTCTTGGAAAGACATTTCTCGAGAGCCTTTCTGTTCCACTTCACCCCACATGTTGTGTTTGACAGGGCCTACCTGCCTTTGTGAATTATCTGCCACTGGCCTCCACCATTTAAAATTAAGCTCTAAACAAGTTCATTAGCTTTCCCTTTGTGTTGAATTGATTTTCGCCTCTCCACATCAAAGACACCCCAGCCGTCTGCCACGGAGCATGACTGCAAAGGAACAGAATGAGCTTAGCATCATTTAGCCTAGCCACTGCTTGCCTGTGTCTAGCTCTCGGTTGCCATGTTTTGTTCTCCATATTTAATTATGAACTGGACTAAACCTGTTATGCTGCAAACCTCACAATCATTAATAACTAATTACTATCCAGGTTTTTCTGTTAATGGCAACTTGTGCAAAACCCCATATGCATGCATGTTTTTTTTCATTTCATGGTTTATAAATGAGGAACATTGCAAGTTCACTATTTTTACATTTATTAACAACAAAAGCATCTTGTTTAAGACAAAAATCTGGTTGGAAAATCATGGTGTAAAAATAAATCATGACTGTTGGTACATGAAACTATGCATATCTTATCAACAAGATATGAACAACTTTTCTGAAAACAGGAAATGTCTTTTAACTACATTCTACTGCAATTTGTCATTTGATCAAGTTGGCATAAGTTCATCTCAGAAAACAGTGAAACTCTGACTTTTTGAGCACTTTAAAATGACCACCTAAAAGCTGAAAGTCATCAGGGAATGAGTTCTGCAGGAGGGAAAAGCACAGAATGTTTTTCCCTGTCTTAGTTAGCATATTTATGAGCACTCCTGGGTGAAATGACCGCCTCTGTGTTTGTATTTCTCTGATAGAAGGATAGAAATTGGCTGCCCGTTGCCTTGTCGCGAGCGCTGCGTCCTTGTGGAGACGGCTACCCCCTGTGGATCGAGGTGTGGAGTGAAGTAGGAGGCGGAGGGCTGATTTGATAATGCCTCCTGCACCTCATGGCCAATCTTACAGGTGTACCGGGGGGACAAAGTCACATTGTCCCCGCTGTCACTGGTGTAACTTCACTTCCACCCAAATTACCTTTCACACTCTTTACAGAGCCTTCACCAACTCCAATAACTCATAACAAAAACACCTGGAAGCACACTGAATTTGTAACAGAGATGCTACCACATACTAATAAGTTATAAAAAAAAAGATTTATTAAAAGATGCCTGCAAATTTTTTTTATAATAATAGGAATAAAAATTCCTAGATGGTTCTTGCTTTAGGCATATAATTCCAAACCATGAAAGAACCTATATCCGGAACACTATGTCCTATAAAATGTTCTTCACATTTACATAAGTTATTAAAATAATTGAAGTAATGTTGCCTTTGTGTTTGCAATTGTCTCTGAAAGTTTTGATTGAAAGGTTTTGTAAAAAAAATTGAGATTGATAGATGAACCCATTCCTTTTCTCTGATAGTGTATACTAACCAAACTAACTGCTTTATTAATCTCCAACATATTCTAATCGTTCTGTACCAATCTGACCTTATTTTGAATTTCCAAAATAATCCCAAAACATGGTAACAGCCAGATCTAAATAGAGCTTTGTCAATGTCTAAAATAATCCTATAGTCCTTTTCTAACTACATTTAACAGTATAAGTGATCTCCATAACAATGTAATTGTTAAATACTATCTACTCTTGAATACAGATTTATTCATATTCTGGATCATCCTCATATGGCAAACCAACAAATATACTTAATGTATTCATTAACAAAATAACCCCTCTCTTCCAATCAGACCAAAACATAAATCCCATGATTCTGCACCAGCTCTTCCTCTGATTTAAACCACTGCTTTATTAATCTCCGAAGTATTCCACAGTTTTAGGAAACTCCAAAATAATCCTATAATTCCAGTACAATTAAATACAATAAAATATCAAAATCAATTTCACATTTGAATATTAATCTGATCAAAAACGGCTTTATTAATAGGCAAAATATTGGGATAATACTTACCCATACCAAAGTGAAGAATACTTATAATACTGCACCACTATACCAACCAAACCTAAAGATGTGTTGATTCATCTTCAGTATAAATCCAAAGCTCTATAACAATCACAAAGCTTTAGTAATTTCCAAAACTATCAAAGCTCATGATGCCTGTAAATGCATTATTATTTTAGAGCTGTGTTAGGATAGGTAAGTGACTCTGACTTAGTCTAAGGTATGTTTCGACTAACACTAAAGTCCAGGTTATATCACTGTCGAAGGAACAAATCTGTGTTGTAACTCGAGGAGTCCCATCTAGATATATCAAATAATCTGCCACATAATTTCATGATGTTTTCAAACATCATAATTTTATAGCTTTTTTCCTTATCACCCCCCCTTTGATTGCACTCAAACCTGTATTAGAGAGGATGAGATGTCGGTCTGATCAGCCCTCCACCAACTCTGAGAATGAGGGTAAAGTAGGTATTGTGATGAAGACCAGTGCATTTAAACCACTTATTATAATAGTAATTAAAATGATTTAAATCACTGTTAACTGTGATGATGCAGGAATGCTGGGCTGCATCTGCCAGAAATGTGTCACAGGACAGCAGACAATAAATAGTTGCTTTGTGTTCTAAGGGTAGAACTAAAAATGTATACGGTTATACAAATGTATACAGTTATGAATTTACTTTGTTATAATTAGTAAATTATATTTTACACTAAAATCCATGAAACAATATATTGCCACAAATAGAGCAAAAAAAAAAGCAGAGGATATTTCAATTAAAAAGTAGTTGGTTTCTGCCAAAAATTAGGTTTTAAGAAAAAATCCATGACTCTGAACTGCAGCTTAGCAGGGAAACACTGTATATATTTTAGTTCTATGAATATAACACTGAATAATATATCCTTTTTATTTTTATTTTTTATCCTGTGTATTTTATTGTTTTGTTTACTTTGGGATACAATAGAGATACATTTAATTACATTTGTTTAAAGCAAATTCTATTAAAACTGTCTACCAATTGATTAAAATACATTTGACAACATAGAAGTGTATAAATCAAGTAAAAATGTACCAAATGGTATGCAGAGGTAAAAAAAAAGTTGTCTTATCTTTATTACGTTTTAATGGCACTGAGGTCGAGTGGAAATATGAAAAAACAAAATCTAACCAAAAAAAAACAAACGAAAAGAACTAGAAAACAGAGAATAGGGACCTGGAAAAAAACTGGTAAATCAAGCTGCTGAAGATAACATAATCACACACAACATGAATTAAATGCAAACTAATACCATGTGAGGGGTGTGACAAAAAGCCAGAACAGAGCGAATAAAGGAACCAAAAATGAAAACGGACATATGGCAGGGGACTATGGCAGGAAATACAAGAGGGCAGATACAAAAGAAGGAGGTAGAAACAGCAGAAGAAAGTAAACAAGAGCATATGGTAAAGACACAAAAAGGAAATTAGAGATTGGATTGGGAGAAGTTTTAACAGCGAGGCAGCCAGGTATATGAGATATTTTGACGTTTTTTTTTATTTATTTATTTTATTTTTTTCCCGTAGACTAATTGTCTATTTTGGCCAAATGCAAATGCCAAGCCTTTCTTTGCATTAGGAACACAAAAGAGCAGAAGCAGCTAAAATAAAGCTATGGATGCAATTACTATTTGCAGAGCTATTGCTAGAGGAATAAAAGACAAAACGTTGTAGAGCGAAATGGCACCTAACTTGTCTTCTTTAAATGTAGCTTTTTTTAGCCCAAGGTCAAAGCTGAGGAGAGGTGAGTGCGAGAGGAGGCCATAGGAATATTCACATGATGGAAACTGTTCTAATTACTGCACAAACCAATTCTCTGAAGGGCGCTCTATGCATAGATTTTTTGGTCGGCTTCATTTATTTTGACATAGATTCTTATAATGAAATAACAAAGAAACTCCCACCCCGGAAAACTCGTCCCACAGACATTTCCACTTGTAGATAATTGGAAAAACTTGCCGCAGCATTATTTTAAATGTGAAGCTTTTAGAATGCACAAAACTCATTCTACAGAGCATTTAAAAAAAAAATTTAAATTAGCCCCAGACCCTCACTTCTGTTATCTGTGTTGTTTGTCAGCTATTTAATGGTTTTATGGGTATCAAACCATCAAACCAGTTAAATGTAGAAAACTGAGAAGTGTGAATTGATCCAAAACGGATTTTATATGGAATGTTGCCTCTATAATATTTTTGTTGGTATGTTGGACAATCTCAATTACATGTTGTGTTTATGATTTACAGAAATATGTTGCAACAATACCACTCTGGACACGGCCACCCAAATTACTAGCATACAACTGTTTTTGCTGGGACAGATGCATCAACTTACATTGCAGGCTTGATTGTTTTCATTAATGCTGGCTGTTGTTTGTACACGGTGTTTACACATACATCAATGGCACATACTGCACTGAGCCATGCCCTCAACTGAGATGCCAAGCCTGTTTGAAAGCAAATGAAAATCTGGCTGCCAGGAGCCATCTTTGCTCTTCAAGACTGAGGCATTCTGGGACAAGTTTAGACTGCAACAAATGACAACTCAACCAACTTGTATGTGTACAGGGTTCCTGTGACTGATTACATCAGCAAGTGCACTAATGATGTGACAGCCTCCAAGACTATAACCACACGTTCCAGCTAGAACCTGTAGAAGACTGTGGAGGTTTTCAAACAGGTCTCAAAATTTGACCACCTTGAATAAAATCCGTATAAAATAAAAGAGTGACCACTCCACTGAATCTGCTCTTCTATCAGTGACTGAAGTTTTAAAAATTAGCCAGAGCAGCAACTGAATCCTCGGTTCTGATTGTTCTGGATCTAACTGTAGCCATCAAAATCAATGACCACAGCATCCTCCTATCCATACTCTTGAACATGGGCATCTCAGTCAAAGCTCATTCTTGGTTCAAATCCTACCTCTCTGGGAGTTCATTGAAGTTGGGACAAACACCTCCATACAATCAGCCTCCCACTGGAGTCCCCCAAAGCTCAGTACTGGGGTCACAACTCTTTGCAATTTACACCATGGTTTCAGCCATGATGCTTGGCAAATCATGGCTTTGCCTTATACAACATCAGAAAAATCAGGCCAATTCAGGCCATACTTGACTCAGTATGCCCCCAACTCCTGATAAAAGACCATGGTTATCATTCACCTCACATTGCCCTCAGAGCGTGTCTTCCAGCTAGTACTATAAAAGCATTAGAGCTGGTTCAGGGCTCTTGCCTACAGTATGACATCTGGGTCTGTTCCTAGCTTTCATTCAGTCATACTCGCCCCCTCTGCTCCACCAAGGAACATCATCTGGCTCTGCCATCCCTACACCCAAGACATGTGTCTTGGAAGTAAGGAAGACCATCCCACCCACCAGTGGCCACATACTCTGCCTGTCCGCTGCTAATGTGAGGAGGACTTTGCATAAAATCAACCCACAGAAGGTCACTGGACTGGACAACAGTGGATGTGTGCTTACAGGATGCACATAGCAGGTGGTGGATACTCTCACAGACATTGTGAACTGGACATCTCCGGTGTCACCCTCTGCTGGTTACACTGACGAGTTTGCATAGTTCTAACAACATCAGCAAGTTTGCTGATGACATGACCCTGGTGGGTTTGATCAGAGGGAACAAAGAGGTTGCATGCAGAGAGAAGGTTCAGTGCTGGTGCCAACAAACTACCTCTGCTGTTACAATACAGTATAACTGTGTTCACTCACTTTACAACTGTTACTGCTCCTGTCTCCTTCATGGGATTCTGTTCCATTTTCTGCATAATCCATATGTGAATGACATTCATGTAAGAACCAAATAATCAAGGAGTACATTACTACTACTACTACTACTACTACTACTACTACTACTACTACTACTACTACTACTACTACTACTACTACTAATGATAATAATAATTAAAAAAATAAATAAAATAATAATAATAATAATAATAATAATAATAATAATAATAATAATAATAATAATAATAATAATAATA
>JBBMFX010000101.1:6359306-6389215 GCA_037832545.1 Rhabdalestes septentrionalis
TATACACACCTTATACTAAATGGTTCTGACCAGACTCCAAGATGTTAGCACCAAGATGTAAGACTGTGTGGTGAGGGGTTCCATGAATCAGACTAGTTAGTCCCACACATCCACTTGTGCTCAATCAGGCTGAGAATGTTGAAGGCCAAGTCAATTCTTTTAACTTTTTGAGGGCAAAAGGAAAACCATTGTGATAAAGGAATGTACTTGGTCTGGAACAATATTTATGTAGGTTGTTTGTGTCAAATTAACATTTGCAGAACACTGTCCAGATCATCGCACTTACCCTCTTCCCGTTGTGCAATCTGGTGCCCACTCTTCCCCACTTAAGTGACACACATGCACCCAGCTCTCCACATGACTCATCATACCGGACCACCATAATACATTACTCCATGATACAGTTCTGATTCTCATGTGGCGATTATAGGCACTTTGGCTTGTAGACAGGGGTCAGCATTTTTCAGCAATTTGTGCTAAGCTACTTTTTGGGAATTTATTAGATGGGCTAGGTTTTGTTCCACATGCACATCAGGGAGCTTTGAATGTATGAAACTGTCACTAGTTTCTTTTTGGACCACTTTCAGTATGTATTTAACATTGCATACTGGGATCCCTCCACCAGTCCTGCTGCTCTCACCCAGTTGTCTAGGTTTCACCATTTTGGTCCTTGTCAAAGTCATGCAAACCCTTACACTTGTTTTTTCATTTTTACTATGAAAACACAAAGAGTGTGCACTTGCTACCTAATACATCCACCCATCGACAGGTACATACCATTGTATCTAGATAATCAGTGTAATTTTCTTCACCTGTAATTGGATTTAATGTTGCAGCTGATTGGGGTAAAAATATGCTATACAGATACAACTTACAAATAAGAGATAAATCATTGTCATTATTATTATTATTATTATTATTATTATTATTATTCTTATTATTATTATTATTATTATTATTATTATTATTATTATTATTATTATTATTATTATTATTATTATTATTATTATTATATTCCATCTAGAGATGCCAAAGTAGCACACAGTCTAAACCACAGCAGTCTAGTTGTCACTTGTCAGAAATTCAGCAGAGTTTCTATTTATACTCTCTGGTCTATCTGGTCTGTTTGTGCCAGCGATACCAGTGCCAGCTCTCCGCTGGTGTGGGCAGCAAAGGCCTTCCAGAATCTTCCTTCGCTTCTGTTCTTTCTTGTGTTTATATTAAACAAAGACTGAGCACAGGGAAAGTTTCTCTACATGCAAAATGCTGTTATGTGATCAGGAGAAGCCTGTTCAACTCTAGTCTTTCCAAATTCTCCCTTCATAACTCCCAGTGAAACTGTTGTTGCTCAGTAGCTGCAGTCATTCAGCAGAATTTTCCTCACAGTCATAGCAGCCCTGCTAACATTTTACTCTGCTAAAAGCAACACTCCCACTTTTGCTAAAATGTCATTCCATCCCCCCCTCACTTTTGTCAGATTATATTGTATTAAATTGATTGTGAAGAAGAGAATGTCAGGTCCAGCCACTGAGGTTTACCAGTCAGTGTTTTCCATGTCATTGAATCATTGGCAGGTTTACTTATTGTGGTCTCTCACTGCCTTAATAATCTCTGATAAAAGACAAATAAATAATGATTGTGGTTACATCAAACACATAATGATAAAATTAATAAAAGCAGCATTATTAGTAGTAGCAGGAGTAGCATAAAAATTCATGCATGCAGAAAAAAGTCAGTTGAGACATGATACTGTCTATATTGGATGTAAATATATTGATTACGTTTAGTGCATTTAGCAGATGCTCTTATCCAGAGCGACGTACCTCAGTGCTTCAGAAGTACATATCTGTCCTTCATCCGCTAGTAAACTTGTACAATTTACGAATGCAGTTATAAAATTATGTTTATTAAATGCATAGCTAAACAGGTTTCTAGTGATTTGTTGTTTTTTACTATTTCAGTATCATTCTTAAATGTGGACAATGGTAAATACAAAGTCAAACTCTTGTACAAGGTGGTATTGCCGAACTCGACTGTACTCTGCACAGACTTACTACTTTCTGAAGTCTCACTCTGCAGCTCCAACTGTGCTGATTTCTTTGCTTCTCAGCATGGACACTGCGGTTTGTGTTCATTTGATGGTTTTCCAGGTAGTGCTGCACTGGCCCTGTCCTCTAAACACCCCTTCCCAGCCACCCCACCCCCTACCTCGCTGTATCCGTTCTTTGACCCCCCGGCCTTGGCAGGAAAACTGGGTTCTTTAGCTCAGGCTGGTAATTACCATTCAGCAACGCTGCAGATACCACCTGTAAGGACACAGCAGCCGTCTTGCTAGGAGACAGTAGGAGGTGTCCTATCATGGTGGACTGTCTCAAAAGTGGTTTTTATTATCTATTACAGAACGATGTGCTGCATCAGCATCTACACCCAACTTTTAACATCCATCACTACACACCTGACCATGTCCATTCACCTTGTAGACTGTTGTACACTGCACAAAATGAACATTTTTATGTTAAATTATTTATGTAATATATATCCAATAGTCCTCCTACAGTCCAAAGACATGTATGTCAATTCA
The DNA here is from genome assembly GCA_037832545.1 of Rhabdalestes septentrionalis. Lineage (NCBI taxonomy): Eukaryota > Metazoa > Chordata > Actinopteri > Characiformes > Alestidae > Rhabdalestes > Rhabdalestes septentrionalis. The sequence goes on from JBBMFX010000101.1 coordinate 6,361,888, forward strand.
ATTGGCATCAATGTGCTCTTGTGTTTGTCTGTGTACCTTCCCTGTAATTTACTGGTTCCTATTCAGGATGTTTTTCTGCTTTTCGCCCAGTGGCTGTTGGGATAGGTTTCAACACCACCCATGACATTGGTTAAGATAAGTGGCTCAGAAATAGGATTGCGTCTCAATGTCCATTGAGAGATTACAATGGCTCGCTAAAAGCTCCACACACGATAAAACATAAAATAAACAATCTGCTACAGTTTTCCTTTGGTTTGTTCATTTAAAATTAAGCAGCCAATCAAATATTACTTTTTAAGTGGGACAATTTTGCCTGCAGTGCATTTATATCATTATGTTTAACAGAACAATTTATTCTGTGATACAGAGGTGAGCAAATGGAGATTGGAGTATTGCCCAGGGATGCCCATTATTACAGCATGCCTGCCTGATCAAGGAATCAAATGCCAGTCTGCTGGTGGAGATCTTACCCACTTTGCTATATACACCATAGTCTAGAGACATGAAGTGTAATTGTACCACTGCCCATTACCATTTGTACTGAATGCTTACCATGTCTGAACAAGTATTTAATCTGAACAAAGGAACACATGCACACATTTTCTAAAATAAAAATTCCCCCACTTGTTGAGGCAGAAGTGGAAATTGTCCTCATAGTGCATGTAGGTAACACTGCTACTTTATATCCCACAGGCCTGAGTTTCATTTTTTACTTTGTTTCCAAAATAACCTTTACAGCACATTGAAGCTAGACTCACAATATTAAACTCATTCGTTTTTCTAACATATTTATAAGGGTATTATTTTAAAAGAAGCTTAGCATTACGTGGAGCAGTAAACCCTGTATCCCTGGCCTGTCGTTAGCATTTACTCCTGTATATCTTTATATCGTCCATTTTACTGTTACTTTGTTCTTTCAGTGTTTTTGTTTTTTCTTTATTGAGGACTTGCTTACATCTTTCAGCAAAGGCCCAGCTTTCAGTTAATACTTTAGCAACCATGTAAAGTTAGCATTTAGTCATAGTAGAACAGCAGATTATGGCAGAAGTAATAGTTTTTGAAAATGCCAAAAATATAAAGAGAATTTAAACTCAGGTCAGGCTCGTGTGTTCTAGGTACAAAGTCATTTTCTGACACTCTGTTATTGCTATGTTTCTGATGCATAATTACATGAAGTGACATTAAATGTGTTTGTCCTGCGCTGTATGCTCTGAAAATAGTTAGAGGCATTTTCCCCAACTGCAGAAGTAATAGTTACTTGCACTCAAGGAACCACTTATGGGCACAGAAGACATTTTAAGCTCTACTATGGGTACATTTTCATCAGCTTCATTGAAATACCTTTGGTAAGACAGATAAGATTGTATTTTGGATTTCAAATTAGACATTTTATTCATTTCAGTATGCTTCAAATTAACAGAAGCAGAAGGAATGAATGAGCATATTTAACAATAAATGACAAAATACATAACAAAAAAATACATAATTTTATGAATTCTTTGGATTTACAGGTTAAAGCTTCATCCAAAATCTGCTGGAAGCTTTGTCCAGTTGCATGCTTTCTAACAACAAAATGCTACTTTACAATGTTTAGATTCTACTCTTTGTCCATGGGTCTAAAAGAACTCCCAGCTTTTGGAATTGGCCTCTGGTTTTCTACTGCTCAGTGTCTATATAATAAGTGTTTTATTAGGCTAGCAGGTTTTCTATTCCTTATTATACTCCTTACTAAAGTGTGAGTATAATTTTGCTTAAACTTCTCTTTATTTCTCTCTCTTCCTCTCTCTCCTGTTTGCATTTGAAAAATAAGGTCATGGCTTGCTTCTTCTTATGTTACCTCAGTTGTGTCCCACATCAAAGTTTTTCATAGAGACATAATTATGATAAATGATGCATGTAATCAAGCATTAAGTAGTGGCGGAATATGCAACCTCGAAAGACAGAGCATGCCCATGCTGTCTGTGTCCTTTCTCCCCAGTGGACAGGAACCATCTGGTTATGGCCATTATGGCTGAACCTGGGTCAGGAGCTTTAGTGGAGGGGGGTGCCCCCCTAACACCTGACCGCATCCATGCAACCTTCAGAAGCGTTAGGGGACACATTACAGAGACACTGATATGAGAAACAATATCAAGCTTAGCCACTTAATTCAGTTTAAAGGGAAAGATTGGTTTATCAAGCTTACACCATTTTCCCCTCACCCCAAAAAGAACCAAGGTACATGATTTATTGTGAAAGTCTAGTTTTTGCTATAATACGGATCAAATGCTCAGCAGAATAATTAATACCTGGCACACCCTTCACACCACTGTATCCCCTGAAACAACATTGCAAGCTGTGTGTAAAGAAGCGGAACGCTAACTAACGCTAACTGGCTATTCCATCCATATTGCTCACCAGTGCTTGTTTCCTGGACAATAAACCAGACCACATCCGATTACAGCAAACTATCCAGCGATAGTTTAGAGACGGTTGTTTTTTTGTTTTTCATGGAGTTCCAAGCACAGCTACCCAGATTTGTAACATGCTAACATTCTGCCTCTACAGAAGGGCTGCAAATTTTGTCTCAAACCAGCTGTCCCTTACTTCATCCCAAATTCCTTCAATGAGGGGGAGAACATGCTGGACTGTGTTTACAAAAACACAGCCAGTGTGTATTGCACTGAGCCCCACCCAACTGTCTGAACTCTGTGGCTACTTGGACCACGTCTCTGTCATGCTGATCCCAGCATGCAGAGCGTTCACCAGAGTGCCAAGCCCATTCTGGACTAGACAAAAATCTAGCTTTCGGGCACCATCTCTGCTCTTTATGGCTGTTTTTTGCACACTGACATTTGGTAGGTTACAACCACTGTGGCATATAGGGCTCAGTGACCTTCTCCATTAAGTACATTGATAACATTACTGCATCCAAGACCATCACCACACAGCGCAATCAGAATCTGTGGATGACTGCAAGGGTGCATGGGTGCTGAGAATCTCTGCCTTTGAATAGCAAGGGCCAACCTGCAGCAAAGTATGCACATCCTCAGAACAACTTCAGCCACTTTCATGACATTTGCAACATATGTGGCAGGGCATCTGCACCATTACCGAATACTCTGCCTGCCAGTGAGGCCTCCAATCCAGATGCACTGAATGATTTTACACACAGCTTGAGGCAGAGGATGACATGGCTCTGAGGAACACCACCTTGCCCTACACTGACCAAGTGCTCTATCTGACCATGCCTGATGACTCTTTTTGGCTGCTGGACCAGGCAACATTTCATGGATATTTAGGTTGTGTATGCTTTTCTTGTATGCTATAGTTTCACAGTAAAGATTTGAATTAGAGCCTAATACACTGTTAGCTCATATTTTTGACCAGGTAATACTTGTTCATGGTCTAGCTGCTAAAAATAGAAAATAGAGCACAATTAGATGGCATTGTTGTTATAGAACAGTTCACAAGATCTTTGTACTTGCAAGACACACTATATTGCCAAAGTATTCACTCACCCATCTAAATAATTAATTTCAGGTGTTCCATGGCCACAGGTGCATAATTTTAAGCACATAGGCATGCAGGCGGCTTCTACAAACATTTGTGAAAGATTGGGTTGCTCTCTGGAGATCAGTGAATTCCAGTGTGAATTCCGTGATAAAATTACTCCTCTTGAAATGTCCTTACTACTTAATATTTCAAAGTCAAATGTCAGTGGTATTATAACAAAGTGGAAGCAATTGGGAATGCCAGGAAATGCTCGGCCACGTAAACTGATGGAGCGTGGTCAGCAGATGCTGAAGCATTGATTGCGCAGAGGTCGCCGACTTTCTGCAGAGACCTCCAAAGTTCGCTACAGACCTCCAAACTTGATGTGGTCTCAGATTAGCTCAAGAACAGCATAGAGAGCTAAATGGAATGGGTTTCTATGGTCGAGCAGCTGCATCCAAGCCATACATCAACAAGTACAATTCAAATAATCAGATGCAGAGGGGTAAAGCCTGCAGCCATTGGACTCTAGAGCAGTGGAGGCATGTTCTCTGGACTAATGAATCATGCTTCTCCATTTGGAAATCTGATGGATGAATCTTGGTTTGGCAGTTGCCAGGAGAAAAGGACTGGTCCGACTACATTGTGCCAAGTGTAAAGTTTGGTGGTGGGGGGATTGGGCAACTCTGAATACTTCAGTATACCCAGAGATTTTGGAAAATTTCATGCTCCCAAATTTGTGGAAACATTTGGGGAGCCCCTTCCTGTTCCAACAGGACTGTGTAGCAGTGCACAAAGCAAGGTCCGTAAAGATATGGATGAGCAAGTTTGGTGTGGAAGAACTTGACTGGCCTGAGTCCTGACCTCAACCCGATTGAACACCTTTGGGATGAATTAGACCAAAGACCACAAGCCAGGCCCCATCCAATATCAGTGTCTGACCTCAAAAATAAAAAAAAGGCACAGATTCCCATAAACACACTCCTAAACATGGTGGAGAGCTTGCCCAGAAAAGTTGAAGCTGTTATAGCTACAAAGGGTGGACTGACATCATACTTCATACTTTTGGCAATATAATGTATATCCCCCATCTTAGTCAGCATGCTCATGTACTGTATCTGCTGTTACAATGAGAACCAATCTGATTATGTATGCAAAATTGACTACAGTCGTTCCACACAATTTGGATTTGTAAATTTGAAATATGAATATTAGATATGCTTCCTAAAATGGACACTATTTAACTAAAACTCCTTGACGATGACAATACAAATTGTGTTTGGGGAACGATCATGTTAGTCTATTCAGAACATTTTTCACCTAAACCTGAGAACATTTGGGGAAAGAAACACTATTGCTCAGGGGAGTTTTATTAGTAAAAATGATATATATACACTTTGCTGTTTTTTAAAGATACAATGCATATGTGTGACAGCTGCACCGTCCCATCTGTGCAGAGCCTGTTCCCTGTCTCATGAATGATTGCTTTCCCTTCATCCCTTTATTTATTTCCAGTTTCTGTTTAGGTCCCTTGTCCCCTACCAAGTGTTCCTGCCTCATTTGTATCGCGTCCCAGTCTGATTGGTTTCACTTGTCTCCTGTCCGTCAATGGTTTCACCTGTGTCTTGTTTCCTTGTCTGTATTGAACCCCCAGCGATCCTCAGGATTGCTGAGTCTGTATTTGTCGCATTGTTATGTCACATTGTCGCACTGTTGTCTTGTTGCATGTTGTCTCTTGTCATTGTCTCCTCTGTTGTTTATTGTTTTCTGTTTTCCAGATCCAGGCTCCTTCTGTTATTGAGTCTCCTGTGGCGCATGGTCTGCGTCGACCTCTGTGTAGTACCCTCTGCGTTTCCGAGGAGAAGCTTTGTGCCATTGACGTTTTCCAACGAAAAGTTCATCCCCTCTGCATTTCTGAGGAGAAGCGTAGTGCCCTTGACATTTTGAAGTGAAGCTTAATGCCCTTGATGGTTTGAGGAGAAGCTTGATGCCTTCGACGTTTTCGAGGAGAAGTATGTGCTCTTGACGGTTTCGAGGAGAGCATGTCCCTCGACTGTTTCGAGGAGAGCGTAGCCATCGACAAGAGCCTTTTCCTGTTCCTGTTCTTTTGTTTTGTTTTTCTTTGAGGAGCACGGGTCTCGGGTCCCAGGTTTGGATGTGATCCCATGATGGTGTAAGTCTGTGTTTCATGTCTGTTGTTTTCAAGTTCCTGTTTATGTTCTGTCTGTTGCAGGTCCATGTTCCTCTGTTTTTCTATCCAGGTGTGTATGTTTCCAGCCCCCTAAGTCTCCAGCCCTGGATGGTTTTTAGGAGAGCCCTGTCCTGGTTTTTGTTTTTCTTTGTTTCTTTGAGGAGCACGGATCTCGTGTTGTGAATGTCCTGTCGCGAATGTGTATGTCCCTCCTGTTTTATGTCCAAGGTCGAGGAGAGCGTAGTGCCCTCGATGTGTCCAAAGAGGCTTTGTGCCCTCTGCGTTTCCGAGGAGAGGCTTCGTGCCCTCTACGTTTCCGAGGAGAGGCTTCGTGCCCTTGGCGAAAGCTGATTCCCGTTTCCTGTTTTGTTTTGTTCCTTTAAGGTTTTGTGTCTTGTGTTTTGCATGTGGTTTCCCTTTGGTGTGTGTAGTTTCATGCTTAATGTAATCATATTTCTGTTCAGGTTTCCCTATGTCTTTATTTCATGATTCATGTTTAATGTATTCGCGGTTTCTGTTTGTTTTCCCTGTCTGTTTTTCAGGCCCGTGACCCTCTGTTTTCTACCCCAGGTTGCGCAAGTCTTGCGCGGACACCTGTATCCCTGTTTCCTGGTCTCGACATTTGCGAGGAGAGTTTAATCCTGTTTCCTTGTTTTGTCTTTACTTTGTTTCTTTGAGGAGCACAGGTCTCTTGTTTGTAACTCCCCATGTTAGGTATGTTTCTGATTTCTGGCTTGTAATGTGTTTTGGTTTTAAGTTCTGTGATCATCTTTAAGGAATGTTCTATTTTCTGTCCCTGTCGTGCAGTCGTCATTAAATCATGTCTATAAATGTACCTGGGTGTCCGCCCCTTTCCCCTCCCTGAACCCAACCGTGACAAAATGAAAGATTTAAAAGATAAATCGCTGCACATTGAAGCTCTTAGTGTGATATTACGGTAAAGATTTGTGGCTGGCTGCTGCACAGAAAACAGAGATTGTTATATTTATGGTATGGAACCCCAGGGGGGATGTCAGAGCTCCCCTGAGTGGAGATGGGAAAGAAATATTTGGTGTCTTTTTCAAACATGTGATGAAAGAGACTACTAAAGTGTTGTGCATGTTAATGGTGGCATTAAGCCACAAAAGACAGCGTGACAGGATTCTTCTCTCGTAAACAGATCTGCTGCCGGGTGTCTGTGGCCTGTACAAACAGCACATTGCCTTGGGAATACTGGGGCAGGGTCTTAAACTTGGTCATTTTGGGAGAAAGGCCATCTGGTCTGTAATACCCCATTATCTGAGTGGATATTAAGAGTACCTGACTAGGCATAGCTTACTTTGGAGTTAGAACGAAGCTAATGTTAAAACGAAATCCACCCAAGTTTGCTTATAGGGAACAGTGTGACAAAAATCACATTTTTAGATGTGGGTGATCAGCCCATATATGCCTGATGTTCAATTTATCTTATTTCATTTACAGCTGTAAGGCTAATAATGCTAACAAACAGTAGAAGTCACCCAAACCTGCTATTACAGTTAACCATAAAAATACTATAACAATTAATTAACAAAGTCATAACAATTGAACCTTAAAAATTTCACAGTGTTCCCAGAACAGCATGGACAACCATTTAAGACAACGGGGTCTGATTTCACATACCACCTCAAGAGCCAATGACTATCCTAAATAGAGAGTAATCTGCTCTGAGATCAGTCTTCTTTATGACTACTCTGTGAATACCCACCCTGCTTGTAGCTATAAATTAAATATATAAATATATAATAAATAAAATAAAAAATATAAACTCAGCACCAGTTCTAAACCAAAGAAGCAAAATTTAGACACCAAACTTGGCTGATTAGCTACATCTGAAATGAATGCAAAATGGTGTATATTTTATTTGATTAAATTTTTTTTGTTAAACGATTCCTTTAAAAATAAATAAATGTAAAAAAAATTTTATATATATATATATATATATATCTGAAGTGTGTTAGCTAGTTAATCCCAAATCATAACCAAAAGGAATGCTAAGACTTTTATTGAATGCTAAGGCAATTTTATTGGTTGCTTCCTGTTCATATTAATACATAGTGTTGTTTCTTGCTATAAGTAGTATAAGTAGGGGCTTAGGTCCTCTAAATCACCAGAGGCCCTAAGTATGTTGCATTTTAGGTATTTGTTTGTATGTTGTATCCACATCACGTAATTTGTTTAGGTGGCTCTCAAGTGTTGTGTTTTATAGAGCTGTCCTTCCAACACTGCATAGGTCTTCACTACATATAAAGCTGATAAAAATACACATCAAACCACACTACTGTTTTGGCACATTCAAAGTAAGATAGAGAGCATTCCAGCTGTATTGGTCTTAAGATTCTGAAATTTTCACACGGCATCATAGACTAGGGACCCTTAGGGGAATAGTTTAAAGCAATACTCCAATGGTTTTCAACTTAATCTTTATCCACTTCCTTTGTATAGTTGGTTGTCACAGACAATTATTTTGAGATTTCCCTGTATTTTAAAAAGAACAGAAAATGTCTTAACTTGAAACTCACATATAATAGATGCCAATGGGCAGCTGCTGTGATATTACAACCTTTTCTCTCCAACAGTGCATGGTTTTAGGGGTACAGTGTTGAAAGCTCTGATTAAAACTTCCCTTTGTCCTCTCTTTGTCCCTTTGGAAAAGTCAAGAATGTGAGTTCCTCACCTAGATTTGTGGAGACTTCATTAGTGATGCAAGTGGGCGGAGCTCTTTGACATTTGGTCTCCTGCCCTGGCTTATGTGTAAAGTACTAATTAGAAGAGAAAACGCTGTCAAACTGCCATATGGTGGGAGAGAAGCAGCAGCTTGCCAAGCGCCATAACAAACCTAAACATTTGCAGCCGCAAGCAAACCTCCAGACAGCCTGTGTCAGGTATTAAGATATATGTAAATGTGGGCTAAATTAATCAGTGCATTCATGTGCTTTTCCTCTCCTTGGGCCTTTTTCCACTCCCCCAAGGTTATTGTTTACAGCCAATGGTTTCTGTGGCACACGTAGCATCTTGATTCATGTTCTCTTTCTGCACAGTTGGGTGACATTATGTGAGCAAGGTGTGTGTCCAAGAAGTTGTTTTGTTCTGTGAGGTGCCAGGTATGACATCATTAACCATGAGTTAATACATCACGCACAACAATGGGAAGATAAACAATATTTTGACTAGAAAATAAGTACACACATTCTCCCATCATTCTGACCAAGACATATTTGGTCTATGCACTCTAGTAAAGGAAGCATATACTTCACTAGTTTGCACTGTGCCTTGGTCATCCCACACTTTCTTTAATCTGTAACAGCTTGCCTGGTTTCTGACATTCTGATATCCATATAACTGTAATTCTATATCTTTTAAAAAGTCTAGATTTTGTCTGTATTTTTATCTGCTTTTGCAGATAGCCATGTTGTAAAACCACAGAAGCAATTCTGTTTGAAAATACATACCAAAGTGTTGTTTGAGGCATGTGTGTGATGATTTAAGCAGGAAGTTTCCATACATGTTAGCTATATCAGCTTTATACTTCAAACTCCAAGACGGAAACTTCAGACACCAAACACGTTTAGGCTGATTCTTTACATTCATGGTAAGGCAGTATTTGTATAACCTGTATTTTCCACTCAGCTTTATTGTTCACTTTCATACTGCATGGTGAATAATGCTGTCACATGGTTGAAAGCGAGTGGGAAGGAGCTTAAAGGAGAGTATAATAAGGTAGAGGGATGTGCCATTTTATTAATGAGACTTCACAGTTAAGGCATGATGTGGATATCTACTCAAGATAATTGCTCAGACAAAGCAAGACTACAGCCATGCTTGTTAGCAGGTTAACTTTTTGCTTGTGTTTAGTATCATGTGGATGTATGGAGTTTTAAGAGGAGATTGGAAGCATTGTATTTGAAGCGGATTCATCGACTGCAGCGCCGATAGAGCAGGCAGAATCTTTTGATGGATCTTTTTTGGTTTTTTCTTCCGCTTTCGGGCCCATTAGCTGTCTTCTCTGTCATCCCAGAATCAATTGGTTGAGCTTTCTATGTCAGGCCTGACGTGCGGCAACGAGTGAAAGAGGGAGAGATGAAATGAAACAAACCTTCTTCACAAAAAGAGGGGAAAGAACTGGAGTGATTTTCACTCAAACTAGTTTTCATGGTGAATTGAGTCAGCTATAAGCCATAAGCTTGTTGCTCCTGAGTGAAAGCACTTGAATGTTGTATATGACATTCAGTTTCTTGTGGCAAAAAAAGAGAAAGCTTTTGAGATACTTGCTTTAGATAGATTCTGTTAAATCTGTTTGGGTATAAAGATGTGTGTATCTCCACTTCATACTGTGGAAAGGCATAATTCAGAAATAATATGAGCACCTATTATGGGAAAATATAATAGGTGCTCCTTGTTTTTCTGAAGTGAGGTACATTAACTACATTCAGGTTTCAAAATGTATCCTTCACTCCCCTTCCTATGCAGCTTATATTTAGAATCTAGCCTGCTGAAACATTTTGAGTTTGCTTTTGTGATGTCACAAACCAAAACGTTAGCATAAAAACAGCTCCATAATTAAAGGCCATTAAAAGGTTATGAAATATGTCTTTTTTTCAGTTAGCTCGATGTCACACTGAGTCATGTATGAAAAAATTCCACACCTTTATGAAAAATTCCACACCTTTAATTAATAGCTTAATTACTTGGCCAGAATGACAACAATAATAATAATTTGAGTGAACAGTCTGAGGCCACTCCTCAAAACAGATTCTCTCCAGATCCTTAGGAGTCATAGGTCTGACTCTGAGGTTTTGCCAGGGGACTGAGATGGCCAGCCTGATTTTGTGGTCATTGAACCATTTTTATGTGGATTTGGATGCATGCTTTGGATCGTTGTTCTGCTGGAAGGTCCAACTGTGACCCAGTTTTGCTTCATTGGCAGAGGCAGTCAGACCATCATTTAAAGTCTCTAAGCAGGAGTGTGCAAGGCGGCCTGTATTTGTATCTGTATTTGTTGAGGGAGGGAACTATTTGTATTTGTTTTTGTATTTGTATTCAAGTAAAATTCAAAATAGGTGTAAACATTAGTGTGTAAAAATCCAGTTGTCTAAATTAACGAGCTAACAGAGCTGCGTAAACAGCGAACATTAGAGCACCCGACAGCATTCGTCAGTAATGCAGCAAACTCCGTTTCCCGAAAGTTAGAAACTGCCTCCGGAACCCAGTTAAGGTACAAAAAGCAATTCCACAAAAATACTGATGCAGTCTTTTTTTCAAATGCACCCACAGTTGAAAATGTGTGTTATAACGGCCCACATACTTTTAATTGTTCCCGAATAAAAAAATTTGTATTTGTTCGAAATAAACAAACATCACAGATACTTCGCTATATTTAACGGCATGGAAAATACTGTATTTGTAGTAAACATTCTTTCATTAATTCATTTTCTGTAACCGCTTAATCCACACTAGGGTCGTGGGTACCTGGAGCATAACCTGGGGTCAACAGGTGTGAGGCATAGACGGAGCACCAGCCCACCACAGGGCATACACACCATTCACTTCTGAATAATGATATTCCTTTTAATGTCAAGCAGAGTGTTGCTCATCAAAAAGCTCTATATTTGTTTTATCTGATTATAAAACCCAGTTTCAGCCAAAGTTTATTAGAGAAATGCATGCCACTGTAATCTAGAAGTGTAAAATAAAAATGGCCCATCTTGAGGCAGCTGCTTGCCCGGTGGTAAGGAAGCTTCCCCTGAGATCACAAGGCTGTGGGTTTGAATCCCAGCACTGCTAGTATTATCACTGAGGTACTCTCATTGGTGGCACCTACCTGCTTCCCTTGGTGAATGGGTTAAATGCAGAGGAATAGTTTAACAATTTTTCTGACTGTTCAGGTAGGCTTTAAAAAAGTGAAATTTAAATGAAAACATGCAACAGATAATTTTGTTCCAAACAAGAGTATGGGTATAATGACTGTATATATATATATATATATTTTTTTTTTTAATTCAATGTTCTTTTCTCATATTTTCAGTATGAGACTGAGCGAATTAGCCACATTTTTTCATGACCCATCTTTTTACACAGCTTTACCTTTGTGGCTAGAAATTATGAATCTGACTGTACACTCTATTCAGCCTGGAATAATTCAGCCCTGCAAATTCATGTTGAAGTATAAACACAATATAGGGAAGCCTAACAAAAGCAGCCTGCCAATTTCTAAATGATAATTAGAAAATATTGGAAATGTGTAAAATGAATGATAACCTCAAGGGTAAAAAAAAAAGGAGGATATGGGCCCTTTAAATATAAAGCGAATTTCTAAGGACACACTTCTACAGAGCGACCCTGAGAGGTAGAGTGCAATAGAAACTCCTATCAATATTTCCATCGGTCTGGAGCCAGCTCGTAAATCAAAGCATCAGAAGGCTGGCAGTGACCTTCAGTAAAGCAGCCTGGCACTCCTGGCATGCCTGTGCCTGCACGGCCTCGAAGGACAAGGCAAAACACCATCAGTGGCCGTGCTGGGATTACTGACCACAGGACAGGACTTTACACTGAGAGAAGAAAACACACACCACAGGTTAGCAAACCAATCAAGCTCATGCTGTAAAGATACAGGTGGCAAGGGCAGCGCCCTCCAAAGTTTAAGGTATACTCTGGCATTTTTCAAACTAATCTCTGTCTTCTGCACCTGTCGCGTAACAGTCGATTACACAATCATTTCAAAAGGTATTTGTAAATAAAGCTGTAAATCTGTTTACTGTTTCATTAGCAACACGGAAAATAAAGTAGTCCTGGTCACTTTTGCTTTCACATATAAAACTGAAGAAAATACCCATAGCCTTGACTAAAAGGTATTTCTTTAACCCTTTAAAACTGACCATTTTTTCACAAAGTGTAAAAGTGCCATCTGAAGCATTTTCACTTTCCCACCATTGTAAATTATAGGCAATGAGCTCAACATACTAAACGCAATTCCAGTAAACTTCATGTTCCAGCAGTTTAAACCTACTAGGCCAACATTAAAGGTCCATGTGAAATGAAAAGCTTTGAAAATTAATGTTCTAAATGTCATTTTTAGTCCCCAGTCCACATGGTTGCAAAAAAACAGCCCCTTGTGAGTTCCTTATTGTGTTGTCATTACAACAATGCCCACACAGCGAATCTTGACCTATGACATTTGATTCGATTGAAGCAATGAAATGAACATTTTCCATATGACCACTGATGCAGCCTCTCTCTTTAGTCTTGCCCATTCACTTAACAGCTTATTCAGAATGGATTGCTTTTTGAATAAAGTGTCACTTGACAGCTAATCAAAACAAAGGTCCTTAACATAAATCGATGCTAAACGTACATTACTGAAGACTGTAATTCTAAGCGACAAGGAGAGACTAGAGAATGTATAAAGAGAAATGACCTAAAATCATGCAAATGTCATGAGAGTAGCTCAGGGATAATATATCAAATGCTTTAAAGTCAGACTCAGCACAAACTCAGCTAATGAGACACAATAAATCAGTACTAAATAAATAAAATGCACTGAAACATCCTGAAAGTGTGTTTGTACACTTTTTTATGAGGGAGGAAGTCATAGTTTGTAACTGTGGGATAGTGATAATGGGGTACAGACACTTTTAGCCTGTGCAATTAGTTTTGGCTTGAACTAATTGAATTTAAACTTTACGAGTCACACCTCTTTTTTTTTCCAAGGGTTAAGATTGAGATCAGGGTGTGAAAATAGACCTCGCTTTTTTTATTCATTTCCGATGGAGCCCAGCACACGTATAAAAAAGGAACAGCCATTTTAAGAGCTAAATGAAATGTCCTCATTTCCAGACTATTTATAATGGAGCATGTGAGAGGTGAAAAATTAAATAGTGTTAGTAGGTGTGGTTTTGCCAAGAGACTTGGAATCAACCTAGTTCCATTCAAACCCCGAATACTGTGGAAAATACACTGACATCATCTGACCCTCTGTTTACACCATAGCGCACAAAATCAAATGTCAAACAATTAAAAAGAGCTACCTGCCACTAACCCTCCAGCTCCAGTGTGTGCTACATTCTTCTGTACTACATAACCACAGACTTGATTCACACTGAATCTAATAGACTTAAACTGGGGTTTCCAGCACTAATGTATACACTATTACAGGCATCACCAAATGGCGGACCTTGGGCCAGAACCGGACCGACTGATGGTTCTGTCCGGACCCGTGACCAGTCTATTTAATTCACAAGATTAAGTCATTTTCATTGAGCATTATTTTGGTCGTGGCTATTGACTGCGGGCACAGCTTTTCCAGTTAATACGACAATAGCTTCACTTGTTAGTTAATAAGTGATGCGAAGTTCAGGTCTTTTCAGAGAGCCGGATCTTCTGGCAAGGCTCCCAAATGGCTCTTAGTTTATTATCACCTGTTGTCGTGTTGCGCGGGCTGGCTTTTTTTAACACTTACCCTAAACTGCCCCATCAGGAGATCCAAACCTCCCCGCCCAACCCACCAATCTACGTGTAACCCCTTTTTCCCTGAGCTGGATGGAAATTGCACTCGGGCTTACCGTGATAAAAATATTGTTGGCGCAACAGGAACCTGAGTGATTCAGCGAGTGTGGTGGATGGCTGAACTCCCTGCCCTTGAGTGTGTGTGTGTGTGTGTGTGTGTTAGACCTAACTAGGTTGACAATAGCACGGTGCCTCCACTGAAGACTAAACTTCACTACCTGACCAGTGTGAGTGTGCGTCCCCAGAAAACAATGAAACATATAACCCATACAGTACCACAAACACAGTCAAATACAGTGTAAGATTACGGGAACCCTTAGCAGGGACCCTATATAATTTATATATTATAATAATTAATTAAAATGTACTATTATATATATTAACCCTTTTCCCACCCCACAACAATATTAACCCACCCACACAAATACCCCCAATTGAACAAGAAAACAATAAATAAAAGAAATAAAACAGCACTGTTGGGGTCCGTTGGTGCACGTTGACGAAAGTTTTATTTTCCCGAGACCCTCACCGGATCCCTTACGCGTCCCAAAACTTTACTCACGGCTCGTCCTCGGACGCAACAGCAGTCAACCCCAAACTCGGTCTCCAGGCAAACTCCTCCGGAATTTCCCTGCAAAGAGGAGACACTGCTTCCTGGCGAATCCTTGGCTGCAGCACGGCACTCGACGTGGAGGATTTCAGCCTCAGCGTCGACGTGGACCGGCGTCAGAAGCTCCAAACGAGACAGCCGACCTGGACGGAGAAAGACTCCCAGCCGTGGGTCCTGAACAGCGGCGACTGGCACAGAACAGACCCAAACTGCGTACAGTACAGTCTATACAGGGTTTATATCAGTATTTTCCTTCTAGCACTGCAAGGGCTCAGTGTATATGTTCAGTACAGATATGGGTTTATTTTTAACTTTTTTGTTAAGGGTAATGTATTAAACAAAATAAGAAATGTTTGGAAGCATATTTGAAGGCATATTTAGGGTTTACACAAGGGCCAGACAATACATTTCTACAGGGGGCCACATACAATATCTGAACTCTGTTGGAGGGCCGAACCAATAACTTGAACTTAATTCAATATTAAATTTCTCCCATAGTAAAAAGCAGTTAATTTTATATTTTTATAAGCTGCTACTGATAATCAGAAGCATCAGAATATTCAGTAAATATTTATGTAAATATATTCATTGTGGTATAGCACGAAGAGAAAAATAATCCTATAAAATTACTTTTTTAGATTTAGATTCCGATTTGTTAAAAACCAACATGGCAGGGAACAACACTCAATGAGAGACCTGGATTGTGTCAATCACAAACATCATAATAAGAAAACAAAACAGTAAATAAAAATATTAAATCCACAAATTGCTATAAAAGACTGTAAAATCAATCTAAAAGAAAACTGTAAAACAATCTAAGGGTTTATCAAAACACAAAGCATTCATATTTGCCAGATTAGGCTAAAATATGAGGCTAAGAGCTTTATAGAGCCATTTGGGAGCCGAAAGAACCAATTATTCTTTGGGAGCCCATGCCACAAGAGCTGGCTCTCTGAAAAGAGCCGAACTTCCCATTTCTGTAAGTGCTACGCCCGTACACATTGGCATATGTGGTATTCACAGCGCAAATGAGTACCTAATTTGAGTAACTTCATACTCCTCAGCCTCGCCCACCCCTGCCCGGTCCTGTCCTGTGACTTCACGGCCCGAGACACGGATGAAACACCAATCTTCCATGATTAAAAAGACCAACGGGCCAGACGTGGCCCGCGGGCCGCAATTTGCCCATTACTGGTTTACACTATAAAAGTTTGTATTTTTAGGCATTTGTTTTACCACAACACAACAACGCAGTTTTTCACCAGACGTGAGTTCTCTTGGAACTTAACACCTGTGAGAAGCGGGGGTTAGTGTATGTATTTAATTAGGGATGCGCCAAAATGATCTGTTACAAAACTATGAAAATATTTATTTAGCATTCAAAAAAGCACAATAAAAAATACAATTTAAAATAAAAAATTCCACTGATGAATAGCCTAAGGGTGTTTTCACATATAGTATGGTTAAAAGCTCTACCAAGCTACTATGTTTTCCATAAAGATCACTCTTCAGCTTCTTCATTATTCTTCAGCTGATGAAGAGCAAGAATGCTTTGAGTCTGAGCAGCTTGGTAGAGAAACTTGATCTTAAAAAGAATATTTAAGTTCCTTTTTTGTGTATATTTTGGGGGTTTTCATGTATCTAAACCCTGTTAAGTCTCTGTTGGTGTAATGGTCAGGCGTCCTTTTTGCCACACAAATTTCAATTGGTTGACTCCTCTCCCATAGATCCTTTGGAGAGGATTCAACAAGGCCTATGATGAAATGTACACCATTCCTACGGTGAAAAATGGTGGATCGCTGATGTTTTCTGGATGTGTGAACTACAAGGCAGAGGAAATTTCATCAGACTTAATGGCAAGATGAAATGGCAAGATGAATGTGGAAAAAATACTGGAGGAAAATTTGCACTCATTAGTTCTGAAAAAGTTTCAGCTTTACTGTCTGAGAAGATAAAGAGCCTCATCCACAACTACCACATACATTTCTAACTGTCATTGATGTTAAAGTGGGCAATTCACAGTATTAAGACCTGGGTTATGTAAACTTTGGGTCAGGGTCGTTTGGGTAGGTTGTGTTGTGATTATGATTAGAAAAGAGTAAACACACTGGTTTGACCATAAATGGCTTCAGCCAAACACTAACCATGAGTGAAAGAAACGTTTTTCTGCCAAGGTATGTAAATTTATGAACACAACTGTACACATACAACAGTCCAGCATTTTAGACAAAAAATTTAGACATATCTGTACATATATGTGGCAGATGCAAAGGTTATATTGTTATATCTTATACATGTCCAATTTTTCTTCAAAAACTTTACTCTATCATTTGCAGAAAAAATGCAGATTGAAATGCTGTGAGATGGGGAAAGTCCCTAAACCTAACCCTAACACTGAGCCTGACCCTAACACTAACGCTAACAGTCACCCGTTAGTGCTGATAATGGCAGTGTTACACAGTGCGTAAATACATACACTTGCTAATTTTGGTGAAGTGCTATCCTAGCACAAAAAAGTGAAGCTTTCTCCTAGCCATTAAATCGTGATCACAGCACGTATTTTAATTAAATGTTATTTCATGATGGTTGCATGAATAGATTGGGCAAAAAGAACTAGCATGGCTGTTTCAATGAGTTCAACAGATGAAAGTTAAGGTCAAGCTAACACTAGTGAGAGATTGATCTTCATTCACACATCTGCTGGGAGTGTCCAGTTTCAGAACATAGCAGCTGCTGATAATGGGTTTGTCCTTGGCTAGAGGCGCAGGTCTCAGTATGTGCTCGGTAATGAGTTTTCACCACTAAGATATAATACAGGCCAAGGTGCTGGACACCAGATTCAATGTGATTCAAAACTGCTAATTTGTTTTTGTACTTTCCTTTGGTTGAGTATTTTACCAGAATGTTCACGAGCTCTGATAAGCTAGAGTAGCCCGGGGTTTTAGAGAGGGAAAAAGTGTACCACACAGGTTTCCCCTCTGTTACAGAGTGTAGTCTTGGCTGGTGGCTGGTTTTTATTCAAGTTAATTTAACTTTGATTTCAGCAGTACAACACCTGAACCAGGTGTGCATCAGGCTTGAGAAGAATGTTAACCCAAGTGGTTCTGTGATCTTCTAGGCCTGGAGTTTGTGCCCCACTCTGTTAAAGCTTCTGTTTCTTTCTCCTGATTCTAAAGTACCCCATCTCTTGAAGAGCTCTTTAGAGAGCTGCGGCATTCAGATTTAGCTTGAGACTCAGCACTCTCCCTGTGCCTTCGTCTGGGCGATCTGTTTGGTATTAGAAAGCTGGCATGGCCTCCTATTCCTCCAGGTCCCTAGAGGAAGATTTCTCAACGCGCCTCACTGTCCTCCTCAACTTACCGCAAGCAACGAAGAGGCATCATGCCAGCCCTAATTTCCCGCTACACCAACAACCAGCTGCCCCTAACCCGCCTGTCCTGAGTGCAGCTGAGGTTGAATTATCCACAGGAAACCACAACAATGGCGAAACCTAGATACTTTGCCTGATTTGTGTCTTATGGTTTCTGTTGAGCTAGTTTTGATCAGAAATGGAAAACAGGTCTAAGTTCAGGGGTAGAACAATTCACATATTGCATTGGTTTATCTGTGCTATCTTGCAATGTTGATTCATATTCTAAAATGATTTTTTTTCTGCAGTTTACAGAGAGCTAGGAAACATCAGTATTGTTCAGATATCACCACAAGCTGTAAGCATGGCACAATTTGAAGTATCCTGTGCCCTGATTCACAGTAGCATTTCTCAATGTTAAAACCAGGCTTTATAAACTGGCTCTTTGCACCTGTAAAGATCTATCTAGGCTCTTCTCATTTAAATGAAAAAGATCTGCAGCAGGGAAAGTAAGTATTTGGCACATCAGCATTTTTATCAGTAAGGGGATTTCTAAGTGGTCTATTGACACACAATTTCCACCAGATGTAGCCATCAAGCCAAATATTGAATTCATACAAAGAAATCAGAACATTTATGCATACAACTTGAGTCATAATAAATAAAGTGAAATGACACAGAAAATAAGTATGAAGATAACAAGGTGTAAAATGGCACAGAAAGTCAGAGCACCTGAAATCTGTCAGTACTGAGAAAGAAACCCTGCCCCAGATTTCTAATTGATATCAACTGTTTAATTGTTGCCCTATAAAGGCTTCTAATTACCCAGGAGGCACACAAGAAAGACGTCATGAGGGTAAAAGAATGCATTATCCGGAAATGGAGAGAGCATCAGTTCACCATAAACCGACCAGAATCAGGTGCTCCATGTCCAAGGAGTCCAAAGAATAATCAGGAGAGTTCTCCAACTTCAGATCAAACTGAATATCAAATTTCATAAAAGAGTCCCTAGGAACCTTTAAGATTTAAAGACTCTTTGTGTGGAAGAATGGGCCAGAATCACTCCTGAGATGAGTGAATGCAGACGACTGGTCTCTCCATACAAGAGGTATCTAGAAGCTGTATTCACCCACAAAGGCTTTTCTACAAAGTATTAAATAAAGTGTGTCATTTCAGGCACTTCTCATTTAAATAAAATGAGTATGCATATTATTTGACTATTTCTCATCTTTAAACCGAATATTAACTGTATGAACATTATAAAGATAAAGGGAGCATTTTTCGAGGGTAGCATAAATCGATAGACTCTGCGTTGATATGGGCTATGGTAGCATTTTCAACATGGGTGCATAATTAATCAGAACACCAGAACTATTAGGGGTGACGTATGAGTGAAACACGCAAGATGGCAAGGGCAGCACACCCACACATTAAAACCCTTCTGATGACCATGCTTGTATGTACCGTGAATTCCGGACTGCAGAGCGCACCTGATTAAAAGCCTCATGCTCTAATTTTAGAAAGAAAAATTTTATACTTGTACAAGCCACACCGGATTATAAGCCTCATTTGTCTACACAGAGTTTTAAAAAACTTTTAAACGTTAGAGTAACAAAAGCAAATACATATTGCACATGTTTTTATTTTTCGAACAGTGTCTGTAACACGGCCACCTTTAAGTATACGTATGTATCAGTAACGCACAAATTATTTTGCTTATGCTTTTTCACTGAACAGTGCATGAACAACATTCCATCTCCTAATGACCGGTAAAAATATATCGCATACTTCATCTTACATATCTTCCTCATGGGCAGGCCTTAGGGGGCCGTGCCTGCACTTGTACTCACTCGGACTCGCCCTGAGAATACGAGCCACGGGATTGGTCCGGGAGTTTGAGCTGCCTAAACACTCGTCACAGATGGGGGCGAGATGTGCATAAAATATATCAACCCGAAATTAGCCTATAAAATGTGTACCTCCCCAAAGGTCCGTCCGCAAATCTGTGTCTGGTGCCAGGTCTGGTGACGAGGCAAAATGTTTTTGGTGTCATGCATTAGCTGCAACATAATATTAGTGGAAGGCTTCAAAATTTAAGAAAAAAGTAGCAGCTTATAGTCCTGAATTTACGGTACAATGTACATACACTCTTGCTGTAACATTTTTCCATCAGCTTATTAGGTTATATTTTTGATCACTGTGACCATTACTGCACATGTGTAAAAACAGATATTAAATAAAAGAGATGTTGAAAGTCTGCAATGTTGATTATTGGCATTCATATGCCAAAATTCATTTAATTTTTTAAATAATTTTACAACATAAGTTTGTGCAATTCATCAAGATAAATGTATTACAGATCTTGTAAATTACTGAATTAATTTTTTTTATTGCATGACGGCACTTTATATTTATGTGTGTGTGTGTTTGTGTGTGTGTTTATGTAACATATGTGGAGAGACATTGGAATCCACCTCTTAATGAATTAGATGGCCCTTTAATGTCTGTGAATTGCAGTCTTAACACTTCACCATCCCAAGAAATTTTGGAAAATGCCAGGCATCCAGCCTTTGGAAACAGTTTTTTTCATGGGGAAGACTCTTTTCTATTCCACCATGACTGTGTCCCAGTGCACAAAGCGAGGTCCATAAAGACATGGATCTATGAGTTTGGTGTGGAAGAACTTGACTGGCCAACCCAGAGCCCTGACATCCACCCCATACAACTACTTTGGGATTAACTGGAAGAGAAATTGCGAGCCAGGCATTCTCATCTAACATCACTGCCTGACCTCATGAATGCTCTACTGAATGAATGGGCTAAAGTTTTGGAAACTTCAAAATCTTGCTCATCCATTGTATATTATCTTTTCAGTGCCTTTGAGTCTAGAACTGCATGCATGAGAGATCAAAAGGAAAACAGGATAAAGCTTTTATTGCTAACATTATCTACTATAGATATGCCTGTTTATAGCCCATTTTTTATGGTGCCATCTAAAAGTGTTTGTAAAAGAGGAAATTCCCATCAACAGTGTCATTTAGGCCAAAAGTATTGTTCATTTTGTGCAAAAACCAGGCCCACATGTTTTAGTGTTTGTGTTCAGGTCAATTGGAAACAATCAGTTTCTGTTCTTTTTACATTTTCCTATTTGCGTTGCTGGTTGCAAAATATAGTGAGCAATGTGTAGTGGGGTTTAACAGCAGGAGGGACAAGCAGGCCCTGCTAACAGACTGTTTACAGAACTCAGCTATAAGCCTCTCCAGTCTGTTGCATGAACAAGCTAACAAGCACCATAAAAAACCCATAATGCTTTTTTAGTGGCTTATGTTGTCATTAGGCTATTTGCAGTAAGTGGTTTGGTCCCTAATGATTATTAGACAGATGGTGTAGACTACTAATTAGCGATGTATTATGAGCTTCTATTCAATAAATCAAGCTCAAACAGCTGAACAAAGCCTTGCATGCCAACTCCTGCTTATAAATGGCACAGTAGAGAGTTTCATGTACTCATAGCATCTGGCTGGCATCAGCAACATGGACATTGTAAATGTTCCCACAGCCACTTTAATGAAGAGGACATGTAGATTGCAGTGTGTTACAAAGACATGATCTCTATGTTTTGAAAACAGAAACTTGAGGCTTTAATTGGACTCACATCATGACTTGGACCCCTAAGTTTCAAGACTGGCTTCCCATTACTTGAGACAAAGCCTGGACCCAGTCTCGGCCCTAACAAAGTTGGAGCCATAGGCAAGATTTTAGGTGGCGTCCCCTTGCATTACAGTAAATTCCACTGCTAGTGCACATAAAGTCAGAAGAAACTGAATAGCTTCGTCTTAGACATTATTTTATTTAAGTAAAAAAATGCACATTCAAAATACAAAAATACCAAAATAACTACAAAAAATGAACTGAATATATGAAATAAACTATACTTAACTTACATAAAGTATTAGATTTAAATATTCAAAAAAACTTTATAATAAACATTTAAATATAAATTATGAATACAATATAAGGCACTGCACAAAATAAGACATTAAAGAAACCAGTATGCACAAAAAATTACAAGAGATTTCAAGGATTTAAATAAAAAACAAAAAATGTGATCATACAAAGACCTCTGGTGGTGTTTTTTGGTATTGCCTTAACTTGAATGACAAAACACAACACCATCTCCTCAACATCAGATAACCTGCTACAGCTTTACTCTCCTGATCTTTCTTGCAGCAAAGCATCTACAACATCATCATATAACAACTGATTTGAAACCTCATGATTTATGCTTATAATGGCAGGTCCACTGAGACGTTCCTGCATCATAGTAGATTTCAGTTTTAATCAGTTTGAACTTAGAGAAGCAGCCACTGTAGCGGCCACTGTAACAGGAAGATTGGCAGAGATTCTCAAAGCAACCTACATGTTGGGGTACATTTCTGCCAGCTTCTTCACATGCAGGAAGGTTAAGAGTTCCATATTTGTCATATTCTTTGATGGCAATGGTGGGAAATTCTGCATTTCCTTTGCAAATTCTATGCCATCAATATCCAGCTGGCTGTCATGCATCAGAGTTTGACACGTCTGTAGCAGGTCTTCTCCTAAGTAGAGGGAATTTAAGAGCACACAGAACTTGTTATTCACCTCTCCAAGATTCTGAAATATTTTATCATGTGAAGAGATAGCAGTATTCAGGACTACATTAAGGACTGTGTTTTCCAATTTTCACAATGTACCTTGTATTGGCTCATATGGAGACTCATTTTTGTTGTGCTTTTGTTTGAGTTCAGCCTCCACCTATATCTCTTCACACATCTCCTTTGCAGTTGTTTTTGCATCAGAATATCCAGTATTTCTGTAACTGTTGAGGGAATCTCTGGTTTCTTCTGCAAGTCGACGGCCACATCAAGCTGCATGGAGGGTGACTGTATCAGTTTACTGACATACTGGATCTTACTGAGGATGTCATTCCATACAACAGTAGAAATGCAAAAGTGATTGGATGCTTTATCCTCAGCCAAAGTCTAGGCTTCAACTCTTACCACAGGGTCTGCAGACATTTCCCTCACCCCCAGAGGAGCTTCTCTGATACCTTACTTCCTTGATGCCTTTTATTCTACTTTCCTATTTGGTCTCAACCCATGATTTCAAGGTGATTTTTACATAATTCTGGAGGACATCCCACCTATAGGTGGAAGCTGAGAAAAGCTTGAATAAATGCCAAAAATAGGGCATCTGGTGAGCTTTTTTTATAGCATCAGCTTCTACCAGATTTAAAGTGTGGGCAACATATGGGACAAAAATAGCTCTTGAGCTCAGCTGAAACAACTTTGCCTGAACACCTTTGTTTTTTCCCTTCATGTTGGCACCACTGTCATAAAACTGGCTTCTGCAGTCCTCAAATGGGATTTTAAGTTCCCCTTGCTTTTTGAAGATTAGAGATGACAATTGTTTTCCTGTAACTCCTCTGCAACAAGAAAGCCAGCAAAATGCTTTTTACTTGAGGAATGTCTTCTTGTGACACTATCCTGACTATGATAAAGAGCTGCTCCTTATGACTCAGAAGTAGTAAATAGGATAAACTTTCAGTTGAAATGATCAATGACACCCTATGATTTATGACTTGAAAAGATTTATGACCTGTCAACCTGTCAATCAATCTGTAAATCACTGAGTCTCTGTCAAGATGCATGACCTGTCAAACTGTCAAGCACAGTGTCTCTGTCAACATTAATGACCTGTCAATAGATGTTTTTGAAAATACACACTGTAAGCACAGAGAAACACTTTCAGAAACACTTTGTTGTCTATGAATGGTTAATCAAAAGTGCACGTGACTGTTAGAGGCTTTCACTGGGTCCACATAGTGTTTAATACACCGTTCAAACAATGGCATATGATACCATTTAAACCACTTAATCAGTGTCCTGGGATGATTGGAAGTCCATGCTGAACTTATTTCCTGTTAAAATTAACGTGAATTAACAAAAAAAAGTTAAACCGGAAAAAAACATTGATTTCAGTTAAACAAGTGAGTATAAGAGATAAAATAAGTTAACATAAGATCAAATAAGTTAATATAAATGCTTATTAGTCTAGAAAATTTGGAAATTAGCTTGGTCATAGCAGAAATTGGATAGTACAAAATTAAGAGCAGCACAATGTAAGAAAAACTATTAGGAAAAAAAAACAATAGAATAGAATATGTCAGATTTTAAAAAACTTCAAAACAGTTTTAACTATGCTTGTGTCACAACCACAGGTTGTGACTTTTATTTTGATATGTATGTTTGTGCCTAGAGTTGCTGTCACCTGTCTTGTCTTTAGATTAGGAAATTGAGTTTTAGGATTTGTTGATGTCTGAGTGTGTTTAGTATTTAAGTTCTTGGAATTTTTGTCTTATTGGCTGATCAAGCCTCACGAATACCCTGACTGTTTCCTGCACAGGACTTCTTTATGTGGCTGCTGTTCTTCAGTTTGGCCCTTATGCCCTTTTGTATTTTTATTGTAGAGCCTAGCACAAAATAATATATGTGAAATATTTAGTAAAGTAAATTGGCACTCTTCTGGACAAAGGCTTCCTGTGGGGTGGGGTTTAACACCAGCGGCTTTTTTGGAGTATCTCATTTGTTGTTATAATGTTAATGTCTCACCTCTTTCCCAGAGGCCTTGTGCCAGTCTATAAGTAGTCACTGGTTCACATTTTTAGTAAAAAGACTGCTACAACCTCCCCTCCACCATTCAAGACGAAACAATTCAAGATGGCTGCCATCACATTCAGTAAGTTATATTGTGTATTTAACATGCTTGATGCCATATACTATTAAGTGAACATTTCTTATGATATGTTTTCTGTTTAACAGGAAAATAATTATTACACATGTCAATCATATGATGTAGTTTGTGCCATTAAAGGTTGCAACATTTTTTGTGAGTATTCTCTATTTTAAAATGGACATTCCAGCAGTGACTGATGATTTGTATATACTGTTTATTTTTCCTGTTATCATGATGTGTGTCTGGCAGTATTGGGAGTAACACAATCAAAAGTAACTAATTACTGTAATGCATTGCTTTTTGCTGTGACGTGGTAATGTAAGGTATTACAGAGCAAAAATTGGTAATATATTACTCGGTACAAATGTGAGTAACGCGCATTACGATGCATTTTTTAACCGGAAAGAAGGTTTTTTCTCCTTCATATAAATTCGTCGAAATCATGCAAGATCAGCAGAGAAGAAACGTCCGTGCAAAATGGTTCACTGCTTGTAGTCAGACAGAGAGAAGAGTAGGATGACATCCTCTTTTTCCCGGACATGTCCTGTTTTTGAGAGATGTGTCCAACATCCAGCTGGAATTCATAATCCTCACGCTAGAGATGAGTGAACCTGCAACTGATCTAACGGCGGATAGTACTGTCACATTCCACTGGATGTGTTATGAGCTATTTGAGCATCACATGCTATATTTGTTGAAAAATATTTTGCGTATCATTGTGGCAATGTCTCAAACAAGCAAATGCCCATGGTTTGATAGCAATATGTCTAATTATATTACTTGTATGACAATATCATTGCTATCAATAATAATATACAATTAATTCATGAAAATTTACATACAGAGAATGACTGGAAAGACTCAGATAGAACACATGTAGGTAATATTTTGGATATCACGTCTGATGACAGATGACCATATCTGTAATTCCAATAATTCTATACATTTAATTACCCATCATTATATTCAGAGAAGGCACGAAGACCATGGATAACCTGATGCAGCTTTTCTCAAACTTATTTGTCCTGGGGACCAGTCATGTCAGGCTTTGGGGCTGCATGGCCCTGCATAAACAACATCACAACAATACACAACAATTTTATGTTTCTTTCCCTTGTTAAGACAAAGCTGTCTCACACAGATCCTTGGTGTGGAAGGGCCTCATTTGATGGACGCTTTCGAGAGAAAGAATCCAGACTCGCTTGCTTTAAACACGCCATGATTGTTCAATAGCTCTCGTAACGCGTGTGTGTTCGTGAAAAGTTTGGAGTTAAGGCTGAACATTCTATAATGCTGAAACAAGCGGCATGGCGCGCAGTGACAGCAGCGCTGAGATCAGAGCTGGATCTGACCAAATTTTAATTGGTGCAAAACCGAGGCTCTGTACGCAGAGACCACAGTCATCTCTGCCTCCCCGTCCTGACCTGTTCCTGACCTGTTCCGTTTTCCTCATACGAAACACATATTTTTATAGCCCCCTGTCCTACGTAATCTCTAAGACGACTCCTCGGGAGGTGTAAAAAGTCCATTGGGCCAAGTTATTTTCACTCATGCAGACTGAGCAGGACGTCACTCCTCGCACAATCTCAATCTCCATGGTAACCCAAAATCTCCTGTTTACCAAGAGAAATGGCCTTCAAGATTTTGTACAGGACAGGGAGTTAACAGATAAACATTAGAACATTTTGACTCCAGACATTATCTTATATCAACACGTCCCTGAAGAAAAACTCTCTAGCTCAGAAACTCAGGATATAAATGAATGACACAATGAAATGGATACAGAATAAAACACTCATTCAAAAGAAATTAATCACATGTAAAATAAATGCAGATTTTTCCACGACATTCCCCCCTTTTCTTTTGAATGATATTGTTATTCTAAATATACTAATCATGTAGACTTAAAGAATACACCGTTTTCTTATCTTTTCTTTCGTACTCCTGCAAGAAACAAAATTAATTTGCAGATACTAGAATTCACTCTAGCCTAACTAGATACTGAATTAAACTCAAATTATCCCTTGGATATAAAACCCATTGTTACTAAGTGATCTAAACATGTACTTGGTGTCTCCTCATTCATGTATTGTTCTGTTTTAGAAAGTATCTATATATCAATATAGTTGAGAATATTAACACAACAGGAATATTTTACTACCTTACCAAATCCATAATACCTGAAACTAATCTATTCAGAACACCTTATTATTTTATTTGATCATTTTCTCTCTAACATCACTAAAATTAACCCATAATAAGTTCGCTAGAATATTCTAATAAGCCTCTTTTAATGATCCTATAGATAGTTATGTTTAATGACTAAATTTGTTCTTGCTTCTCTTTACACACAAAGTTTGTGTAAAGGTATTTTACAATTACACTATTGATATGGTGCTTTATAACCAAT
>JBBMFX010000101.1:6405362-6417219 GCA_037832545.1 Rhabdalestes septentrionalis
TCAGGATGCGGTGCTGCGACAGGGTGGCGCACTTGGTGGGGGGGCAATAAGGTTTCGGGGGCCCCCGCCCTGGCTCCGCCACTGCAGCTATTTCATTGGGCATTGCTTTAATCACTTTTTTGAACATTTTGTGTTGTAAAAATCAAACATTCGAAAACATTAGAGAGCTTCTAAGGTGAGACTGGAAGACATTCAATCAAATTTCCTTTGGAAGAGCGTCCTCAGATTAAGCGCTTTACCAAGAAAGAAGTGTTGTCCAATAACTCCAAGAACACCACGGGCACAGTATCAAGATATGGGGCTGTATCTGTGTACATGGGGCAAGAACATTCACTTCTTAATTTAAAAAAGACATTTTGTAAAATGGGCCAAATCAAAGTTAAAAATTGAAATTTTTTTGTTGTTGCTGTGTTCGGAGCTGAGTGGAAAATACAGGCATAAGTAAATATACATATTGTTCAGATCAATGTAAATACAGTGCCCACTAGATAATAACAACTGGTATTGGTATTGAAAAGTAAAGTGTTGAAGCAGGAGAAGAGAATGTTTTGGACAGCCAGCAAGAATTTTAGAAATCATAAAATAGTTTCAGACAAAACAGGGCCCAGTTTCTCGAAAGTTTCTTATCGCTAAGTAGTTCTTAAGTTTACCTTACCTTAACTGACATTTAATTAAAAACATTTCCGCACAGACATTCATTGTAATATTTACTAAGAAATTCCTCGAGTAAAGTTTACTTACTAGTATGAATTGTTAAGTCAACAATACCCAAGTAGAGTTTACGACCAATTTTGTTTCTCAAAAACAAAATATACTTCGCTTTTGCAAATATATTTAACCCAGACTACCTTTGTATCCAACTTCAAAACTGTACACCAGCAGGCAGGATTCGAACCACAATCCTCTGATTGCAGGGCCAATGCCCGAACCACTAAGCCATCCAGCTGCGCCTTAAAATGAATTGCAGAACTTTTTTCAGTGTACATGCAAATTAACTGAAAATCGATTCCCGAGCAATCCATGTCTCCTGTAACGTCGCACGTTAGAGGCAGCCACTTATGAAGCCTCCTAAGGGACAGTTTGGGGAACACACTTAGAAATGTAAACAACTTTGGTAAGATATATCTTAGAAAATCTTCTTAATGCTTGTTATGGGTTGTTATCGAGAAACTGGGCCCAGATCAATATCTACAGGACAAATGCATTTATGGATGCTCTTGCAGTACTGTGAGCATATAAACACATACTGAATAGGAGTTTTCATTGAACAAAAACTGATCCAGTTTAATGAGTGTTGAAACAGTTATGCCTAAAATATAAAAAAAAGGCCAAAGGATCCATAAAAATTTAAGCTAACTGTCTTTATTGTGGAAAGACAACTGTTCATGATGTTCGAGTTAGAAGCAAAAATAATTCCAAGAATGTACAGCTCATTTAAAGCTTGTGTAACTTTAGATGATTTTGAAATTGAATGTTTCGAAAGGCTAGTGCAAAAATAAAAATAAAAAAGTTATGAGATGAGGGACTGAGGACGAGGCTCCTCCAATAATGAGAGCCAGGTGAGCTGAGTTAAGGGAGGACAGAGGGAGGACTGATTTTTATAGTTTTGGGTGCTTATTTGACACTGTGGTGTCTTTTATTTTTTAAATAAAAACTTCGCTGGGCACAAGCTCTGGTGACTTTGTGTTTCTGGGTCTGTTCACAGTTGCTGTGTGGCATTGGGCATGTGACTGCTCTAAAGTGTCCGGTTCTTTAAGCATTATTTTTACATGGAGATTAAGAACTGCGAAAGCTGCTAAACACCTGTGTGAGCAAATTACTTCCCCACTCGCTTTTGTTGCTTTCTGCATCTTCTCCCCAAACCATACCTCTGTGCTAGAATGTCCACCTTTGTAGTATTTGTAACCCCAGTTATAGATCTTGTTTTAGTTTTTCAATAGTCTAACCCTAACCCTAACCCTAACCCCTTTGGCCCAGGTGTACTTATTACCAGTTCTGTGGTTTATTCAGAGCTTTGGGTCTTTTATGTGTTTTTCCCTTCAATAAAGTTGGTCTGTTTACATTTCATTCTACCCCAGTAATGAGAAATTAGAATTCCAATGTGATATGCATTAACTGTTTTTTTGAAAGACCACATCTAACTTTGAGCAGACCACAAATGACAGAACAGCTTAAACCTTTGGCTCTTTTTCTTTAACTTAGCTTCAGCGCAGAGCACCAAGGCCTCTCTAGATCCTCTGATAATACAATATGGAGGAGAGCCATTTGTGTGGGTCAGCAGCACTTGACCTATAACTGGGCTGTAGCTGCTGAAAGCACACATTTGGTAATGACAGATGATGTAGCAGAAAGTCGCTTCCTCCGAAGCTTCATCATTAGCTGAAAAGCCAGAAAAAGAAAGCCTGCTGAGCTCTATAAAGAAGCCAGTATGTATGAATGAGTGACATTAATTGGTGTTCAAAAAGTCTTGATCATTTCTCCTGGCTAAAAGATATGGCACACTTGCACTAAATGTAACTTAAGCTTATCTCCATTTATAATCTGTTTATTTGAGTGTTCAGAAGTGTTCTGTTTCATTGGGTTAGTAATATATACTGTAGCAATAGGACACATTTTCGTAGTCATTCAATAACAAGAGGAAAATTATAGATTACCGGTCTTGGAAATGTTTTCCCTTTAAAAGCTCTTGGAACTTCTAGATGGACTCCACTTTATAACAGGTAACTTTAAACCAACATCTGGCTGCCTCTCCTAAAACTTGGCTGTGGTTAGATCTTCCAGCAAGACTATGATCCACAAAAAAAAAAAAGAATCAAGCTTTAGAAATGGCCACCAAATCCCCAAAACATCAATCAAATCTTTGGGGGGAGTCCAAAGCAGAGGACCTAGTATCTGGACATAGTACCATGCGGAAGTGCCAATAAATATAACTTGTGTAATATATATGTGTAAGGCATATTTTTATTACCTTAGTAAAGAGTGCCAATACTTGTGCCAATAAAAAATCCCTGCATGTCAACATATGCACATATGTTGAAAACAGACAGTCTTAAACAATCGATAAAGTATTTTAATTTCCTTGTCAAGCCCCTTCTACATCAAACACTGCATTTTGCGAGTAAAACTGAAAAAGTTCATTAGTGTTATTTCCATCAGAGCCCTACAATGAGATGATTTTTTCCCTTTTCCACTTGACATCTTCTGTCACTTTGTCTTTTTTTTTTTTTTCATTTTACTGGCTCGGAGGAGAAATAACAGTAAGTTAACTCTCTGTGCCCTGAAGGAAAAACGGAGGGTGTTAGTTGTCACCTGTTTGATTTGACAGCTTTAATTCCAGGGTTAATTACCCACGCCTCTGTGATGGAGC
This sequence comes from Rhabdalestes septentrionalis, assembly GCA_037832545.1. Taxonomy (NCBI): domain Eukaryota; kingdom Metazoa; phylum Chordata; class Actinopteri; order Characiformes; family Alestidae; genus Rhabdalestes; species Rhabdalestes septentrionalis. The sequence goes on from JBBMFX010000101.1 coordinate 6,408,730, forward strand.
TGATGTGAAAAGAGCTGACGTGATGGAGGTTGACAGGAGAGAGCTGGGGAACACGGAGACGAAGACAAACGACAAACCAAAGCTGTTCAAATGTTGAGTTAGGAGCTTTCCTTAGAGATATGATGAAAGACATGTGCACAAATCACACCAAACGCATTTCAAGCAGTTGTTAAGCATATTACAACTTCCATGTGTATGTTTTGGGACTATTCTTATATTTCAGTTGGATTCAGTCAATGTAGAATTTCTTCATAAAGTCAAAGGATACAGTAGAATAAACACGGTAAAAATATTATTTGCAGGTTGTTTTTTCTGCTTGATTAAAAGATCTTGCAAGGTTTGATCTGTTATGCACAACATGATAAGAAGTTTTGCTTATGCATTGCTTGTCATGCCCAAGAAATGGCAGACGAACTCCCCATCTACAACTTTGCCACATGAAGATTGCAAGGCTCCATGAATGTGCATGATTACCCTTGCGTCTTTCCGCCATCTAGTTATCATAAAATGGCAACAGGCAACACTGGGAAATCAAATCTTTTGTTTAAATCTCTGAAAAGGAGACATCTGGCCAGCAACATTGGTTACTGGAATGTTATGTTTAGCAAGCAACTCCACAACTTATTATTAGCAGAGAATAGTTTGTCTGTGAAATTGTCCACTAATGCTGTATGTTTTTTGCATGTTTTTACGGTCTCTCTGAGAGTTAATATTGGTTCCTCCAGTTCCTTCCCACAGCCTAAATACATCCACATCAGGCAGGTGTGTTTGGGTGTCTGTTTGGGTGACCTGTAAAAGGTGATTCTCTGTCTTTTGCCCTGTTACCCCTGTGACGACATGACCCTGGTCAGGATAAGCAGCTTGGATAATGACTGAGCAAGATGTAGTTTGCATCACCCTAATATTACACAATAAACTGCATTAATCTCCTATTAAACCAATGGCCTAGTGTTTAGGGAGTTTCCCTTATGATCAGGAGGTTGTGGGTTTGAATCCAATGAGTGCTAGTGGCACCTCTGAAGTACACTCACACTGCTCCCTGGGCTCCCTGGGTGTTCCTTGCTGCTCACTGCTTCACTTGGTGAATGAGTTTAAAAGAGAGAAAAACATTCACAATGTTTACAGTGTGAGCAGTGGTGTGTTCACCTGTGACAGAGTGGTTACTTTCATTTCACTTTCAAATTGTCCAAGGACCATTACCTTTAGGTCCTTTGATACTGTTACAGGAAAATCTCAGTTTGAAATGGGAACATTTGAAATAACGCTATGTTTTGACCAAATAGGAAATGGAAATTCCATTTGGTGCATAATTCATGATTGACGGTAGCTCATGTTATTTCTCAGAGCTATTTAAAATAATATATACCGTAATCTGTTTTCATAGCAAATCTAACCAAACACATACCACACACAGAACCCACACAACAGCTAAACATACTCTACTGTTCTATCTGTGACATTTCTTGCTCCGTCTTCAAACAGCTGAAGCTAAATCTTCTCTTATGTTCTCAGATTCAGATTCAGATTCAGATTTTATTTGTCACATACACTATCATACTTAGTACAACATGCAGTGAAATGCTTTTTGCAATGCAAGGCCCGGCTTTAAGAAACACTGCAAAAGAACATTTGCGTCATTAGTGTGTTTTTTTTTTTTATCAGAGCTTTTGCAATAATGAAGCCAAGGACAGTTTCAAAAGCTGATTTAGCAGTTATCAAAGCCCAGGAACTGACACATCCTGAGCAACTGTGAAGTTTAAATGATTGCTTCGCAGTAATTTGTACCTGAATTATGCATTACTGATTGCCATTTTATGGTTAATGCACAGCTTCATTAGGAGGCCATACTGAAAGACATTTTGCCAAAGGCAGTCTTATTACACACACCTAATGACCTGCTGACCTTCACTTAAAATGTTTAATCACACTCATTTACACACACACACACACACACACACACACACACACACACACACACACACACACACACACACACACAGGTGCAAGTGAATGGTGGTCAGCGGCTGGTGGATATGCACCATAAATGAAATTCAACATCAGGATATTCCTTTCCATCCTTCTGGCAGCATGTCAGAGCTGCACAGTCCCTACAATCTGCCTGTTTTTACATTTGACTTTTGGCAGGCGCTCATATCGTTCTTGCGAAAAGAGCTGAAGCTAGAAATGGCAGGTCGGCAATAAAATAATAGTGACTCTTTGAATTTGATTTGGGCACGGAGACCATGGACAAATTCTTATCTCAGCATCCGTAATATTATTGCTCAAATTCAGACTGACAGTCTGATCACTAAAAAGCGCAAAAAATGTTTCATTTCTGCTTTGACTGGGATACACAGATGTCAACATCTACATTTACATGCAACCCAAAGAGGACATTGATATGTTAAAATGGAGAGCAGACATCAGGAATAGATCTGAATTTGACACAGATTTGGTAAAGCATTGTTTTTGACACAAATGTGAAAGAAAACAAGCACCTAAATGTTCACCAATTTCAGAACTTGCAAAATGTACGGACTAAATGTAACGTGAAACACAACGAGAGGCATTAACATGCACATAATCAGATAACTGGAAAAAAAAATCAGTTTAACACATTTACAGACACTTTCATATTCTGATAATAAGAAAACTTAATGAATCACCCATTGAACAGATTTCTTCTTAAATACATGGATTGCTCTGCATTTTGTCAATAAATACACCAAAGAGAGTTCATGGAGATATAATTGGTAAAGCTGCAAATATCCCTGGATCTTGCACGTTACTCATATCATAATACCAACATTTGCAAATTTTCTTTCCTTGTGTGTAATTCCTTAGTTTCAGAGATCTGAAACGTATTTGCTTTTGTGTATTGTTTGGACATTTCAAAGACTGGAACTTTTGGGTCACTATGGCCGAGTGGCTAAATGATAAATCTTTGATCACTAGCACAAACAATAGGGTAGAGTTAAAGTAGAGTAACTACTGAGGATCCAGGCCATTCCTTTTCTGTCTAATAAATCTAAACCAACTTCAAATAAAGTCCATAGAGAATCATTCTCTTTCACCAACTGCCTAAGATGCTGCAAAAAAGAGCTCAGTGTTTTCATCCCATACCTCCATGTTTATGTCCTAAATTAGTGCTGGTGGTTTATGCTCGATGTAGGATTGAGTAGTTATAAACTCTACTGCTTCATGAATTACCATCTATTCCAAACCTGGACATCTGTTTTATTTTTAGCTATCCAATGCTTCTAAGTAATAATGTTACTCAAAATATAACATTACAAAATAAATATAATAGCACTTTTTCAGTAATGTGAATTGCACAAAAGCAAAACAATTTTTTGCAAATGGACACCAGTAATACCTTTAGAGGGAAGGTACCTTTAATTCTTTCAGCTGAAGTTTACTTTCAAATGAGGATAAATTCATTTTATCACTTAATGCCTTGGGGTGAATGCTCAGTTTATCCATGTATAATTTAAAATGTTTTAAATGATCACTTTTTACATTATAGGTATAGGTAATATTAGCTAGCTAGGTTGTTCATGATTACATTCTTAGCATAAATGCTTAATCTTCAGTTATTAATTTACAGTTACATTCTAGGTTTTAGTGCTTTGGTGAACTGTGTAATCTAAAAATGACTTCATCTAAACTTAACAATATTTGGTTAGAGTTTGGTGGCTTTCATGGATGTCAGTTGTTAATTATGACAGTTAACAGCATTTCTTGCACATGAGTGTGACCTTTCTGTCCCCTACTCATGAAAGCCTCATGTCCTGCCAGTGATCTGAAGAAGACAGGGCCTTTATGACAGTATTTTCTTTCACAGAACTGATAATTCCCTGCTGTGCTGATAGGTGTGTGTGTGTGTGTGTGTGTGTGTGCGTGCATGTGTGGGGGGCAGCATGTGGCCATGTCTTTTTTTCCTGCTGAAACATTATGCACAGGCCTATTCAGTTGAAGCTGATTCATACTCTGTGTACCAGCCCATACACAAAAGGCCAATTCCAAAAGGATCCTAAATTGGTTCTTATAGCCACATGTTCTGGGACAATGGACCATTTCCCAAAACCCAAATCTAGGTCAAAATGGTATTTTCCCCAAAAAACTATATATATCCATCCATCCATCCATCCGTCCATCCATCCATCCATTATCCAACACTCGGGGGGCGGGGTTGGGGGGGAGGGGTGTTGGGTGGCAGGGGTGTGGGTGGGGTGGGGGCAAATTGCATTTAATTTTAAACTCAGCTTAATACATTAACCTTAAAAAGAAAATGTAGAGGTAAACACATATCAGTACTATACTGTTTATACTGAACTGCTGTCTCCCGTAGTGCTAGAATGCAAATACTGATATTACCTGTAAATAGACTGTACTGTAATTCATGCATTTTCTTTGTCATTTTTTATGGTATAGGCAGGGTAAATACAGTAATACATTTATTTAAGTTAGACTAAAAAATATACAGGGTTTTAAGAAGGGGTTTTAACTAAATGAAAAACACGAGAACACTCAGCAAAGCACTCGAAACTGTTATGATCCAGGAATGATGGACTGTATATGCTAGAGGGGCATCACAAGGCTGTAGCCAATCAGCAGCAAGGAGAAATTAATAACACCCTCGGATTGGCTAGTTTCAAACTTCCCGTCTCTGAGTACAGCAGTATTTCAACATCGCAATATGTACTTTTTCAACATTTCTGAACAGTACCAACAATTTTTTGTTTGGTTGTAGGGGAAAAACTCACGAATAACTGAAACCACAAATTCTAACTTAAACTACGATTTGGAAATTGGACAATTTGATATTGTAAATAATTACATAATCTACTGAACAAATATAAGGCACATTTTTTTTTCCATTATTTCCTCCCAATAGTTCTCCATGTTTAAAAAATGTACTGAATAGTTGGAGAACTGTAGCTCAAAAATGATTCTGAATACACACCTCCATTATCGCAACCACATGTTTTGTCACTATGCAATGTTGTATATTAGGCAAGCATTGTTGATTGTATAGTGTGGCATTGGAGATGTGAAGTCCCAAAAATAGCAGCTCACATTATGGAGTTATGAAACAGTCCTTCCATATAATTCCTTCTTTCCCTTCCGTTTCCCCTTTTTTAACTCTACCACAAATTAATTGTTGACTAAGTACAAGAGCTCTTTCAGAGCTTCTGAATTGTCTTTCCTCTGGCTAGAAGCCCCATGCCTTTGTATTAGGGGGATTGAACCCACCAGTGTTAAATCCAAAGTCATGCCCTTGATTAGTGATAAAACCAAAATGTTATCCATCTATTCTTCTGCACTTCTTTTACATAATCATTATCAAAAAATGGCTATTTTTCATTTCGGTATGTTTTATCTAAAATTTGTTTACCTTAATCATTATTGTTGCAATCAGTGTAGTCTTTTTGAGACATGCATGTGCTAAATATATCAGTGCCGCTTACTGGAATGAAAAAATATATATCTACTAGGGGGGAATGTTTTGGAATCAGTTGCACGTAAGTCATGCTGTTTGTGTGGGTATGGGGTTTGAACAGAGTGTGTGCATGTGGCATGGCATGCTAGTTTCTTCTCCCGTTTTTTGGTAGCATTATTGCTGTTCTGGAAGTACAAAGGCATCCTATAAATAATACATGGCTGATGTTTTTACTAGCCTTGTGTCTGTAGATGTTGACACATTAAAGCCATGTAGCAGCTGTTTAGTCTCTGTGACTCTGGCTCTTTTTCTGTTTCCTGAGTGGAGCATATTAATGAGCATTTAATTACTCTGTTAAGGTCTACCAGGGGAATGTGTGATATCACCACCCTGCAGATTCCAAAGGGAGGACACCTAAAACAAACGAAAAGATGAGATTTCCTTTTGCATCTCCACTCAGTATTGGACTCTACTAGTGATGTATATAGTATTAGACATCACTATGACATTTAACAATCAATACTGAACAGACAGTGTCAATAAAACAGCAAAACAGAATACTACTTTTAAAAGAATTAAAATGCAACTTATCATAGGTAATCACATTTTTTAAAATATGCTTTATAAATACATTTAAAATTAGTTTCAGTGCCTAAATTTGAATGTTCGTTTATCCATAATTTTGCAGCTCTGCATGCAATTGCACTTTCTCCTTTTGCAGATTTAACTTGCTCCCGCCCCCCCCCCACCCTTCTCACTCTCTCTTTCTCTCTCTCTCTCTGTCTGTATAAACGGAGAGAAAAGAGAAAGACAGGATGTTTCTAATCTGCTCCCCTGCTACGGCCCGAAAAGTGACGACTAAGACAGTCTGCCAAAACTGAACTGAAAGCTCGCTGCACGGAGCCGTTATCAGGGGAAAGGGACCGGGGCGGATAAGGAGGCTCCATTAAACTCCCAGCATGCATCTGTACTCTGGAGGAGAGAGGGCCAGCCCCCTTGCTGGCCGAACTCACTCACACGCTTGCACATACTCAAACTCGCTCGCATGCCTTCAATAATTCAGCAGCAGGTAAACGTATTAAAGCTGACTGTCATGTATCTGCCCCCGCGACAACAGCATCTGCCTTTAATGTTTTATTTCCACAACAGCATGGATTAAACACGCAAAGGGTTCTCTCTCTCTCTCTCTCTCTCTCTCTCTCTCTCTCTCTCTCTCTCTCTCTCACAAATACACACAAACACACAATTTCTCTCTCATTCTGTCTCTCTTTTTACTCACTCTGTTTCCAACTTTATCTGTCTTGCTTCAATCTTGTTCTATTTCATTCTCTTCACATTCTTTCTCTCTCTCTATCTTTTTTGACATTTTCATTTGTCTTCACATATTTGATCTTTCTTTCTTTTTTTCTTTCTTTCTTTCTTTCTTTCTTTCTTTCTTTCCTCCCTCTTTCCTACTATGCTTTTGCACACTCCACCACATACAGACGTTTGAAGCTCAATGATAAAGCGACAGTGTTTCAGTTAAAAATTGTCACACACTGTCAATCTAAAGAATTAATCTGTTTTGGGGCAGCTGGTGGCCTAGTGGTTGGGGATTTATTCCAGCAATTAGAAGGTTGTGGGTTCAAATTCCAACCCTGATAGTCTCATCACTGAGATAAATGTAGAGAAAGAATTTCACTTTGTTCACACTGTGTGCTGTGTTGTGGCGCCTCTACACTTGACTATAAGGGACCACTTTACTTTTCTTGCAGGAGGAAATAATTGCATAATGTTCATTCATGTTGATGACAAATGATCTGAACTCCAAAAGGAGCCATTTGTTTCCAAATTCAGGACAGATACCTTTTCCTAACAGCAGTAAGCAACAATGCCAAAACCAGATTGCAATCAATGAAGTCATCGACATGAGCCATAAGTAGCAGTGTGGTGCGAGTAATGGGTCTGTCTGTAGTTTGTTTAAGGGTTTACTTTATTAATAGGTTTTGACTTTTACACCATAGACACCCAGAGTAGACACAACTTCTGATAAGAGAAATTTTAGGCATCATGTGCATTAGTGTTTAACTCTCAATTGTTGAGCTTTAAATGTGTAGCTACACAACCATTAAATGCTTAAATGTGTGTTGAACTTCTAAATGCAAGAGGATTTAATCCTCAAATTCATGAATGTTCTTTTTTTTACCACCAATTTTACCCCAAATTACACAATCCTCTGTAAATGTCCCCGTGTCTTTGTAATGTATCTAGTATATTCCCACTCTTATTCAGAATTATTCCAAAAACTATATATTTGTTTACAAGACAAAAAATAATGTATTTAATAAGCAAACTCTCATACTGTAGCCACAAGCTGGGCCCTGTCCATCATTGAAAGCAAAATGAGTCCATGAGTGTAAGAACTGGAGCAAAGACCAATGGAGGAATGTGCCCTGGTCGGATGAATTACATTTTCTTTCACATGTGGATGGCCAACTGAGTGTGTATTGCTTACCTGAAATAGAGATGGCACCAGAATGCACTATTGGAAGAAAGCAAGGTGGTGGAGGCACTGTGATAGTCAAGACAATGTTCCACTGAGAAACCTTTGGTCTGATGCTAATGTCGTTTGTGCTAGATACCACAGCACTCCATAAGAAATTGTGGGTTTGGTCAGTATTCTGCTCCGCCTGAAGTCTGAAGGTGAAGGCTGTATATCAGAGGTTGAGCAGATTCTGCAGCATGTGACTCTGTGAGGCTCTCACAAATCCTTTCTTCTCTTTCCAGTGTGACACAGAGAAACCAGCAAACCTGAATCTTCTATCAAGCAGCAGCTGATGCTACATCAGCAACATGCACTGATCCGAACATGAGCCAAACACACACACACAATCTAACACATATACACCAACACCATCACTTCAGCACATACACTAAAGATAATACAATGCTCAATATGCCATCCAGTGCAACAGAGTGGAGGAAAAAATGTCCATTTCTCTCTCTCTCTCTCTCTCTCTCTCTCTCTCTCTCTCTCTCTCTCTCTCTCTCTCTCTCTCTCTCTCTCT
>JBBMFX010000101.1:6450375-6462874 GCA_037832545.1 Rhabdalestes septentrionalis
TCTCTCTCTCTCTCTCTCTCTCTCTCTCTCTCTCTCTCTCTCTCTCTCTCTCTCTCTCTCTCTCTCTCTCTGTGCTGTCTGCTCTGTGTATGTGTGTATCAGTGACAAAGTACAAAGTCTAACTTTGACCAGTTGACCTCCCCAGACTCCACACACAAATGCATTCTTCAGAGAACACTGGTTAAATAGACAACTGGATAAAAACCCTGGATTCACTGATTGACAGGAGAAAGTTTACCAGCTGTGTTACCATCGCTAGCTATCTACTGTGGGTTGGCTGAAGCGACTCCAAGGGATTTATCCATGCCTTCTTTGCGCTGCCATACAATGACAAAATTGCCATGGACAAAACAGAAGGTACTGCAATATGTTGTCTTGAGATCTATTAATAACTCTGTGACAGTAATGTATATAGAGACAAACAGAAGAAAAAGAGACAGTCTGTCAAATTATATCCATGTATTTATAAATAAATGGACCAATGAAGAATCTTAGGAGGAATGTCATTAAAGAAGAACTTTAAAGATAATATAATTTTTCTAAATAAGCATTTTAAAATGCCATTTTCTTTGCCAATATGTATTCACATGTATTTTAATTTTCACTGCATCTACCATCCAAGAATGTGGGGCATATTTCCCTTTCACAGAAAGGATCTGAATCTACGGGCTGTGAGGATTTGCTGCTGGAGGCTGTTTCACATGTGTCCCGCTTCACTGAACAGCCACTCCTACTCTGTCAGCCTTTCATTTCATTCAGGGGTGTATTAAATGAAAAGGAGGGTGTCCAACAGCACTATAATGTCACATGTTGCAAACATTAATTGACTGTTTCACAGATTTTATTGTATATTTTTCCATTTATGTTAAGTGGTTTTCTGTGAGGTAGGGCAAGTAGGCTTTATGGTAATTTCAGTTGTATACCAATACACTGTGAAACAAAACATCATTCTTCCAGGACCATGGTGCAACACAAAACACTGTACACATTTCAGACAGGACAATGTAGAGTGCTAAAAAGAGGTTAAAAACACAAACAATGCAACAAAGTTTGAAAAGATTTGTTAATGGAAATGAATGGAACAATCCAACTGTGCAAAAATTGCCTAAAGAGCAATAGCCGCAGCGGGATATGGAATGTAATATAAACCAGTACATTTCAGTCAGGGAGAACTGGAGAAACAGTGTGTTTGCATGTGGAGAATACAGTTCTGATTTAGGAGTCTGATGACTTGGGGGGGACAATTTAACATCTGGAATGTGAAGCCCTGTGTTCCTTTTTTCCAAATAGAGAGAAGAGAGGAGGGTAAAGAGAGTGTATCTGCGGTTATCCACAATGATGTGGGCTTTGCAATGCAGCAAGTAAATGTCCATGACTGTCTAGTAGTCTAGATAACATGATGAGGGAAGTGGGGGATAGGATGAGCTCTCCTTAGTCTCTGCACAATGTATACACCAAGGAACAGTCATGCCATGTCTTGATGATGTAGTTCAAGTTGCATTGCTTCACAGTTGAGGCATAACAGTGTGAACAGCAGCAGACTGAGCACAAAGCCCCAGGTATGCTCAGTATGGTAGTACTGGTTCCAATCTTGACTGAGTGGTAAGTCTTAACAGCATTCTCACAAAAGTGTTTTTATCCAGATGGGTGAGAGGCACAAAATGGCATGGTGGTTGATGGTTCAGGTATCATATTTAGGAAGATATCTTGGGTACACTGGGATGACAGCCCAGCTCAAATAATTTAAAAGATGTCTGTGAGAACATCCGATGTCTGGTTGACACATCCTTCGAGCGGTTAGCCAGGCAGTGTGTTGGTTATGAGCAGAGTACGATTCACATCAGCCACAGTCAGGCAGAGCACCTGGCCATTGGGGGAGGGGTTGTCTTCTTTGTTGTCTTGTTGTTCTGTGCCTTCAATACATCTAGAAGGGGGGTTCATAATCACAGGCAAATGGAGATGTCCTGCGGTTAGTAATCCCACATGCGACATACGCTGCATGTCCCTGGTGGGCTGGAAGTGGCCGTCAATTTTCTGAGCATGTACACGGAACTCTGTGCTGCTTTATCACCTGATTTGAAGGCAATGCCTTCTGCATCCATGGTATCTGTTTGGGACATGTGATCTTGGCCTTGAAGACAGTAACATCGATGATGTTGATGCAGCTAGTTGCTGATTCCATGTACTGCTCCAGGTTAGTTTCAACCTCTCTGATGTCCCAGTCAGTGTGCTTAAAACAATTAGAAGAGCAGAAATGGTTCCTAGGGGCCAGGTTTTTAAATGCATGCATGGCACTTCTGATGAGTGGTCTTTATGGTGGGATTAGTATAACAGAGATGTGGTCTATGTAGCTCACATAATGATGGAATTTAGGGACTTCTGCCTTGAAATCTGAAGATTAAAGTCTCATGCAATAATAAACAGTCCAACCCAGTGTGAGTTTGCCAAAGTTGGCCAAATGCATTCTGACCGTTGTGTAGAATGTACACAGCAACTACGAGCACAGTGATGATTTCCAGCAATAAATAAAATTGTCTACACCTAACAGTCATAATTGCATTATGGGAGACTATTCATACATGACTCACAATTCATTTTTCAATGAATATTCACACACAATTCATTGCTGATGAAAACACAAAAGATCTCTCCTCAAGTCTTACCAGACAGAACTGCATTTCTGTCAGCACAAAATGTGAAAATCATGTCCAGCCAAGGACAGTAAATTGCATCATATCCTATTCAGCAAAAACAAGCCTTAAAGAGGTAAATATATATTGCCTCCCTACATTGTGGTTTCCTGTATCCACTGTGTAGGATCTTCCAGTGACCACACCGCTTACCCTCCCTGTTAGGATTGCACTAAGTCAATGCACAGAACTTTTCCTCACATAGCAATGAATGCTATAAATCCTATAAAGATGGATAACTGATGCTAAAAAGCCATAGGTAGAAGAGGTAGATATAAGTAACATCGTGAGGGCATCAGAGAATAGCAAGATAATAGTAGATTTGGAATTGTAACAGTAAAATTCAGTTTGTTTATTTTATGACGCAAGCCCTTTAAAGTTTAAAGAACCTCTACATAATGTAAAGACCCAAGTCAGAGCTCATTTCAGTATGTTTATTTGTAATATTACATTCTGATACTCTGCAGCTGAGCATTCTCTCATATATGCCTTCTCTACTCTCTACTCCTAAACTCCAAGACACATTTTCAACCAGTTTAAAAGATGTTTTTTGGTGCCACTTACAGCTAAAGTGCATTTAAAATCTTGCAGTTCCTGCCAAAAAGACAAAGAATCCCAGTATGCAGCTGCTTCAACTTTCTAAAAGTTATTGAAAGCATCATTGTTATTGGAGCAGCAATCAAGAGTGAGCAAGATAATCACACAATATAAGCAATGGGCTATTTGGTCCATACGTATAGGTAACAGTCCATCATACAGTGTAATAAACCAAGTATAAACTTGTCTAGTTGGCAAAGCTGTGTGATATTGTTTTATTTTTTACACTTAAATAAAACTACAACATAATCATTTTTGCTGATCAGATTATTAAGTTTGCAGAGTGAGCAGGGTGTGTATCAGATTGTTGTTGCAGGTGTTTGTGTATTTTCAGCAAAGCATACTGACACAATCTGCTTGATGGAAATTATAAAAACAAAATATGAAAGAAAATGGCTAGTCATATCATGTGTCAAGGAATTTGATACATATACAGTTTAAATTTTCAGCACCCCACCTAAAAAACATTTCCTGCATCCCAGTCTCAGGCAAATGTGTGGCATGTAATTTGCACAATGCTAATTGTTGGGGTATAAGCTTCCATTGCTTGTTAGCTATCTAAACAAAACTAAACAAGAAACCCAAACATATCTTTTGAGGCGGAAATCTGCAAATTTTAATTTAGACTGAATATTTGTACTGAATTCAAAACCAGCTTTGGTAGTTTGTGAAAGCCATAGGCTTAGGACTGAGGAACAAATACATTTCACTTTTCATCCAAGAGGATACATCGGTTCATATGATCAGTATTGAAATGTTTTTGCGTTAAACCAAAAATCCATCATTGGGATATTACTACCCACTCAACCTATGTCAGTTCACTTCATGGTTCTTCTTCCCCTTCAGTTCTTCGTATGCCTATCTGCCTAGTTCTCTCTCAGTCCATGTGAAAAAAAGGTTAACACAGACACTAAAACACTCCAAATTCTGAAGCAGGAAACTTTACATCATCTTTTCATCATATTTCATTCACAGTTAGAAGCCACTAAGCATGAGACGGACAGCTGTGCAAGAGTTTCCACAGCTCCAAATTTTAATTGGATCTCTTTGGAGCAGCCTGGACTCTTGTGGTCACTAACATAATTTTGTCACTGACAAAATCCATTCTGCTGTTTAGATTCTTTTAAGGAATTCTCCAGGACTTTTTCAACCTAGACAAAATGCCTAGGGTTGCACAGCCGGTGACGTCACTGGTCTCAGTGCAATAGCTTGGGGTTCGCTTGTCATGGCAAGTTTATCATTTTACACCAATAAGAGTCCTTGGGCAAGATTTTGCTGCATCTGTAGTAGGGATGAGCCGGATACTCGGCTGAAATGAGTATCCGGCACGGATAAAGCACTTTTGACGAGTACGAGTATCATACGAGTAATACGAGTCAATATCTGTGCATTGGGTAGCTGACTATGTATGCGTTCTGTGCAGGGGCGTCTGTCAGCGCGTGTGTAGCTTTAAGTAGTCCGTGCAGGACACAGGTAGCGTTAGTTTCGTTTTTCAAGCCAGCGCATGTTGAGATTTAAAAATATATATATTTACATATTTGGCTGTTCAGGGGGGCCATAAGGGGGGTCAGGAGCAATTCTAGGGGAGCTCTCTCTCCCTCTCTCTCTCTCCCTCTCTTCCTCTCTCTCTCTCATTCTCTCTGCCGGTCATCAGAGTTTTTTTTTTAACTTCACGCCCTGAGTGACACTTTCTTGCTGTATTTAATAAAAAAATAATAAAGGTAGTTGGGTTATAAACAATAATACAAATTAAGCTACACACACACACATACACTCACACACTGACACATACCTGGTGTGGAAATAAATAAATTAAAAAAAAGAAAAATAAATCACAATGATCATTAAAAAATTTTAAGGAAAAAAAAGAGAGTTATGTAAAGATGAAAACTCTTGTTCATTACATTTCAATTGCAACCGCATGTGTTGTATTCATTGTTGCAAAGCTTGTTCTGTTTATAGTTTGTTTGCTATCGTGATCAAAACCACTGATCTGAAGCTCAATGCTGATACTGTCATGTAAATAATTTTCTAATCAGCAATTAATATAACAATTTCTGATGAATACATATCAATTGCATGCTTAAAATAACATACAGGTTAAAGCCCCGGCCATTTCAAGACACCCCAACCCAATTCCTGGTTAAACCCCGCCCAGTCCGAGTACAGATATAGATACAGATAATTCATCTGGTTAACAGATACAGATACAGATACAGATACAGATAATGCTGCACTCGCTCATCCCTAATCTGTAACATGATTAAATTCTAGGTTGCTGTGAATAGTAACATCTGCCAAATGCCCAAATGTAAATGCTTCAACTGTATAATCCATGGTTACTACAGACAACAATATCAACATGTTGTTTCTCTGTATTGAAACTACAAGGGAAAACATATAGATTTGGCAGAAGTTGAATGACGTGAAAAACATTTCACAATACCTGATTCATCCAAAATAATATTTCATCCAACTTTCCAGTTCTGGAGCCAAACAGTGTAAAATCACTTCTGTATGCTTTTACATGCCCCTCTAAAAATTCCACCCATGCCGCTACTAGTCTCATTTGAGGAAAAAGGAATTATGCAGATTTTCAGCTTAATGATGAAATCTTTTGACTGAAAAAATCTTCTGAATTCTTACAGTCAGAATTCAGCAACATTAGAAGTAAAGGTGCTTTCAGTCATTTTCTGGGCTTAAAACAAAACACATGTAACTAATTGTCTGTTGTCATTGACCATATAGTAAAGAAACAGCATATTGTAACATTAACAGAAACGGACCCAAATGCAGAAATACTGAAATCAGTTCTTTAATAAAGTCCACAAAGAGAGAGGCAAATCCAAAATGAATCAAAGGGTCAAAAAAACAGGAATTCCAATAACAGGCAACCAGAGCGAAGTCCACAGGCAAAAGGGAAAATCCAAAAGGAACAAGAACAAAAACACAATCAGACAATGCTTGGTAACTAGGTAGGACTAGTACACTTCGCAACTAGGGATGGTATTGCATCCCTATTTCTAGTCCCAGGAACACCAAGTATTCAAGTGAAGAAGATCTCCGCCCTAGAGGCCTAGATTTGTGTTCTGAAGAGGGCTTTTGGGTCACCTCTGGCTGGGGTATCACCTCCAACTCCATACCAGTCCTTACACATATAGAGTTTAAGATAAAAAAGAAAAAAAGCTTTATTGTAAATATTATAGCCTACGAAGTGATGCGTTGCATGGCACTCTGTTTCTGTATTTCATCCTTACACTTTTAGCTAAAGCCCCAGTTTCTTTCCTGTGCCATTTTTTTCTTTTTTTTCTCTCTTTTTTTTTTTTATCCACATCCATACTCTCCATGCCGGGTCATCTCACATTCAGTAAATAGAGTGGGATTGTTTAGTCTATTTATTTATGCAAATAAACACTGAGTCAAGTACTATTGACATTTTACTCCATGAATATTTAAACTGGCAAATATTTGCAGTCTGATAAGTCCTGCAATTTGTCTGTATGTACATGCTGGTGCTTCTAAATGTGCTTATTTAGGGAGAAGCGGAGAGGGAGCGTGAGGGAGAGACATGGAGAGAGCACTTTTGTTTGAGTATTTTTCAGTCAAAAGTTCAAAGCAGCACTTAGACATTAATGCAGAACGCTGTTTTATTAGTGCAGATTTACATACAGTTAGCTGAACTGCAGAACAATGAGGGCGTGTTATTTCCTCTCAGGCTTTGATCCTGCTTTAAAGAGAAGCTTCTGGGGGGCTTTGCACAGGTGGAGGAGGTATGAATATACAGTTTGTATGTGTGTGTTTTCACACATTTTACCTGTCTGTAGCAAAACCAGAGAAAAGAGGTCTAACCTACAGCAATGCCATACATGAGTGCTTACCATTCAACTCATCAAACAGAATTGGAGTTGTGCACCCCTATTATATGCCATTGTTATTAGGATGCACTGTTTCCCTGAAGGGGTGTACAGCATTGTCTAGGTGAGTGGTGCATGTCAAAGTAACATCAACATGAATCCCAGGACCCAAGGTTTCCTGGCAGGTCATTGCCCAGAGCATCACACTTCCTCCACTGGCTTGCCTTCTTTAGTTGTTACCTTGAGTGTTACGGCTGTTAAGTACTTATTTGGGAGGGACAATAGTCTAGAATATTGGCTATTTGTTGAGATTGTGATCCCTTTGTCTGGTATGTTTTTGCTTCAGTTGAGTGAGTTTGGTTAGTTGAGTTCACTGCTAGGGTTAGAACAGTAGTGTAATCCTGTGTTGGACTAAAGACAGTGTAAAAAAAATTAAGGCTAGTGGTGAGTTTTTTGGTTGTTTCAGTGGGCACATATTTCTGTTTGGGATTCATTATTAAAATCTTGGTAGTATTGCAGTGAAATCAGTTAGAGTTGCATTGTGGAAATACAGTTGGATGTTTTTTTTGTGTGTGTGTGTGTTTGGGGGGGGGGCACTGCTTTTATAAATATCAATTGTATAACTGCATGAACAGTGGGGTTAATTCAGTCCAAATAGAAAAGAATAACCCCATTCAAAAAACGTTTACACAAAAAACATCCAGCTGTATTTCCTCAAACGTATGACATCCAAGGGAAAGGTATGACAGCAACAATTCCAGAGTCATTGAGAGACCAATATTTGCCTGCTCTTCTTTGCAGAACTATTCATGTTCAGTCAAACTGGATGATGATAATTGTTCTGATTTTCTACAGGTGTTTTCTGGGCTCTGACACTCAACCTTTCCTCCTTCACCCACTGTTTGGCCAGTTTTGCTGTGTGATAATGTTCTGACAGTGAATTTGACTGTATTTTTTCCCTCAACTTTTTTTTCTTCTATACTGACAAGTACCAAAAACTTTTTCGACTTCTTAATAGCACACTTTACTGTACTAATTGAAGTTGATAAATTGTTTCGCGTTAATCCCCTGACTCGTCCCGATCTATAATGTTATCCCTGAGATATTTGTGCCATAGTTGAATGTTTGCTTTCATTTGCACTACCAAGCACTGGAATGTTCCAAGAAATGTTTATGCAGAACTAATCAAAATTAAAAAACTGATGGTAGGTAGAAGCCAGTTAATTTCATATGCAATGGAAAATATTATTAGTTGAGTTAACAAGAATGTTTTGGAGGGGTGGGGTAATAATGCGTGATCCACTATTTCTGATGAGTCATGTAGTGTGCAAACCCAACAACTTCATGATTCACAATTACAAAGGCTTTGGGCAGAAAACTGGAGCTCTACAGGTTATATAAAATTAAGGAAGGTAAGCTGCCAGGTAATGTGGTTATTGACTGTTCTGAGGTGTCACTAGTATCTGTTTCACAGGTTTGAATATGTTTGATGTGCTAGGTACTTGTGTCTAGTTTCTAGACACATTTTTCCTCCTTTTTGAATGCATTACTAGTGTAAGAGGTTGACCTGAGGATGATTGTAGAGTTATGCTGCAATCGGTGCTGGCAGGTAAAACCCAGGGAACTTGTTTAGGTCTTTGTACAATTGATAACTATAACTATTCTACTATTAAAGATTCCATTCTTACAGCTTATGAGTTGCTTCCAGGGGCATACTGGCAACATTTCAGGTCTTGGAAAAAGTCTGATAAGCAGTCATGTATTGAGTTTGCAAGAGATGTACTCCAACAGATACTGTTCTTCATTGGATGTAGCTTATTCTAAAGATTTGGGTGCTCTGATAAAACTACAGCAGTTTAATGTTTGAATTACAACTGTTGTTGCTGAGCACAGAGATTGAAGTGTCTCTGAAATTGCTATTTTAAAGGATGAGCATCCTGGCACTTTAAGGGAAGCTGTAAGTTTATACTACAGAAAAAAAATTTGCTGCTAAGGTTTTTGGTCACACTACTTTATTTTCTCTTGTCTGAGTCGGCCAGGTTGAACTGTGGTCTATATTTAAGTGGTTTTGGTCAAGTTTGTAATTTTTACAATGACAGGGAGACACTGGAATCATGTTAAAGCAGCTACTCTCAGTACTCTATTTAGATAGAAATGTTTGTTGCTGAGAAGGTGTTTAGTTCCAGAATAGTCTGGTTTTGAAGCTTCTGTCAAAGACCAGTTTTTTTCTCTTACTGAGTTAAAAGTCCCTGTATAAATTCTCCAGGATGCAGGAGCAACTAATTGATTTATTCTCGCTTCTGCAGCCCTTTTTTAACCACTTGGATACTAGTGCTTGTGTACCAGGAATGAGTTTAACCTGTGCACAAAGTGTGTCTCTCTTGTGGCTTTGTGAAATGCAGATGTTCACATTGGGGCCTGTACCTCTGTACTTCACGGTAGCTTAATTATCAAACACTGAATTGCTTCAAGACTTCTTTAGTTTACTTGCCCATTAAAAGTGATCTAAACTGGTTGTTAAACACGCTGCATGTTCTATGTATAAGTTCATTCTGTCATTCTCACTTGTGGCATACTAGATAGTAGGGGTGTGCAGAGCGGCTGCTATTTGGATCTGTATTTGTATTTGTTAAAAGGGAAAATTATTCGTATTCATATTTGTATTTGTATTCGGATACATTTCATAAATCCGTCCGTTGCTCCCTGAATCTACTAGTGAAATTGAGTGTGTGACAGGGGGTGGAGGTGGAAGTGGCATATCTACTCCCGAACGCGAGGGCGTACCGGGGGGAGCGGAGGTTTACCTCCTGAAAATGAGGGCGTACCAGGGGAGCGGAGGTTTCCCTCCCAAAAGCGAGGGCGTACTGGGGGGAGCGGAGGTTCTACTCTCGAACGCGATGCCATACCGGGGGGCGGGGGTTCTAATCCCGAACACAAGGGCGTACCGGGGAGTGGGCGGAGGTTGTACTCCCGAACACGAGGGTATACCGGGGAGGCAAAGTATCTTCTCCCGAACGCGAGGCTGTACCAGGGGGAGGCGGAGTGTTTTGTCCGAACACGGTATTCGTAAAAATCACATTATTTGTGCCTTTCCGAATACTGTATTTGTATTCGGCACCACCTCTACTAGATAGTAATGTTCATGTTGAAGTTAGGCCATCAGGATGGAATTTGGACTATAAGCACTTATTTTATAACTCTCTGCAGAACAAGAATCAGAGGCTCTGCTTCACAAACCTTATAACTTGAACATATTAAGGGCATGGATAATATTAAACATGTGCATTGTCCCATGACTCCTCAAAATTGAATATATCCTCTACCCTGTCCTCTGCCATTTCTGTTCTCCTTTTAAAATGTTCCTAGCTGTCATGGTTGCTGGGCTTGGAGATACAGAATTTTAAAAAGTGAGAAGTTGATGTTGTGTAGAGGTAAGTTTGGCTAGTTAGGTTAAGCCTACTTTTGTTCATGTAAACAGTTAATATTATTGACTTCACCTGAAGATGGTTTTAATATTATGGTCGATAGGTGTATGATATCAATATGGGAGGTAAAAATGTAATGTAAATATTGAAGCTTAAGCAATGACAAAATCATGCACATACTCATGGAGAACATGAAACTGCACTCCTGAAATTCCCTGTGCCTGACTACAGCCGTTTGTTCGTACATCTTATTGTTCGATGACCTCATGTTGCGCATAATAATGAAAGGTTGGTATTGCCTCCCCCGCTGCTCACCAGACCCTTGGCCATTCCTTGAGACGCTTTTTCCTTGACCTTTAGCTCCTCCATGGCACCCTCTATTCATCTTTCACCTCTGCATCTCCAAGGGAATGTCCAAGATGACCACACTCTACTTTGTAGCATATTTCCTCAGTGAGAGTAGCTGGTCGAAGGTTTAAATCATTAGCATTAGCAGCATGTGGGCAGCCCAAATCCAAAGCCATAGGTAGTAGAACAACAGTAATGACCCTCTCAACCCTCTTGGTCACAACTTACTAATATTAAATATACTCACAACTAAAATACAAATATGGGTCATGGAGCACTTATAAACATGTGATGGTAGTCTCACACACCGACAGAAGGAAAGCAAGCTTAGCTTTGGAAAGGAAAGAAAATTCACTGGCAAAGTGAGTAAATTAGTTAGTTTCTGAAGTTCAGCTTCAGAAGTTCAGCAATGTTTAATAATATAAATCCCAGACAGATAAAATGTAATTATTAGAGATCCAACAGATTAAAGCTTTTCAAAACACCCCTGTAGAATTAGGATGACTCAAGACAGTGAAATACATAGTTTAGTATTAAAAAGCTAACAGTAGTTTAATGTCAATGTAAAGTTAGCTTTGTGAGCTAACATACAAGCTTGCTTTACTCTAAGCCAGTTTCAAAGCTGGATAGACTAATATGAGTTTATCATTTACTGCCTGATCGCTTAAAATCAGATTTTGCTCCCAGAAATACGTGCTTAATTAGATTAAGCTTCATCAGTCTTCATAGCAGTTTCAATGATTTGGAGTGATTTTATGTACCTACAATATCCCATAATATGCAGCCAGAGCCTTGTTGCGTAGTCTTTCTCCTATTCATTAAAGTACGAAGCAGAAAAGTGCACTAAAATCATTTTTAGCCCATGAAAAGATGAACTGAAAGATGTAGTGAAATTGACTGACATATTTGAAAGGAGGTGGATCCTCCAGGGGGCCAATTCCCCCAAATCCCACCTTTGAGAGTGGCCCACAGAGGTAATTAAAATAATTAAATGCCTTTAAATTAAATCAGGCTGTCATGCTACACCACTCACCAAAACTTATCCCAAGACAAGGTTAAATTGGAGAGAAAAAAGAACAGTGTTCTCTCACTCAATTGTTTTTACTTTTAAACAAACATTAACTAGCTTCAAAATTTTGTGACCAGTAAAATGAGGGAAAGTTTGATTTAAAAAAAGAGTGCAAATGATGGGGAAATGTGGAAAGATGATGGCAGTAACAGACAATGAAACAAAAAAGAAAAACCAGGAGGCAGCAGGATGATAGACAATGAGTGGGATGATAAAAAAATGCAATAAAGTATCTGGTGTGACAAATGATAATTGCCCCCACCCCACTTTCATTACCGTATAGTGGCCTTGGGGGACTGTGCTACTTTGGCCAATACTGAGATTCACCCACCTTGTCTAAGAGCATAGCCACATCATTTTGTCTGAATCATGTAAATCCAGTGCACCAGGTTTCAGTGTGTATATAAACAGTACAAAGTGTGTGTGTTATAGCTTTTTATCCTAAAGCTTGTTATTTTGATGCCTCTTACTACGGTCTTTTTTTTTTTTTTTTTTCAATGCCTTACCTGTTTCTCC